>JAMXBD010000571.1:0-600000 GCA_024138025.1 Combretum micranthum
TGATATAGAATAGTAGAAAAATAGTGTAATGTAAAAGTAGACATGACAATTAAATACCGGTAGTAAGAAAATACGCGTATAAAAGCGATATCTGATATTTTTAGCTACCGAAAAATTACGAAATTGATATTTTTGGAAATCTTATATTTTACGAGTCTAACGGTATATTCGGAATATTTTTCCTATTCCGGCTCCGGACACATTTTTCAAGAACTGTGTCCGTTCGGGTTCGAAGGACATCCGAATTTTGCGAAACTGAAACTTTTATAAAACCTATGGTTATTACAAATTATTCGAGCTAATTTTTCGAACTTCGTTTTTCTAGGGCTTGAGAAAATGGCAATGCCAGAGTTAAACGGTTACGGTAAACTAGGGTTTTGTTTGACCTAAGAATCCGTTTGACTTCCGATTAGGGTTTAAACTATAATTCGGATCCAAAAATTTCGGAGATTTACATTTATTAGATGTAAAGTCTTCAAATATTATTTTTCACTCAACTTTTTGCTCATCCTCTCTACTTATAGTATGGCTTCGAAGCAAGTTCGTCAACTATTTTTAGCTAGGTTGCATACTAATTTCTTCAATGCTTATTAGCTTCTTATTTCAATTTTTTTTTAACTAATCGTGTTTCCAAATTTTCCACTCCATTAACTTATAGGTTGCAAAAGACATTATTTCCTTCCTATTTGCTTCGCTTCAATAGCTAGCGTTCTAGGTTCACTAAAAATAATAAAAAAAAATGGAAGTAGGGGTGAAAAGCATCAATATAAATAAAACTAGGGTAAATTAGATAAAAGGTCATAATGTTTAGGGATAAATTCATTTAAGGTCACAACATTTTAAGTGATTCATTTGAAGTCACAAAGTTTAGAGAAGTTGGTCAACTGAAGTCACCGTTGAAATGTGTCACAATATGGCAAATTATCTAAACTTTTATTAAATTTTTCTCTTGTTAACATATGTTCAATGGTGATTTCAAGTGATCCACTTTTCTAAAGATTGTGACCACAAATGAACCAATATTCAAAACGTTGTGACCTCAAATAAACTTACCGCCAATTATTATGACCTTTCAGTGTAATTTATGCTATAAAAGTACATAAAGATCATACCTTGCATGATGTGGATTTTTATCTAATATATATATATATATATATATGTAAAAAGAAGATATTTAGTTAAAATTTCATCTTAGTTTGATATGTTAACCATATATGTTCATGAACCTTTTTGAATATGACATAATTATCACAATTCAATTGAAAATATTGTTTTATTTATAGGATTTGATGGTCTTTTTACATTTTCACATAAAATGCTATGTAGTTTAGAAGAGTTAAAGATTTTTATAAATATCAAAATTATGTAATTTTACATTAAATCATGTAAAAATTGTTGCTTTCACAATTTTTTACTCAAATGACATGTCTTTTGAAAAATATTAATTATATAACAATTAGTAGTTCTTTCAGATTTTTATATGAAATTGGATAAAACCCTATGCCATGTGTGGTTATTGATTTAGTGATATATATATATATATAGACAAAATAACAATTTTATTCAAACGATTATCACAAAAAACATGTCGGCAATGTATATTTATAAAAATGTATAATAAGCACATTTTTCTAATTATATGGAAATATAATATGGTAAAATTATATGCCAATCACGTGATGTTTTTCATATAGAGATGCATCATATAGAAAAAGCTATAAATCTTTTGAAATATAGAGCAACTAGTTAACGTACGACCTAATGCATGAATATCATTTTATAATATATACTTATGTTAATGAAAATAAAAATATTTATAGAAAATTTATTGTAATTATTGTGCTAATAAATTCATATTTAAAAGATTGTGTGGAACACAATTATTTATTATATAATATTTCTCATATATTTAACTTAAGTGATTATTCATAGTTATATAAAATGTTATAATATTTTGGATTTAAAAAATACAACGTCACATGAAAAAAATATCATCATTCTACATTTAGATATTAAAAGTTACAACTTTTCCAACAGATATTATCTAGTATAAGAAAATATGTCTCTTAGGGGGTAAAAAAAAGAAAAAGAAGGAGGAGGAAGATAAGTTAAAAGTGTTGAGAAAGAGAAATTCTATGGTCTCATCATTAATTTTAATGGGATCGGTTCTGTCACCATCTAACGACCTATACTATACCCAACCATAATCGAATTGTTAAAGTAATTAACATTCCAATTTCTAAATTTATTTTAATGGTTAGATGATTAAGGATAGTTCCATCAACGACATCATAGAAGCTTCCTACAAAGAAAATAAGAATAATAAAAACTCTTTGGAAAAAAATTAAAAAGTGAAAAGGAAAAAAAAAAAAAACAAAGGAGAATTGAAAGGCAGTATTATTAGGCTTATTAATAACTTCCAAAATTGATAAGATAGCTTGTCATTAAACATAGGATACAAAAAGGTAATATCAAAGAGGTATGATACAAAAAGGTTTTAAAAAATTATTCATCACAAATAGAAGCCTTTTTTTTACTTTGCATTTATGCAAAAATTGCAATTTTTCTAAAATTCATGTCACTTGCATTAGGAGTTTATACAATTGATATCCACTTTTTTTACTGTCTTTTCTTTTACAAATCTTATCGTATTAATATTCTCTCTTTTTTTTTTTCAAATTCATATTGGTACCTTTTCAATATTTTTGCCATGTTATATTTCATGAAATATTACATCTTTTTATTTTCATACCTTTTCAAAACTATAATGTTTCATAAAAAAACATTTTATAATGTTGAAACAAAAAATTTAAGTAAACATATTGTAAACCCCTAAAATTTTCGGTTAGTTTTAAGTTTGATCTCAGAATGAAAAGTCAACCGAAACCCTAAAGGTCAACAAAAGTCAAGTACAAACCCTAAATTTTAGATCCAGCATTCCCGTTTTCTTTAGCCCTAGAAAACGAAGTTGGAATAATTAGTGGTAATAGTTCGTACTAGCTTTAGGTTATATAAAAATATCATATTTGCGAAATCCGAGTGTCCTTCAGACTCGGACGAGATCAGTTCTCGAAAAACGTATCCCGAAGCCTAGAATAATAAAAAATATTTCGATAACACCAATAGAACCGATTTAATATAAGGATTTCAAAAATATCATTTTCGTAATTTTTCGGTAATTAAAAATATCATATATCGCAATTATATGCGTATTTTCTTACTACTGGTACTTAAATTGTCATGTTTACTTCACATTAACTATTTACTACTATTCTACACTATTCATCTATCTCTACTTTTTCTTATAACCTACTCTTACAAACCATACCTCTATTCTCTTACAATTTTCATTTCCAATATAACTTCACATCTTTCATATCTTACTTTTCATTAACAAAAATACAAAAAATAAATTTTTCTCTCCCTCCCCTACTAAAGTTGCATCGGCCCCTCTCTTCCTCTCCTTATTTTTTATTTTTTATTTATTTAATTAACAAAATTTCCTCCACATTTTCCTATAAATACCCCATCTTCCTTCCACTTCTTTCACCTTCCATACACTAAACTTACTCTCTAAAAATCTCTTCATAAACTCTCTCAAATTTTCTCTATTTTACTTCTTCTATAGGTAATAGTCTTAGCTTTTTAAAGTGTTCATTTACTTAATATGAGCTTAGGTGTTTTTTAAACCATGAAGGTTAAAGAAAGCAACAATAAGTTCATACTTTGTTTTTGTTTATGAATCTAATTTTTGTAAGCCCCGGAAAATTTCGATAAATAATTTCAAGATGAACTTCGAAAATAAACCCTAAAAATCACTCTGAATTAAAACCGAATTTCAACTAGTCCAAAAACACGAACGAATTCAGAAACTTCTTATCTTGAGAAAATAAAAATTTTAAAAATAAAATAAGAACACAGTGGTCTTCAAATTCAAAACCACACGTACGAAAATTCCATAACTCCGATTTATAAAATCGGGTAATAAAGATTCAAAAAAACAATTATTAAAAAGCAAATAACGATTGACTTTCGAAATAAACCAATTCAAAATTCCGAAAACATTAAAAATTAAATACTTACAAAAATATAAAATAAATTTCTCAAATTAAATATGTTGTATAAACATAAATATAGTTTCCAAATTGGCAAAGGTCTAAACCGGAAAATCATCCGGAAACCCTAACCGGAATACAATATAAGTCCGACAATCTAGCGCCCCTAACCCTAGAGGCCGAGATGTAGTTTAAATATGTAGAATAGCTCATAGTAATATGAGTTTGTTTAAAAATATCAGATTGGTAAATTTTTGACCTATTTCGAACCCGTTCGGATACAGACTTCGAAAAGCGTGTCCCGGGGCTCGAGATAAAAAATATACCAATAGTACCGTTAGACTCGTAATTTCATAAGATTTCTAAATATATCAGTTATATAATTTTTCGGGTTATAAAAGTTACAGTTATAACCTTTTTATCGTATTTCCATTATTACCGGTAATTGATTAGTCTTTTGCACTATTCATTTTTATTTCATTAAAAATTTTATTATTCTTATAAAGCCTTATATTTTTAGATAAATATTTTATATGTTATAGAAAATTTTGTTTTTCTAAAATTTAGTTCTTCGGGTCTTTACGGGATCAGATTCTGTTTAAGCCGTACTAAAAATAAAATAAATTAATTTAATAATTGAAAAATATTTTATTTTCATAAAATATTTTTTAGAATTTTTCGGGTTATAAAAATATTATTTATAGCCCATATTCGCGTATTTTGATCATACCGGTAACATATTTGTTAAAATACTAAAATAATTCAAATAATTATTTAATTTTATTATGAAAATTCTGCTACAATTATTTGGAATAAATTTTCTAATTTTATTTTATTTTAATTATTTTATTAATAAAGTACTTTTACAACCCATACCTTCAAGTACACCTTACACATATCACTTCCTTTTCACTTCAATCTTTCTACACATTATCCCACAATTGATGGCAGATTTTTGACCCTATTTATGGCTGCCATTGTCCTTTATCCACTCATATTTTGACTAAAATTAATTATATTTCAATCCTTTTTCAAAAAGTTACATTACACATTAATTACACAATTTAATTCAAGTCAAATTTCAACAATTCTCTCTCTTCTCTCCCTCATTTCAACGTGCAGCAGCCCCTCCCCTTGGCTGCCTTGTTTTATTTTTTTTCTCTTCATTCATTAATTAAAACACTCATTTCTCTCTCCTTCATTTACTCTTCCTCTTTCATTCTTAGCTTTTCTCTCTCTTTTCCTCTCTTTTCTTCTTCTTTTGTTCTTGTTTCTCCATAACAAGCTGCCCCCTTCCATCTTCCCATCATTTTTAAAGATTTTCTAAGCAAATCTTCATCCAAAGCTCCATAGGTGATATAGGTAAAGTGTAATGAAGGTTTCATGCATCAAATGAACTTCCATAAGCTTAAAAGCTTAGGATGATGATGCCAAAAATGAAACTCTCTTCTCCACTTTTATTATCTTGTATTATAATTATTTTCTTGTTTAAAGTTGATATATTTGTAGATCTAACTTTTTATAGCTTTGATTTTTGTTTATGCCATAGATCTTGTATTTAAGTTGTTATTTTTGTTATTCCTTATGATTTATGCATAGATCTAGCATCACATGTCTATCTTAGTGATTCATGCATGTAAAACTAGTTTAGAAAACTAGATCTAAAGTTTTGAGTTCATAGATGCATTAGATCTTTTTTATGTTCATGAACAACTTGCTATAGCTTGATGATGGTAGGAAAGTTGTAGGAAACCAAGATCTATTTTGTTTTCAACAAAAATCAATTTTGAAAATTCGGATGAAAATGGAACCATATTTAGAAAAGTGGTTTTTCAACTTCAAAATGATATTTTTCATTTAAAATGAAGGGCTTAGGGTATAGATACCATAAATGAAAGATTTTGATAAGTGAAGTTTAGATCCATGATGTTTATAGCTTATTACCATGCATTTGTTTTATGTTTATGTTCATATTAAGTATAGATCTTAGTTATGAACTCAAACAAAATTGTGAAATTCGTATTTTGGCAAGACCCATATTTAAAAACTACTTTTCAAGTGTCAAAATGTAATTTTTACATAAGAAAATGAAGGCTTAATATATATATAGCATCAAGACTTCATTTTATATGGTTCAAAGATGATTTTCAAAGATTAATTTTCAAAACAAAGTTCTATTCTCGGATTTTGGCCAAGGCCTAGTGCAAAAACATGTTTTCCAACTCAAAAATAAAGTTTTTATTCAAGAAATGAAGGGCTCTTAAGATATGATATGTAAGGAATGGATTTTCAAGTTTAGATAGGTTTTATCAAAAGATATGTCCAAAAATGAATTTTGTAAATTCGGATCCCAACCAAGACCAATTTTTAAAACCCATTTATCAACATCAAAACTCATGTTTTATGTGAAAAATGAAGTATATAGGTAATAGGTATCATTAAGTAGTGATTTTTATAAGTTGAAATGAGTTTTGATGAGATTAATGTATAAAACAAGAAATAGAATCAAGATGAGAAAATTTTGAGTTAACCAATTTGTGAAATTCGTAATTTTGAGTGAAGGCCATAAGAACACCTATTATCCAAGTTCAAAATGAAAGTTTTATGTATTAAATGAAGTCCTTAAGTAATAGGTATCATAAGGTCTTAAATTTTAATGCATTAAACAAGTTTTCCCCAAATGAATCATTCAAAAAGTGGATTTTCTAAAATTCGGATTTTTGAGTAAATCATATTGGAAAACATATTTACAAAGTGTAAAATGGGAATTTTTATGTAGAAATGAAGGTCATAAGTAGTATATATAATGAAGACTCAATTTTGACAAAAATAATTATATTTTCTTAAGTAACAAATCCAAAACAAATGGAAATGATAAAAGTTAGAAAACTAGATTTTTCATAAGTAAGTTGTCATTATGGTCTTGCAAAATAAAAAGTTATAAAATTTCCTTTTAGTAAAATCATCAAGATCATGCATGCAATAGGCTCATCTCATGTCATTCATGTTAGGAAATCACTCATATTGCATGTATAGTTAAGTTATATAGTAGGAACATTTCAAACATTTACAAAACTATTTTTCGGAAATTGAAATTGTTGCTGACCTAATCTGATCCGAACTTTTCGAAGCTTCAAAGTTTTCAAAACTTGAAAATAATATTAGAATTAGATAGATCTTTCGAAGTAGATAGAAATCGATATATAATTTGCGAGATTCCGAGTTAAAATGACCAAGTTATGGCCGTTTTAAGTTGGAATTCCCGCTTAGGACGAGAATTACGAATTTGATAGTTCGTATGAATGTTTGGATTAGTTTGAGTTGAAATACTTATTAAAGTATTTCTTCCTTTTTAGGAGATCCCGAAATCGACGATTCCCTACCACCGGATTACTATTACTAGAAGACCGGTGATCCAATGGCCGAGTGAGTTTTCTCCTTGTTTTGTTACCTTGATTGTGATTGTAGTTAGTTGCATTAGAATTATAGGAACAAGATAAAAATCGATATGAATGGGGATGGGATATATGATGAGACTGTGATGAATGTGCCAAAGAATACTAAAGCATATCGAAACCACGATTTGATTGGATAACTGCACCGTTCATATTATTTCTGTTATATGTATGATATTGGTTGGTCACTCTAAAGAATGTATAAATATTTTTGACCTAAGCAAAAATTAAATTGGTCATGCATCGCATTGGACATATTGCATTTGGTAGCATGCTACTCCTACGCAGGTCGATCGGTATGGTCCGTGGATGACTCGTTTGGATAACGAACCCGGTGCCAGAGCTCATTCAGGGGTACTAAGGCGCATGTGGATGCATTCTTGGATGAGCCTAGCCGAGTCGAGTGCTAAGAGCCGAGGGCTTGGGGACTAGATGCGGTCGTGTAGACTCAATACCATTCCTAACCCAAGATACGGAGGGCGTAAATCCGTTCTGTGTGTGGGTTCCGGATACCCACGCATAATTGCTTGCTCACGTGTTTGTTCATGCATAGCATATGATTGACTAATACTTGTTTGTTATGGTACGGAATTAAGGGAATTCTCACTAAGCTAGTGTAGCTTATACCCCAATAGTTGTTTAAATGAACAGGTTATCTCAAGAATGCAAGTGGGGACCGAATTGGTTGAGCCGGGAATGACTTTGGGATTTCGGCAAAGAATATGAATGTTTGAAGTTATCTGCTAGTTTATGATTTGTCTTGTAATAGTTTATGTAGGGAAGTCTGATGAATGTAATTGGAGTTGAATGATTTGTATTTTGAAGTGTAGTGATTGTATATGAAGTGTAGGATTTGTATATGAAGTTAGTAAATTTGTATTTCCTTTACATTGTTACTCAAGTATCAACATAAAATGTATCATTCCGATGTGTCTCCTTTATGTGTTAGACGCCTTGTACATAGTATGGAAGCCTTCGCGTGACTGAGGTGGTCATTCTTAGGCTTTAATATTGTGTACGGCGGACTGCCACGTTTAGGGTACCCTTCGGGGCGTGACAATTTTTTTTATGTTTCTTTCATATATATTTAACTAAATATATCTATGTAGCTATATATATCTTTTAGAGCATATAAGCTCCTTTGTTTTGCAATTTATTTACCTTCCTTGCAATTTATTTATTACTTTGCTATTTACTTACTTTCATGTTCTTTTAAGACTAGTTTTTCTAATCTTAGACTTTTCATCATCAAGTCAAAACATTTTCTTTTTCTTTTTGGGACTAGTCTTTTCTTAGTCTTGAGATACCTTGATGAAGCTAAGGTTCCAATACTTGATATATTCTTTACTAGCTTATTCCTTATTATCTTTCTTATGTTTTTGTCACTTTATGATTCATAAATCATGCATGAACATATTGATTTTGTCTCAACAAGATAAAAAGGAAAAGTTTTTCTTAAAATAGAGATTCTTCTCTAAAAACAAAAGTATGAAGTAATTTTTCATAAAAACTTAGGAATTTATCTTATAAACTGTTCTAATAAATCTAGAGGAGATCATAGGAATTTTTACAAAACATACATAACATGGAAAGAACTTCTTAAGTAAACAAAAGTTTTGCTAAATTTCACTTTTTCATCAAATACTAGTTGACAAACACCGAGAGTTTCTTTTCATGAAAATGGAATGATCTTAAGAAACAAGGAAATTATTTCTACAAATATAGAATTGTTATTATTTAAAAAAAAAGCATTAGAAACTAAGCTTAGAAAAGAAAATCATTCTTTGGAAATATAAAAAGACTAAGGAAATGAAATTAACAAAAAGAAAAAAAAATACTCATTTAAAATAACTTGAGATATTCTCTAGCAAAAATAAGAGGAATTTTCAAAAGTTTCATTTTTCCAAAACTTTACTATCACAAAAAATTTATGATTTGAGACAACTTCATTAGTTTCATACATTTGATATGAGTCAGTAAATATACGTAAATACATTTCAAAGGTTTTACAAACTATTATAATATCTATCTCTTTGATATGAGTTTTTGTTAAAAGAGGGAAGTTTTGTGAAATTTCGTGGTGAATCTGATCACCACTATTTTGAAACTCAAACGACTTAGTTTGATAAAAATAATTTTAGAATTGGATAGATATTTTCGAATAGGTAGAAAACGGTATATTATATGTGCAATTCCGAGTTAAAATTACCAAGTTATGACCATTTTTATATAGAATTTCTCTCTATACGAATTTTAACGATCTTATAACATTGTTCCTTATTAATACCATAGAATAAAAAGGAAATACTCATTTTGGGTATTCTTCTCGATTAGGTAATCTCGAAGAGGATTGTTCATATCCCGAAGATTACTACGATTAGTGGAAATCCCGAATGACTCATCCATTTCAAGAAAGATGTCATCATGGCTGAGTGAGTTTACTCCCCATTATTTTTCATACTTATGATTGTGCTTGTAAATTTAATTGCATTAAAATTTAGGCAAAATCAAATGGAAATTGTATGATAATATGTTGAAAGAATATTAAGTATATCGAAACATGATTTGTTTGTAATAAAGTTACATGTACATTAATATCTTGAAGTGTTTGAAATTGGTTACTCACTCGAAAGAAGTTAAGTATAACTACTAGATTTTAATTAATAATTTATGCATGCACTTCATATGTTGAGTCACATTTCATTCACTACTATACAATTGGTGGACAAGTGTATAATAGTGGTGGTAAGCATAACGGTATATCATGTAAGTGGCGAGTTGGAGCTGGTAAGAACTACATAAATTGGTGGCTAGTAAGAGCCCGTAATAACTACAAGTTTTTTATGGCGTATAGGATCTGGTAAGATCTATAAAAGTATTTTAAAAGTTGTGGCTGTAATTGGCTTAATACCTAGCCTCGAATGCAAGGCGTAATTCATTCAACATATGATTCCCGGAAAGTCATATGTTTTGTATGCTCATGTGGTTGTTGCATCTCATTTGCTTAACTAATAAAATTGGTTGATAATTTACTTTGAGTATGAATTTTTGGGATTTACTCACTAAGCCCATAAGCTTATGCCCCTATAGGTATTTGCATTCTCAGGAACACCTATTTTTGTACCCAAGGTCTCCTCATATCCGTGTAAGTATTCCTTTGATGCTTTTGGAGGAAATGTACTTGAAGATTTAGATTAGAATTCCTTTGAAATCTTTAATATAGTATTTAAATATTGTAAAGTCTATTTCGATCTTTGGGATTAGTAGGGGTATGCCCCTGAGAAATCATGTAATAGACCTTTGGTTATTTATGCTATAATATATTTTATTTCTGAATTCTTGTCTGTTCATTTTTACTTGCATAGACTATGCTTCCCAAAAGCATCTCCAATTATCGTGCTAGACACCTTACATGTAATACTAAGGCTTTCGCAAACTAAGGTAGTCATTCTTAAGTCTTGATCTTATATGTGGCGGGCTAGCATGTTTAGGGTGCCCGTCGAGGCGTGACAGTTTAAGTTGGTATCAAAGCCACAAGTTTAAAGGAATAAAGATAATATGAATGAATTTAGAATAGAAAAATATAGATAAGTTTATTAAGAAAGGACTTAGATAAGTTAGATAAGCCTAGAAATTCTCAAAAGGGAAAATTAATGACCTTTCTTGTCTTTTATAGCTTACTCTAGGAGGATTTAGAGCTAAGGCCCAACGCTTGAACTTAAGAAGTGATGAAACCCTAGTGGACTACCGGTTGAAAGTAAGGAGCCTATGTGAGGAGTTTGCCCTAGTTGGATGACTTAGGTCCGCTCAGGAGATGTATAAGATGTGGAGGAAAGGACTCCGTGACTCTATGTGGAGCCATGTGATAGACGAGTTAAGGTATGATGTCATAAGGCGTACAAATTGGACTGACTTGGAAGTTATTTATGGTATGGAGTAGCTCATGTGCCACTACAACCACACCCCTATGCTCCAAGAAGCTACATTCATTTTCCAAAACGATGGACGTCTAGTTTTCCCTGAATTTTGAACTTGGAATCCCATAGGCCCTATATATATCTATACCCATGATGAGCTAGCAGATCACACCGATTGGGGTCGAGCAGACGAAGAATCCTACTTCTTTTGGTACGGAGTTTATCGGAATTTATGGCCACACCCTGATGAACCACCTCCACCATCATCATCGGAAGGAGAAATACATGAACAAGTCGATTGAGGGGAAGATATGAATCATGGAACAGAGAGCTACCAGCAAATCACGGATGGGACGAGGATGCTTCCAACCATCAGGAAGTCTGTCAAGATATTGGATGGCCTATTGAACCAACCCTAAATGGGAACATCCCGAATCAAAGCTGATCCCACACTCCCCTAACAAGAGACTTGACCGAGGATGAAGTGATGGAAGTATCTGATGGAGAGCCTGCATCGCAGATGGAGTATGATGAAGGGGAACCAAGCATGTCTAGGAATCAACCCTCCCATAAAGGAAAAAGAATGACAGTCTGAAGCTACTTGAAGCTATTCGTAGCTAAGAGGCCAAGGATGACTTCTAGCCCTAACAACCATGATATGACCCCCTCACCATGAAGAAAGACCAAAGAAGGAAGGAAGGATCTGTAAACCCCCAAAAATTTTCATAATCCTTAAAAATAATTTTAGAAGTATAAAATATCAAAGACCCGAAAAATCAACTTGAGAATTAAAACTCAATTCTAGCCGAGTCAATACCGAAACAAAACCCTAAAAGTTGAACCAAGTTAAAAATTTATAAGAACAAAACGAGTTCTCTCAATCTTGAGAAAACGAGAACCCCTGAATAAAATATAAGTCCAATTACCAATATAATCAACGTCCGTACGTCGATTAAATAATCTACCCAATTCCTAAAACGCAAATCGAAACAATAGATCCAAATACCGCTTAACAACGAGATAAAGTCCTAATCCTTCAGTAAAATTTTAGAATCACAAAATCCAATTTTCCACAAAAGTCAAATCGAGTCAACTCATAAACCTAGACTCGGTTAAATGATTCCGAGAACTAAAAACTATTAAATAATCACAAATGAAATAAATAAAATAAAACATAAATTTCGAGCTAAAATTCTAAAACGCTCAAGACTCGAAAATTATACGATCTTAAATATCTCGATGAAAACGGAATTCAAAACGGAACCCTAAAAGTCAACAAGCCTATAACGAACCCTAGTAGTTAAGATCCGGCAATCCCGCGTTTTCAAACCCTAGAAAACGAAATTAAGTTAATAGCCTAGAATAGTTCGTAATAACGTAGGTAACATAAAAATATCAGATTCGCGAATTTCGAGTGACCTTCGGACCCAAACGGGATCGGTTCTCGAAAAGCGTGTCCCGGAGCTCGGAATATTAAAAATATTCCGTTTATACCAATAGACTCGTAAAAATACAAGGATTCCAAAAATATCAGTTTTAGAATTTTTCGGTAGCTAAAAATTACAGATATCGCATTATTACGCGTATTTTTATTACTACCGGTACTTTAATTGTCTAGTCTACTATTCATAGTACTTTTTCTACTATTCATTACTATTCACCTATCTCTACTTTTTCTTACACCTATTTCTTACACCTACATATCTATTTTCTTACTTTTTTCATTTCCAATACACCTTTAATCACATCAAACTTTACACATTACTTCTTTATTACACAAATCAAATAAAACAAATCATTCTCTCTCTCACATACCCCAAAACCGGCGCCTCCTCTCCCCATTCATCTAATTTTTATTTCTTTTCAATTTATTTTATTACACTCTTAATTCCTCCACAAAATTCTATAAATACCACCTCTCCCCTTCTCATTTCTTCACACCATTCCAAAGCAAAGAAATTATGCCAAAATCCTCTCCAAAAACTCTTCTTTATAATCTTACAAGAACTCACTTCTTGTAAAAAGAAAACACTCCTCTTCCATTACCAAAGAAAGTTTCTTTTCAAAGCCTCACTATCTACCACATATCACTACTCACATAATACCCATTCCATCTACCATCTTCATATCTCTTACATACCTTAGGTAATATTTCTTCCATCTATTATTCATATGTCATGTAACTTAACATGACTATGGTGTTGTTTTGAAACTCATATGAGTAGTAAAAGCAACAACATGTTCATGTTTTGTTCTTGTACATAAGCTTCCTATTTTATTATGTTGTTATTATTGTTATTTGCTTATTACTTATATAGTATTATGTATATATATTTATTTAGAGCATATAAGCTCATTTGTTATTTATTTATATTCAAGTTATGCAATTTATTTATTTTATTAAGACTAGTCTTTCTAGTCTTAGACTTGTCCATATCAAGTCAAAACAACCTTTTGATTATTTATTTTCTTTAATCTTTCGGGACTAGTCCATTCTTAGTCCCGGGATGCCTTGATAAAGCTAAGGCTCCAATCTTGATCGGGATTCCTTGATGAAGCTAAGGTTCCCAATGCTTGATATTTTATTTTCTTGCTCATTAATTATTTTTAGTATTTCTTATGTTCTTATTATTTTATATGCTCATGATACTTGCATCTACATAATGTTAATGTCTCAACTAAGTCTAAAAAGTAGAATTTCATTTTATTAAGGGAACTCAAAACTAGATTTTCTATCATGTGGTTTGTCACAAAATAATGAAGTTTTTATCAACAACATAAAAATAAAGCACTACAAGCTTTCCTAAGATTTTCCTAAAATGACGAAGATAGTTTTATAAGAAATAAATATCTTCTTTATATTTCATGGTAATTTAAGTTTTAAGAAAAATAAATCGTTAATGTTGAAAACTTAAATTCTTTTCTAAACTAAGGAACAAACTAGTTTTCAAAGTTAATAAAAAATCAACTCATGAGGAACCCATTTAGGAAAAGTAATGATTTTTAAAATTCTAAAAGAAAGAATTTGTTTTCAAAAGAATATAAATAAAGTAAGGTTAGCAATAATGGATTTTATCAATAAAGATGATTTTTCAAAGAAATGAAAGAACAAGTTTTAGAAAGCAAAAACTTATATTTTAGCAATAAAATAAGAAGCAAGATTCATTTTCTAAAAACCACCTAAATACAAAAATTATAAAAAGGGTTTTCATCAACTTAATGCATTTTTGATGAATTTGAACTTAATCACTAGAAGGAAAATTTAATACATGACTAAAGGATTAAGGAAAAATTTAACTTGTTTTGGAAAAAGGAATGAAGAAAATAAAATAAGATTATACTCATTTATAGCAATAAGAAAAATATAAAATTTCTTTAAATACTTGAAAGGAAGTTTTCAAAGCTAAAGTTTAAAAGAATTATTTTATGAAATAAATTGTTGAGACACTACCATTAGGATTTTTGCATATAAAGTGAGCATGCCTATATATTCAAAGTGTTTATCAAAATATATTATATACAAAAGGATTTTCTTTAAAATGAAGTTGAGTTAGAAAATGGATTTTTGCAAAAGTTTAGAAAATTCGTTTTAAATCTGTACCTGACGTTTTCGGAACCCAAATGACCTTTTATGACCAAGATAAGTTTAGAATGGATAGAACTTTTCGAATAGGTAGAAAACGGTATATCATATGCGAAATTCCGAGTTAAAATGAGCAAGTTATGGCCATTTTAAGTTGGAATTTCTTCTTATACGATTTTACCCGAATTTTAAGTAAAGTTTAGAATCTCCAAGATAGAATTCATGAAAGACTTATCCCGGGTATTTCTTTTGTCTAGGTGACGAAGGATACGAGGATACCCTACCCGAGGATTTCTACGACTAAGAAGATAGCGAAATGGACGAGTGAGTTATTCCTTCTAAATTCGTTACTTGCTTGTGCTTGTAAAGTAGTAGCATTAGTATACTAGAAAAGATAAAAATGGATATATTTGGGGATTCGGGATTATATATGATTCTATGTTGTGCGTGAATGAGAAGTAAGAATATCGCAACTTCGATTGCTTGTTTAAATAATTTTTTTACTTACTTGTATGATTGTTTATTGTTGCTAAATTGATTGATCGCCCCTAATAAACCTTAATAAGGTTTGACCTAAGAACAATAAAACGTTCACGCATAGCATCCATCGAGTCACATCTATCTCAGAAGGCTGCTACTCCTACGCGTAGAGTTGGATTGGCTGTGATCGTGCGGTGCCACGGGCCATGTTCCTTCCTGGAGAATCCAAATCGCTCGGGGAAAGCGACTCTAGGTTCGGAGCCGAGCCAACCGAACGCTGTGGGTGAGGACCTGGGGACTAGCAGTAGAAGGTCGAGGACCTTCAACCCCGATTCCCTAACCTTTGATACGGAGGGGTAAATCCGTTCTATATATGGTTTCCGGACGACTATATATATTCGTTAATCATGTGATTGGTTCATTGTATGCATAGCATATGTGTGATTAAATAAATGAACTTGTTTGAAAATGTGGTGCGAATGAAAAGGAATATCTCACTAAGCTAAGTTGTAGCTTATACCCCTATAGATTTGATTGAAACAGGTATATTCGTGGATTAAAATTGAGGATCATGACATTAAGGAAGTCATGGACGGACGATTAAGGATGTGGAATCATACGATGAAGAAAGTTGTAAGGTTCTTTATATGTGCTAACCTTTATGATTAGTGAGGTACTTTTTTTAAAGACAATAGAAGAATATGCCCTTAAGAATTGAAATGTGATATGTTTATGTTCTATATTCTCTTTGCCTTGTTACTTATTTATTATCGATATAAATTGCGCTACTCCGATGCGTTCCCTTAGTTGTGATGTACGCCTTGTGCATGATATGGAAGCCTTTGCGTGACTAAGGTAGTCATTCCTAGGCTTTAGTATTGTGTACGGCGGACTGCCACGTTTAGGGTACCCCTCGGGGCGTGACAGGATCCACCTGAGCAATCCCATGTATCCAATAAGAATTTTGTAACCAGATCGACCTAGGATACAAGATCGATTAGTAGTTTAATTTATGTTTTCGGAAAGGTGTTTAAATATTGCTGTATTTTTAATTTCTTTTGCAAGCCTTGATTTCTTTATGTACGGGATTTCATGCCCTTAGATGCTTTTTAATTAATGAATTATTTTGGTTTCAACAAATTTCATCTCTTGATTTAATTGCTTAAACTTCTTTTATATGATATTTCCCTTTACATGTTTATTTCTTTGAAAACTCCCGCAATTTCCGTAACTTAATATGTAAAAGACTTAATAATCTAGTATTTACGTAAACAATTAAAACAGCCGACCTAGAAGAGGACAACCGAGGGTAAGGCAAGCGTCGAACAATCCACCTAAAGAAGTTAACCAACCAGAAGTGCCCCTTATGGCTCCACCCCCGAACCCGCAAGGTAATCTCTAAGCCACTCTTGGGCAATTAACACAGCTTCTTAATGTGTTAGTTCAACAACAACAGATGAACATGCCACCACAGGCACCAGCTCAAGCACCACCCCAACAGGCACCTCAAGCATCTGTACACGGACCAGCAACACCTGATGCTCAATCACATACGGCACCTTTGCTGCCTCCGCCATCACCCCGACCATATAGAACTTCACTTCCAGACTTCCTCAAAAGTAACCGTTACTTTGACAGAGCTTTTAGGAAACCAGATGAAGCTGAGGATTGGTTCGCACAGATAGAATGATCTTTTGCTGCTTATGAAGTTCCTCATCATCTTCGAATAAGCTATGGTACCTATATGTTAAGGTTTAATGCCCGAGTCTAGTGGGAGTCCAAGAGTAGGGAATTGCTGCCACCCATCATCTGAGATATGTTTCGGAATGAGTTTCTGGAAAAAAAATTTCTTGGAAGTTTAAGAGTGAGATACAGTGCGGATTTCTTACACATGTCTTAGAAAGGAAGATCCATAGAACAATACGAGATGGAATTCAGCCGACTCCTATAGTATGCTCCTGATTCCTATAAGTATAATGAAGAGCAGAAACGACAAGTGTTCCTAAATGGGTTTGATGAGGACTTGAGGATGCGGTTAGAAGAATTTGACATCCGCACCTTCAGAGAACTGGTTGAAAGAGCAAGAATTGTTGAAGGGGCCAAGAAAAGAAAAGTTGGGACTGCTGAGAAGAAAATGCATGTGTTTAGAAGAAAATTTCAACTAGGAACAAGCTCCAATTTCCCTTCTAAGAGGTTTAAACCAATTAGCCACTTTAAGGGAGATTTCATTGGACAAAAGGATATTTCCAAGGCAGTAGTAAGTTGTTGGAAATGCAAAGGAGCGCACTATCCAAAGGGATGCCCCCTTCTCTAGAACAAATGTTATTTCTGTGGTGACCCAAGCCATAAGATTCCAGATTGCCCAAAGAAAGCTTCTATGACTTGTTTCGTATGCAAGCAAATGGGACATTTTGCCAACGAGTGTCCCCAAAGGAAAGCTACAATGAATCGACCTGATGGATCTTCAGGAGGACTTGCTTCGACAAGGAGAGGGAATGGAAGCGGAATTCACTCAACATCATCTATGCACGGGCTGAGAATTTACAACCTTGAAGGGCAATGGGTTTGTGAAGAAGATGCTAAAGAAGGAGTAGAGTTGGCTGCCTTGGACCATGGAGGGAGTATGGCTATAGCTTGGTTATAGGTTAGCCTCAACCTATAAATATCTGCTTATTTTGATATCTGTTGAGTATAAAGATATGATGTGTGTTGAAAAATGATAAGATTGCTAGGAAACCTTATAAAGACAATAATAATAGTAACACACGTGTCTTGAACGCAGGCGGAAATAACCAATAGGGAACCTGACCACTTATACCTCTTTAATAACCGGTGCAACACATTCCTTTATCGTCGCTAGTATAGCCTTGAAGACCGGTTTACCCATCACCACAACCACATCAAGTTTTCGTATAAAAACCCCATCAGTAGTGTGGTGAATACCAAAGAAGTAATAAGAAATTACCCCATGAAGATACAGGGCCATGAAGAAACTACCGATCTTATAGTAGTAGAAATCAGCAAGTACGAAGTAATTCTCGGAATGAGTTGGTTGTCCGTGGTAGAAGCAAGGGTAGATTGTAAAAATAAGAAGGTTGAATTCATGGGATGAGATGGGAAGAAAGCACGTTTTTGGGAGAATCCACAGCTTGTAAAAGATTAGAGTTAAGTTCGTTCGAGCTAATTGAAGAAGTTGAGGAAGGAGTTGAAAGTTATGTAGGAAGAATAAAAGAAGATAAGGAGAGGCCCAACATTGACGACATCCCCATCGTTAATGAGTTCTCCGATGTTTTTCATGAAGAATTGCCTAGGTTACCCCTAAAACGAGAGATCAATTTCGAGATCAATTTGATGCCAAAAACAGAACCCATATCCAAGGCACCATATCGAATGGCACTCGTTGAGCTCAAAGAACTTAAAAAGCAATTACAAGAATTGCTTGACCAAGGATTCATTAGACCAAGTGTCTCGCCTTGGGGAGCTCCGATATTATTCTTAAAGAAGAAGGATGGATCGATGAGGTTATGTATCGATTACCGAGAACTCAATATGGTCACTATAAAGAATAAGTATCCATTGCTAAGGATTGACAATCTCTTTGACCAACTATAAGGAGCAAGTGTGTTCTCATGCATTGATTTGCGATCAAGATACCACAAGTTAAGGATTAATCCAGAGGATGTGTCAAAAACCGCTTTCAGAACTCGGTATGGACACTATGAGTTCATGGTTATGCCATTTGGATTGACTAACGCACCAGCTGCTTTCATGGACTTGATGAATCGGATGTATAAGCCGCTCTTGGATAAGTGCGTGATTGTCTTCATTGATGATATTTTGGTCTGTTCTAAAACATGGAAGCAACACAAAGAACATCTAAGAATGGCATTACACACTTAAGGGAGCACAAGTTATATGCCAAATTATCTAAGTGTGACTTCTGGTTGGACCAAATATCTTTTCTAGGACATGTTATCTCAAGGAAAGGAATATCAATAGATCCTGAAAAGATTAAGGCCATAATGGAATTGAAACAACCAATGATGGCGATTGAGATTAGAAGTTTCCTTGGATTAGCTAGCTATTATAGAAAGTTCGTACAAGATTTCTCAAAAATAGCCAAGCCACTAACTCAGTTGACCTAGAAGAATGAAAAGTTTATTTGGAATGAGAAGAGAGAACAAAGCTTCCAGGAGTTAAAGCGACGATTAGTATCTGCTCCAATTTTAACCTTACTTGATCCAGAAAAGCCATATACTGTCCATAGTGATGCATCAAGGAATGGCTTGGGATGTGTGCTTATGCAAGAAGGGAGGGTAATCACCTATGCTTCACGACAGTTAAGGCCGCATGAACAAAATTACCCAACACATGATCTTGAGTTAGCTGCAGTTGTCTTCGCTCTCAAGCTTTGGAGGCATTACCTGTATGGATAGAGATGCGAGATTTATATGGACCATAAGAGCCTCAAGTATTTATTTACACAAAAGGAATTGAATATGAGGCAAAGAAGATGGTTGGAGTTGATCAAAGATTATGATCTCGGGATAAATTATTGCCCTGGAAGAGTAAATACGGTAGCAAACGCTTTGAGTTGGAAGAATCACGGAGAAATTGCAACCATGCTCACAACCCAAAAAGAACTTATAAAGGAATTCGAGAGATTGAGCATAGAATTTGTGGGACAAAGCGTGGAAGTAGAAATTTCCCATTTGGTAATGGAGCCGACTCTGATAGATAGAATCAAGGAATCTTAGCGATATGACGAAGTTATGCAAAAGTTAAAACGTGAAATACAAGGAGAAAAGTATGACGATTTTGAGATAGATGAGGAGGATGTAGTAAGAATGAAGGGAAGATTATGTGTACCAGATAATGAGGAGATGAAAAAGGAAATAATGAATGAGGCACATAACTCGGGATATACCATGCACTCTGGTGGTACCAAGATGTACCAAGATCTTAAAAGTTGCTTTTGGTGGCATGGTATGAAAAGAGATGTAGCTAAATTCGTAATGAAGTGTCCTACATGCCAATAAGGAAAGATTGAACACCAAAGGCCAAGAGGACTTTTGAAACCATTGACCATACCAGAATGGAAATGGGATCAAATTACAATAGATTTCATATGTAGATTGCCCTGAACATCAGCTGGATATGATGCCATATGTGTAATTGTGGATCGACTTACTAAGTCAGCACACTTCATCCCCGTCAACATGACCTACTCAATGGAGAAGTTGGCTCGGCTATATGTAAAGTAGATTGTGAGACTACATGGAGTTCCAGTGGGAATTGTATTAGATCGAGATTCTGATTTGTGTCAACATTCTGGATAAGTCTTCAGAAGTGTATGGGAACTAAGTTACATTTCAGTACATCTTATCATCCACAAACTAATGGACAATCAGAGTGAACTATCTAGACCTTGGAAGACATGTTGAGAGCATGTGTTATGGAATTTAGGGAAGCTAGGAAGCGCATTTACCTCTAGTAGAATTTGCTTACAACAACAGCTATCATTTAACAATTAAGATGCCACCGTATGAAGCTTTGTATGGAAGAAGATGCAGATCACATCTATTTTGGGATGATGTGGAAAAGTTAACAATTGGACCATATCTCATCCAAGATACCTCAGATAAAGTCAGGATATTCAACAAAGGATGAAAGAGGCCCAAGATAGACAGAAAAGTTGGGCAGAAAAAAACATTGAATCCTTGAGTTTGACGTTACGATCATGTGTATCTAAAATTGAATCCAATAAAGAGTATTCATTGTGTATGGGCTTAAGGAAATGTAAGCCTAAGATATATCGGACCTTTTGAGATCCTCGAACGAATAGGAGATCTGGCTTATCGCTTGGCGTTACCACCAAACCTGTGGGAGTACATAATGTCTTCCATGTCTCAGTATTAAGAAAGCATATCCCGACCCTGATCGGATTGTAGAGCTTAAACCAGTAAGGCTGAAGGAGAACTTGACTTATGAGGAACACCCAGTTCAAATTCTAGATCAAAAAGTTCAAAAGCTGAGAAAAAAGGAAATCCGATATGTTAAGGTGTTATGGAGGAATCATTCGCAAGAAGAGGCTACTTGGGAAGCCGAAGATGAGATCTAAAAGAATATCCAAATCTCTTTGAAGATTCAGGTACTAATTTCAAGTTTTGAGGACAAAACATTCTTTAAGGGGTGTAGGTTGTAAACCCCTAAAATTTTCGGTTAATTTTAAGTTTAATCTTAGGATGAAAAGTCAATCGAAACCCTAAAGGTCAACAAAAGTCTAGTACAATCCCTAGATTTTAGATCCGGCATTCTCGTTTTCTTTAGCCCTAGAAAAATAAGTTGGAATAATTAATGGTAATAGTTCATAATGGCTTTAGCTTATATAAAGATATCATATTTGTGAAATCTGAGTATCCTTCGGACTCAGACGAGATCAGTTCTCGAAAATCGTGTCTCGAAGCTCGGAATAATAAAAAATATTCCGATAACACCAATAGGACCGATTTAATATAAAGATTTCAAAAATATCAGTTTCGTAATTTTTCGGTATTTAAAAATATCAGATATCGCAATTATACGCGTATTTTCTTACTACCGACACTTCAATTGTCATGTCTACTTTACATTACACTGTTTACTACTATTCTATACTATTCATCTATCTCTACTTTTTCTTACAACCTACTCTTACAAACCATACCTCTATTCTCTTACAATTTTCATTTCCAATACAACTTCACATCTTTTATATCTTACTTTTCATTAACAAATATACAAAAAATAAAATTTTCTCTCCCCTCCCCTACTAAAGTTGCTCTGGCCCCTCTTTTCCTCTCCCCTATTTGTTTTATTTTTCATTTATTTAATTAACACAAATTTCTTCCCACATTTTCCTATAAATATCTCCTTCTCCTTCCACTTCTTTCACACCTTTCATACGCTAAACTTACTCTCTAAAAATCTCTCCATAAAATCTCTCAAGTTTTCTCTAGTTTCTACTTCTTCTATAGGTAATAGTTTTAGCTTCTAAAGTATTCATTTACTTATTATGAGCTTAGTGTGTGTTTTCTAAACCATGAAGGTTAAAGAAAGCAACAATAAGTTCATACTTGTTTTTGTTCATGAATCTAATTTCTTTTATGTTGCTTTCATATATATTTAAATAAATATATCTATGTAGCCAAGGTTGTCAAACTCGCAATTCTATGTAGAATCGCTAGGGAGTTAGTAGAATCGGAACGTAAAATCGAAACGTAGAAACGTAAGTTTCTACAACCTTTGCAAAATAGTTTTGAAAATTTATAGAAATGTTTATAGAAGATATAGAAAACATAGAACACATAATAGATGTTAAAAAATAAAGAAATTAAGTTTTTTTTTTTCATAATAATTCTTAGTCTATAATATAACAGATATAAAAAAGAGCGAAATAAAGTCAAAATTAATTTATTTTCTATTATTTTGTTTTAATTAAGTGATAAATTGAAGAAGAATAAAATTTTTAGCTTATTAAATGTTTAATTATATAAATGAAATAAATAAGTTTTCTTGTAAACTTTACAGCTATAACTTAGCTTAAATGAATTTCATAAATATAGAACAAGGGTTTTTAGGGGAGGAAGGGAACAAGATAGAAAGAGTGTGTGGAAACCAAATAGAAATGACAATAAGAAAGAGATATCATTTTAATTCTTAATAGTTAATGAGCTTGTAAATATACAGTTGTATTTTTTATATTTTAGCTTATTTGACTCGAATATGTAGAATCGGTAAACTCAGTTAAAATCGTAAGATTCTACCAAGTTTACATGTAGACTCGATTAAAATCGTAAGATTCTATCAAAAAAAGATTTTACCCACAAGTCAACTCGGAAGGATCTTCTAGAATCGTAAACTCGTAGAATCGTATAGGTAAAATCGCGATTTTGACAACTATGTATGTAGCTATATATATCTTTTAGAGTATATAAGCTCCTTTGTTTTACAATTTATTTACCTTTCTTGCAATTTATTTATTACTTTGCTATTTACTTACTTTCATGTTCTTTTAAGACTAGTCTTTCTAATCTTAGACTTTTCCTTATCAAGTTAAAACGTTTTCTTTTTCCTTTTAGGACTAGTCTTTTCTTAGTCTTGGGATACCTTGATGAAGCTAAGGTTCCAATACTTGATATATTCTTTACTAGCTTATTCCTTTAACTATTATATCTTTCTTATGTTCTTATCATTTATGATTCATAGATCATGCATGAACATATTGATTTTGTCTCAACAAGATAAATAAGGAAAAGTTTTTCTTAAAATAGTGATTCTTCTCTAAAAATAAAAATAGGAAGTAATTTTTCATAAAAACTTAGGAATTTATCTTAACAAACTTTTCTAATAAATCTGAAGGAGATCATAGGAATTTTTACAAAACATACATAACATGGAAAGAACTTCTTGAGTAAAAAAGTTTTGCTAAATTTCACTTTTTTATCAAATACTAGTTGACAAACACCGAGAGTTTCTTTTCATGAAAATGGAATGATCTTAAGAAACAAGGAAATTATTTCTACAAATATAGAATTGTTATTATTTAAAAAAAAAAGCATTAGAAACTAAGCTTAAAAGAAAATCATTCTTTGGAAATAAAAAAAAAAAACTAAGGAAATGAAATTAAGAAAAAGAAAAAAAATACTGATTTAAAATAACTTGAGATATTCTCTAGAAAAAATAAGAGGAATTTTCAAAGTTTTACTTTTCCAAAACTTTACTATCACAAAAAATTTATGATTTGAGACAACTTCATTTGTTTCATACATTTGATATGAGTCAATAAATATATGTAAATACATTTCAAAGGTTTTATAAACTATTATAATATTTATCTCTTTGATATGAGATTTTGTTAAAAGAGGGAATACAAGTTTTGTGAAATTTCGTGGTAATTGATCACCACTATTTGAATCTCAAACGACTTAGTTTGATAAAAATAATTTTAGAATTGGATAGATCTTTTCGAATAGGTAGAAAACGGTATATTATATGCGCAATTCCGAGTTAAAATGACCAAGTTATGACCATATTAAGATAGAATTTCTCTCTATACGAATTTTAATGATCTTATAATATAGTTCCTTATTAGTACCATAGAATCAAAAGATATACTCATTTTGGGTATTCTTCTTGATTAGGTAATCTTGAACAGGATTGTTTATATCCGAAGATTACTACGATTAGTGGAAATCTCGAACGACTCATCCATTTCAAGAAAGGTGTCATCATGGTTGAGTGAGTTTACTCCCTGTTATTTTTCATACTTATGATTGTGCTTGTAAATTTAGTTGCATTAGAATATAGGCAAAATCAAATGGAAATTATATGATAATATGTTGAAAGAATATTAAGTATATCGAAACATGATTTGTTTGTAATAAAGTTGCATGTACATTAATATGTTGAAGTATTTGAAATTGGTTGCTTACTCGAAAGAAGTTAAGTATAACTACTTGACTTTAATTAAGAATTTATGCATGCACTTCATATGTTGAGTCACATTTCATTCACTACTATGCAATTGGTGGGATAAGTGTATAATAGTGGTGGTAGGCATAATCGATATATCATGTAAGTGGCGAGTAAGAGCCAGTGAGAACTACATAAATTGGTGGCTAGTAGGAGCCCGTAATAACTACAAGTTTTTGATGGCGTATATGTAAACCCCTGAAAATTTCATGATTCTTAGGAAATAATCTTAAGAGTCAAACACCGGAATCGAAACCCTAAAAATCGAACCAAGTTAAAACTTAATTTTAAATAAGATAAAAAATGAGATTTCTTAATCTAAGAAAAAGAGAACCCTCAAAAATAAAATAGAAAAATCAAACTATCGGTTGAATCAACAACCGTACATCAATCAAATCACCTAACCATTTCCTAACACGTAAATCAAGACAATATATCCAAATAACGCTCGACAATGAAATGCTAAGATCTTAAAACCCTCGATGAATTTCAGAATCAGAAATTTCAATTTTCACCAAAAGTCAAACTGAGTCAACTCATAACTCTAGACTCGGTTAAACGATCCCGAGAACTAAAAACTATTAAATAAACACAAATAAAATAAGATAAACCATAGATATCGAGTTAAAAATATAAAACGGTCAAAACTCTAAAATTGTATGATCTTACGAATAACTCAACAAAACTGGAACCTTAAAAGTCAACAAAGCTTACAACAAACCCTAATGTTTAAGATCCGGCAATTCTGTGCCCCTAAACCCTAGACAACGAAATGAAAATAATTGTTGATAATAGTTCGTAATAATATAGGGAAGCTTAAAAATATCATATTCGCAAATTTCTAGTGTCCTTTGGATCTTAACGGGATCAGTTTTCAAAAACCGTGCTCTAGTACACCGGATGACAAAATATTCCATTAATATCAATAGATTCATAAAAATATAAGGTTTTCAAAAATATCAGTTTTAGAATTTTTCGGTAACTAAAAATGACAGATTCATATTTATACGCATATTTTTATTACTACCGGTACTTTAATTGTCTAGTCTATTATTCATAGTACTTTTCTACTATTCATTACTATTCCTCTATCTCTACTTTTTCTTACTACCTATTCTTATATCTACATACTTATTTCTTACAATTTTCTTTTCCCATAAAAATTATACACCACATATTACCAAACTTCTCTTACACTTTTCTTCTAAAATTAATTTTTTATCAAATTTCTCTTTCTCTTCCCAAGGTTGTCGTCCACCACTCTCTCTCTCTTCATCTTTATTTTATTTCTTTTTTAATTAATTTAATTACATCTAATTTTCACTCCAAAATTCTATAAATACCCCCTTCCTTCTTTATTCTTTCACACAATTCATTTCACTACCAAAATTGTAAACCCCCAAATTTTCGGAATCGGTTTAGCATAAAACCCTAAACCGGAAGTCAAACGGAACTCTAAAGGTCAACAAAACCCTAGTTTACCGTATCCAACTAAATCCGGCATTGCCGTTTTCCTTGGCTCTGAAAAACGAAGTTGGATTTATTAGCTAAAATAGTTCGTAATAACCATAGGTTTTATAAAAATTTCAGTTTCGTGAAATTCGGGTGTCCTTAGAACCCAATCGGACACAGTTCTAGAAAAACGTGTCCGGAAGCTCGGAATAGTAAAAATTCTGAATACACCGTTAGACTCGTAAATATATAAGTTTTCCAAAAATATCATTTTCGTAATTTTTCGGTAAGTAAAAATAACAGATATAGCTATTATACGCGTATTTTCTTACTACCGGTACTTTAATTGTCATATCTACTTTACATACACTATTCATTACTATTCTACACTATTTTTTATCTCTACTTTTTTTTACACCTATTCTTACACTCTATAAAACCTATAATCTTAACTTTTTACCTTTCCCATAACTTTATATCACATCTACTTTACATATTACATCTTTTATTTTTATCAAAAGTAAAAAATAAATCACTCCCCCTCTCTATCCCCACATGGCCGACGCCCCCTCCTCTCTCTTCCCCCTCAATTTGTTTTAATTTCACTTTATTTTAATCACACAAAAATCACTCCTCAATTTCCTATAAATACCCCCCTTCTCTTTCACTTCTTTCACACCACTTATACACTAAAATTACTCTCTCAAAATCTCTCAAGAATTTCTCTCCAAGAAGTTCTTTCAAGAAGTTCTCTTTAGCTCATCTCCTTTAGGTAAAAATTCTTCAAGAAGTTTCCATGTTCATCTACTTAGTATGAACTTAATGTGTGTTTTCTAAAACCATGAAGGTTAAGAAAGCAACAATAGGTTCATACTTTGTTTTTGTTCATAATCACAATTCCTTTATGTTCATGTTTCTTTTATACTCATTTATGTTTCTCTTATGTTCATTTATGACTCTTTTAGTTATGAACTATCTATTATATCTATATAGCTATATATACTATTTAGAGCATATAAGCTCATAATCTTGCAATTTATTTATCTTTCATGCAATTTATTTACTTCAATGCATTTTATTTATTCTAAGTTGTTTTTAAGACTAGTTTCTAGTCTTAGACTTGTCTTTATCAAGTCAAAACAAGCTTTTCTTTATTTCATTTCATTTTATTATGGACTAGTTTACTTCTTAGTCCCGGGAGCCTTGAAAAAGCTAAGACTCCAATACTTGACTTTATTATGCTTTATGTTATTTTAGTAATCATGTTCATTTAGATTGTTGTCCATAATTTTATTTAAACAAAATGAAGAATTTTTTCACTTAGAAATAAGTTTATGTAAAGTATAAAATCTATAAAGCAACACAAAATAAACTCATTCCTTTTCATGTTACAAAAAAGAACTCACTATAATCTTATAAACTACTTTTACTTTAAAAAGCCACTTAGATCCTTATTATCCCACCTTGTTTTTCAAAAGAAAATATTTTGTTGACAAAATAATTCTTTTCATAAGAAAGAAAATAAGATGGATGACTAAGGAAATTTTTAAGTAAAGACCTTTGCAACAAATAAGCAAGAAAATTTATGGTTTGAAAATAATAAAGTTATTTCTTTCAAGTTACAAAAGAAGATAATAAGATTATAGAAATTAGTTTTCTACAAAAAGTCCTTAATTGTTCCACATTGTTCTTATGAAGAAAACAAATTTTCATGCATGGATGATTATTTTTGAAAATATGAGACATGAGAAAAAGAATGAGAAATATCAAGTAAGGATTTTGCAAAACAAGTAAACAAAGGAATTTACACAAGAAAAATGAAGAATAGCATATTTCCTAGAAAACTTCAATATAGTATTAATGTAACTTAAAAAGTAGAAAATTTTATTTTCAAAAGTCACTTAGAAAAAGATAAATAAAACCAACATAAAATGTTTTAGAAAATAAAGAAAACAAGGTGTTCATTTCAAAGAAATTTACAAAAACAATTTCCGAAAAGCTTCAACCCGACATTGTTTTACTAAAAAAAAATAATTGGACAACAAGACACTTGAGCATGCTTAAAAAATGAGTTATATAGTTATAAAAGAGAATTTTTCAACTATATTGATAACTAAGTATTTATCAAACAAATTTTGATTTCTTGAACCGAAGTTGTTTTTACTTAGAAATCTGTGGTGAATTTTATCACCGCTGTTTTGGAGCCTATATGGCTTTGTTTGATGCAAATAATTTTGGAAATGGGAAGATCTTTTCGAGTAGGTAGAAATCGGTATATTATATGCGCGATTCCGAGTTAAAATGACCAAGTTATTGCCATTTTAAGTTGGAACATTCTTCTATACGAACTTTAACGTTCTTTGACATTGTTTTGTCAAAATTCAAGAAATTCATCAATGAAAACTCATTATGGGTATTTTCTTTGGTTAGGTGACCCCGAGGAAGGATTTCTTCACCCCGAGAATTATTACGATTAAGTGGAGTGTGTGAGCGACTCATCCGCTTAGAGGAATAGACGACAATGGCATCGTGAGTTTATTTCCATTAAATGCTATACTTGTTGTGCTTGTAAATTAGTTGCACTAGAGTTAGGAAAAGATAAACCGATATGCATGTAAAATAATTCCTTGAAAGAATCCTAAGAATATCGAAGCCAGAATTGTTCTAAGTGATTGTTTTAGTTTAATATTGATTTGTGTGAAATTCCTTGATCACCATAAAATTGTAAATAATTATGTTATGACTTTATAAATTAATGAACTCATACATACCACGAAGTGAGTCACATTGCATGGTTGGGTTATTATCCTTGGGTGAGAAGGATAGTAAGCTCATGTCGAAAGCAACACTTGGCGGGAGATCCGAAAGCGATTGCTTGGCGGCTTAATGGAATATGCTTGGCGGTAGATCCGAAAGCAAGGTCAATCAAGTAGATTCGGAATGCTCGACGATGTGTCCTCGTGAGCAAGAAAACTTTTTAATTAAGTCTACTTGAATTGAGGTTACGTATCACCAAACCCCGAATGGAGGGCGTAAATCCATTCAACATATAGTTCCCGGAAAACTATATGCTTGTTTGCCCACGTGCTTGTGCATTACATTTGTCTGATTAAATCAACTTGTTTGAATCTTGTTACAAGAAGTTATTTATGGAAATAGTTCTCACTAAGCCTATTAGCTTATACCCCGATAGATATCTTTTGCAGTTTCTTTACTTATGGTTAAGGCCACGTGGACCATGCGGGCAGGTAATCTCTCTTGAGCATTAGAAACTTGGGTAAAGCGTAGCATAGTATTAGCATGCAAATATTTATATAATAGATTAGTAATTTAGGGAGTTGTCCCTAAGTTTGTAAAGTCTTTGCCATGAATGAATAATTATTGTGAATCCTCTTTTCTTAATATTTTCTATATCTCCTTAAGCTTCATAATTCCATTATATGGTCTCTAAAATTGTGAAAGTACGCCTTACACTTAATATAAAAGCTTTTGGGAATGGCTAAGGTTATCATACTTAAGCTTTAATATTGAGTATGGCGAACTGTCACGTTTAGGGTACGTATTGGGGCGTGACAGTTTAAGTTGGTATCAGAGCATGGTTTAAGAACCTAGGAATCATAATTATAGAAATGGACTTAAGAAGAATTGACCTAGATAGAAGCAAGAAAGACTTAGATAAAATAGAATGGGTAGAATAAGTCCTCTAATATCTTTCTTTTACGTAGATCACATAGATGAGGCCCGTCTCCAAGCCAAGAATTTTCGGAAAGGACCCTTCGAAACACCAGAAAATTTCTAAATGAGACTTAGAGTTTTATGTGAAGAATTTGGCCCTAGCTGGACAACCTAAGACCATCCGAGAAATGTTCCAAATCTGGAAGAGGGGAATGATGCAAACCGAGTGGAAAGGTGTAAACCCCCGAATATTTAATAATCATAGAAGTTTAAGCATCAAAAATTAAATCCCGAAAATCGACTCAAGATAAAGACCAAATTCTACACCGAGTCAAAACACTGGAAACGAAACCCTAAAAATCGAACCAAGTTAAAACTTAATTCCAAATAAGAACAAAACGAGTTTTCTCAGTCTTGAGAAAACGAGAACCCTTGAAACGAAATATAAACTCCAATTACCGATATAATCAACGTCCGTACGTCGATTAAATAATCTAGCCAATTCCTAAAACGCGAACGAAACGATAGATCTAAGTACCGCTTAACAACGAGATGATAAAATCCTAAATCCTTCAGTAAAATTTTAGAATCACAAAATCCAAATTTCAACAAAAGTCAAATAAGTCAACTCATAAACCTAGACTCGGTTAAACGATTCCGAGAACTAAAAATTATTAAATAATCACAAATAAAATAAAATAAAACATATATTTCGAGCTAAAATGATCAAAACTCGAAAATTATACGATGTTACGAATATCTCGACAAAATCAGAAATCAAAACGGAACCCTAAAAGTCAACAAGCCTATAACGAACCCTAGTGTTCAAGATCCGGCAATCCGCATTTTCAAACCCTAGAAAACGAAATTAAGTTAATAGCTTAAAATAGTTCGTAATGACATAGGGTAACATAAAAATATCAGATTTGCGAATTTCGAGTGTCCTTCGGACTCAAACGGGACCGGTTCTCGAAAATCGTGTCCTGGAGCTCGGAATATTAAAAATATTCCGTTTATACCAATAGACTCGTAAAAATATAAGGATTCTCGAAATATCAATTTTAGAATTTTTCGGTAGCTAAAAATTACAGATATCGCATTATTACGCTTATTTTTATTACTACCGGTACTTTAATTGTCTAGTCTACTATTCATAGTACTTTTCTACTATTCATTACTATTCACTCTCTCTACTTTATATCTAATCACTCTTACAAATGACACAATTCACACTATTCACATTTTCTTTTCCCATAAAAATCTACTCATACCTTTCTTACAAAATATCACTTCTCTTATACAAAAATTAATCATAATTGTACTTTCTCTCTACCCCTTCATGTTGCATCCAATCACTCTCTCTCTTCCCTCTCTTTTTATTTTCTTTTTCAATTATTTAAATCACTCTTAATTCCTCTCCTCTTTTCCTATAAATATCACTCTCCCTTCTCATTTCTTCACACCTTTCTCAAGTAGAGAATTTATGCAAAATTCTCTCCAAAACACTCCTCTCCATATTCTTACAAGAAACTCTCTTCTTCTACCAAAATAAGTTTCTTTTCAAGCCTCATTTCTAACCACTACCAAAAACCTTCAAGAAAGCAATCCTTCTTTTCTTCTTACCCATTTAGGTAATGAAGAACTCATATTTCATTTTTTTTCCCATATCAAGTAACCTTATATGGTTTTGATGTTGTTTCTTAGGTTGAAAAACTAAAGACAACCACATTAAGATCATGTTTGGTTCTTGTTCATGGAATTACCTTCATGCATATTTATACCTTCTCATTTATTACTTGTTTTATATTTAATCTTGTTATTTATTTACTTTATGAATGCAATTTATTTACTTGCTTTCTTAGTATTTTAAGCCTAGTCTTTCTAGTCTTAGACTTGTCCATATCAAGTCAAAACAATCTTTTATTTATTTTCTTTAACCTTTTGGGACTAGTCCATTCTTAGTCCCGGGATGCCTTAATGAAGCTAGGCTCTAATACTTGACCGGGATTCCTTGATGAAGCTAAGGTTCCCAATGCTTGATATTTTTTTTCTTGCTTTTATTTATATTTTGGGGACGGAATTTATTCTTTGTCCCGGGAGCTTAGATCTCCCAATACTTGATATATATGTATATTACTAAATGTTCTTATTCATATCTCTCTTTTATTTTTATTTACTTATGCTCATAAATTAAATGATTCATGGTTAAGATATTACAATAACCAATGGTAACTAAACTCATGAAACCAACTTTGAAATAAATAGTTGGCTACAGAGAGAAAGGAATTTCTTTGAAAAACTAAAGAAAAGGATTTTTAGTCATCAAAGTTGTTAAAGGATTTGTTTTTCCAAAAGAGTTTAAGAATTGAAGAACTAGTTTTGACAAAAGCAACAATTTTCTAGTTTACAAAAACCGTGGCATTTCAAAGAAAAAAAAAATTTAAAAAAAAATGGATTTCAAAGATGACTTGATAAAATAAGTATCTTTTCAAAAACAAAACCAAGGAGATCTTACAAAAATATTTAAGAAAGTTAAAGGAATTTAAAAGTATGAAATTCACATTTTCAATAAAGTAGAAACAAAAAGGTTTTACCTAAAAATTTAAGCAATATGAAGATAAAGATTTTGTTTCGAAAAACTTAGAAATGACTAGGTAATCTTTACAAAAACTTTTCTCAAGAAAAATCATTCAAGAAATTTACAAACTCTTTTTTCGAAAGAAGTAAAGCAAGTTTTTCCAACTTAGAAAACCAACTCAAGAGCCTACTTTCAAACATAGGCTAAATACAATGGAAGTGATTTTTGGAGTAAAATCTTGGACAAAGAAAAACTATAAGATAGATATAAAGAGTAAAAAAATCCCCAAACTAATATAAAAACCTAAAAGGCTATTTTTCAAAAGATAAGACTAAAACCATGTTTTCCAAATTTCTAAAATTATGATCAAGGCCATAATAAAATAATTAATTATCGTCCATGAATCATACTTGATGAATGAGTTATATGATTATCTAAAGGATTTTTTCAAGGTATATTGATAGCTAAGTATCTATCAAAGTTTTTGGATAAAGTGTGATTTGGATTTGGAACTTGTTTTGCGAAATGGGGAAATTCGTGCAGACCTACTGCACCCTCTGATCGCCACCTTTTCGACCTCGTTGATGAATATAACCTTAGAAATAGATAGCCCTCGTCGAATAGGTAGAAATCGATATATTACATACGCAATTCCGAGTTAAAATGAGCAAGTTATTGCCATTTTAAGTTGGAATTTCTTCTTATACGATTTTACCGTGATTTTAAGTAAAGTTTAGAATCTCCAAGAATAGAAATTCATGAAAGACTTATCGGGCATTTCTTTTGTCTAGGCGACGAAGGATACGAGAATACCCTACTCGAGGATTACTACGACTAAGAGATAGCGAAATGGACGAGTGAGTTATTCCTTCTAATTTCGTTACCTTGCTTGTGCTTGTAAGTTAGTACTATTAGTATACTAAGAAAGATCAAAACGAATATTTGGGGATTTCGGGATTATGCGTATATATATAATTCTATGTTTATGCGTGAATTGAGAATTAAGAATATCGCAACTTCGATCTGCTTGTTTAAATAATTTTGTTTACTTACTTGTATGATTGTTTATTGTTGCTAAATTGATTGATCGCCCCTAATAAACTTAATAAGGTTTGACCTAAGAACAATAAAACGTTCACGATAGCATCCATCGAGTCACATCTATTTCGGAAGGTTGCTACTCCTACGCATAGAGTTGGATTGGCTTGTGATCGTGCGGTGCCACGGGCCATGTTCCTTCCTAAAGAATTCAATCGCTCGGAAAAGCGACTCTACGTTCGGAGCCGAGCCAACCGAACGCTGTGTGGTGAGGACTTGGGGACTAGCAGTAGAAGGTCGAGGACCTTCAACCCTGATTCCCTAACCTTTGATACGGAGGGGTAAATCCGTTCTATATATGGTTTCCAAATGACTATATATATTCGCGTAATCATGTGATTGTTGCATTGTATGCATAGCATTTGTGTGATTAAATAAATAAACTTGTTTGAAAAAGTGGTGCGAATGAAAAGGAATATTTCACTAAGCTAGTTGTAGCTTATACCCCTATAGATTTTGTTGAAACAGGTATATCCATAGCTTAAATTGAGGATCATGACATTGAAGATATCATGGAAGGATTGGTTAAGCTTCTATGAAGGAAATAGAATCATAAGATAAGTAATTTGTAAGGGTCTTTACATATAATGACTTATATGAATAGTGATGTATATATATTTGAAGATAATAGATGGACATGCCCCTAAGAATTACAATGCAATATGTTTATGATCTATGATAAGTATTCTCTTTGCATTGTTACTTATTTATTATCAATATAAATTGTGCTACTCTGATGCGTTCCCTTGGTTGCGATGTACGCCTTGTACATGATATGAAAGCCTTTGCGTGACTAAGGTAGTCATTCTTAGGCTTTAGTATTGTGTACGGCAGACTGCCACGTTTAGGGTACCCCTCGGGGCGTGACAAAAGGAGTGTTACGAACTATTCACAACTGCCTTATAGGCAAAAGGATGACCGAGTTGGAAGTAATATATGCTGTGGAACGAATCATTGCTATCGCGGACCACCGACTAATGCTGAAGGAAGCAACCTTCGTTCTTAGAGAAGAAGGAGGACGAACCCCACCGGATTTCTGGACCTGGACCAAGATCGGACCAATGTTTGTTTATGCCCATGATGATTTGATGGATCACCTCGAATGGATGAGGGCCAACCTCAACAATACTTTCCATTGGCATGGAGTATATCAGGGAATACTACGACCCCCAATAGAAGTATCCACCGAGCCACCTACCTTCACAGGAATCCAACTAGGAGTGAACGAGACCCTACGATTGCGAGAAGATGGAACAGTGATAAGTGTAGACACCCAATTTTTGACCAATTAATTAAGGCTTAAAATTTAATTAAATTCATTTTCCAAAAGCCTTAAGTATTGATGAAATTGGCTAAGTGATCAAGGCACAGGCCAAATGGCCTGTTGGTTAAACATATGGACCCAAACACACACTCAAGCTCAAGGACACAGATTCAAACCCTAGCAAAGGCAAATTTTTGCCTTTTTTATCATTTTTGTCTTTTCATTTTCCTCAAATGTGACTCTTGCCTTACTTTGCATCAGTTTTTAACTGACAAAAAATCATTGATTGTCAAATTGATGATGGGATTGCAAAGTGGTTACAAAGTGGTTACAATTAGTGCAAAAAAACAACCAAAGTTACAAAATTCAATGTATAAACTATTCAATTGCACATGAATGAGGAGTTACAAAAATGAGAGGATGAATCTGGCATGGAATATGAAAACAATCATCAATTCATCAGTTTCAACAAATTAATCATGGATTTTCTAATTAAATTCGTGAAAAATCAAGGGGCAAAAATCAATTCATTTTTGAAACGGTTTGAAACGTAAAATTGAGCTTGCAACCTATAAATAGGAGGTCCTAGGAGCAAAAGGCACAAGTCAATTTCAACAAAACACAATCAGAATGAGTGAATTCAAGGATTTCGAAAATTAGGGTTCTTAAAGAGAAAATTCGAAATTTGAGAATTTCGAATTGTTTTTTATTCAATTGGAGTGTTTAAGGAGCTTTAGGAACAAGTTTAAAGTGATCGAGTGTGCTTTAATTTGATCAATTTGTTCAAAATCACCTCTGTAATTTTTTTATTATTTTCGGATTTGCGCCGCCGCTACCACCACCGCGAACCACCGCTTCTGGTGGTTCTGAGTGAACGCCACCACCACCAACGGACGCTCCACCAGCATAGAAGTCGGGCCGACAAGCTTAGGGAGGTCAACAACCACCAGGGACGGCCGACGAACGCTCGAAAGATCGCGTCATCGTCTTCCTCGCCCGACGAAGATCCGAATCCGACCCGAAAATCCGAATCCCAACCGGTCGGTCATCGGTCAACGGTCGTCGGTCATCGGTCAACGGTCAACCTGATCAGACGGTCCAGATTAATCAAGCAGATCAGACGGCCAGATTCAATCAAGCAGATCAGCGGCTCAGATTTGATCAAGCAGATCAGACGGCCCAGATTTCAATCAAGCGATCAGACGGCCCAGATTTCATCAAGCGATCAGACGGCCAGATTTCATCAAGCGATCAGACGGCCCAGATTTCATCAAGCGATCAGACGGCCAGATCGAGTCAACAAGATCAGACGATCCAGATCGGTCAGCGAGATCGACGCTCCAGATCTCGTCCGCTTCATCCGACGGTCCAGGTTAATCCGCATTATTTTATTAATAGTTTATTATATAATTAATTTCAGAAAATAATAAAAAATATAAAAAATAGAAAAAATTTATAAAAATTCATAAATTCAAAAATTCAGAAAAATACAGAAAAATCCAGAAAAATCAAAATATTTATTTTTTATATAAATTTTTTTTTTTGATATTTTTGATATTTTTTGAATATTTTTAATGTGTATTTATACAAAATTGCCTTAGAAATGCATATTTAATGCATGAAAAATTTTTAATATTTTTAAATTATTCTGATATGTTGTGAATTATGTGATGATTTTTTTAAAAAAAAAAATAAAAAAAAAAAATAAAAAAATATAAAAAATAGATAAAAATGACAAAATTGGATTTTCCAAAAACAAAATTTTTTAAAAAAATAAAATAATAAAAAATGATTTTGGACTTAGAAAAATTATATTTTCATAAAATAAAAAAAATCAATTGATTAGATCATAGGAGCATCAAAAATGATTTTTTATAAAAACTTGAAAATTTAATGAACTTAAATGAAATAGTTCAAAAATTAAAATTGATCAACAAATTAAATTTTTTTTAAAAGAACTACGTTTTGTCTGATCTCGATTAGCGAGTACGTAGGCACCTGCGGGGCGACATAAAAAATAAAAAAAAAGTTTTGTTTTTTTTTGTAAAATAATTTTTTTAAAAAAAGAAATATTTTGTTGATATTATGTTCTAAAAAAAATAATAAAATAAAAATGAAGAAAAACATAAAAAATAAAAATGAATGATTTGACTTGTAAATATTTGTTGTAATTTTATTAATTTTTTTTTTGAGCATAAAAGGATAGATTATAAATTTAAAATTCCAAAAGTGGTAACCAATTTGGTTTTAATAGGTTAGCCCCCGAATCCATGATATCTGGTTTTAAAAGTTGATTTTTTTAAATCAAATTTTCGCAGACTAGTAGCTAAGTTAGGATCAACCGACCCATTGATCCTAGCTTTTTATTTTTTTCCTGATTTATATCGGGTGGCGACTCTAAAATTTTTTTAAAATTTCTTTTAACCCCTAGTCGAGGATTCATGTTAAATGGGTTCGGGTTTAATGTGAATCGGGTTAGGAGAAATGAACCAGATAGATGAGTGGAAAAATTCCAGGCTCGACAGCTTGGCGACTCCACTGGGGACTAAATTTTTTTTTAAAAAAAAGAGGGCTAGCCACTTAGGAATTTTAAATTTTAAATTTATCCTTGCTCAATTTTTGTGAATATATGATTCTTTGTATATTATCTTGAATATTGTTTTGTAAATATATACTAACCTTGCAAAATATGAAAAAATAGAAAACAAAAGTTTGATTTCTTTGTTTGCATTTGCATTTGCATTAGCATAAATGTGTGCTAGATACGGTCGTACCAGGGCCGTCTTAAGAGCCTAAGCGAGGAGGACGAAGTAAGGTCCGGGGGCTGTGGCTTTCCACCCTCTAGATCAAGAAATGTCCTCCCACTCCGGTTTAGTATCACTAAATCGGGGAACCTATAGAACCCTACCAAATCATGCATTCATTAGCATGGGATTTGACCAACTTTTTCTAAAAATGAATAGTTAAAAATAAATGTACATATGTAAATACTAAAAAAAATACTTAAAAAAAAAAAAAAATAATAAAAGCTGTCAAAAAATTAAAAAATTTTGTAAATATTAGCTTATACCTTTTAAAAATTTTCAGAAAATGATGTCTTCAACCGACAGTAGCGATAGCTTATGGGCTCGCCTTATTAGAGAAAATCGAGTGGAACCTTTCAAGGATCCAATGCTCCTACTGGACCGATGGTTTGTCAGTTTTACTCCAGTCCAAAGTCATTCATTGAGATAGTTAGGCCCAATCCTCAGCCTACCAAAGATCCATGTTCCATTCACCATGTTCCGGGCCCTCACTCATCTATGGGAACCTGAAGAAGCTGTCTTCCGTTTGGTCAGCATGTACTTAGCCCAACCATTGAGGAATATACTAGGCTACTCCAAGCACCTCCTACCTCTGAAGGAATCTATATTCCAAATTTCAAGCATAGCCCGGTCCGTGTTATATCAGATTTTTGGGGATCAAGAGGGGACCAATTATTGAAGCATCAAGATTGTAATGAATATTGCATCCGCTAACCACACTGATGGACTGGTTTGGACTCCTGAATACTTTAAAAGCAACCGATCCACTTTCAGTATACCACTTGAAGTTTGGGAAGAAAACCGGGTTAATGCCTTCATAGTAGCTGCTTTTGCAACTATTCTCTTCCCTAATGGCAATTTGTTCATCCACTTCCGGGTCATAGAGCTGGTTTCTCAATATTTAGCTGGCAAATCTATGTTCCGCTCTTCTAGCCGAACAAGTCCGTAGTCTGAATCACATCAAGTCTAAAGGACAAGGCAAGTTCAAAGCAAGCATGCACTTACTAATGGTTTGGTTTGCTAGCCACATTAAGCACTACGGAAAAGACTTGGCTAATGGATCCCTCATCAGCCTGAAATATGATCTCATCCAATCCTTTGCTGAAAGGGTCCACATGGAAGATGATCATCCTTATGGGATATAATTGCCATTCTTGAAGACATGCCACCTGAAGACATGATGTGGCAAGCTCGCTGGTTCAAAATCCCTGCAGCCATCCTAAGTTGCAAGGAATACATGGCAGTACCCCTAATTGGACTCACCGGCTGTACTGGTTATTACCCCTCAAGTGTTATCAGACAGTATGGTATGCTGCAAGATATTACTGTCAAGCCTAATTTGGAGCAAGTCACTCTGGATTATTTGGATCCAACCAAGATACTACCAGCTAAAGAATCAAGCTAAATCAAATCCGAGCTATATGGGAAAATAGAGAGGTGAAGCCGGTTTTTGAAGTCGAGCCAGAAAATAAGGAAACAAGAAGTATAGAGCAACCAGGTGGTATGTGGCTAGCCAAATGAAGAAGAATAAGGATATTCGATATGAAGCTCCCGATGTCCTTCAACCAGCACCATCGGAACCTGACCCTGAAACAATTGCTTACATGGAAGCTGTTTCGGCTCGCCTGGAAGTATGTCACCGAGATTTCCAAGAAAGAGAGAGGGAAATGGTGGATCGCCTGCAAAGTGCTGGAAGCAGAATTTCATTTTAGAGGCTGAGTTGAAGGCAGCTCAAAAGAAAATTCTAGCCCTGGAAGACAAGATTGTTTGCCCCACTAAGACAAGAAGACTGGTTTAGTTGATTTAGGTTTAGTCCTTAGGAATCAAGGTTCTTTGAAACCATTAGAAAGTAGTTTTAATTCACCATTAGAGGTTTTTGTTATGTTAAACATTATCTTTTAATACAAATTTTTTTTAAAAAAAAATCATTGGTCAATATCCCCATTTGCATCTGTGTGATAGCATATCTGCATTCTTGCATATGTATATTAATTCATTTATTCTAAAAAAAATATATTAATAAATGATAAATGTCCAGGTCTAGCAAATTCGAGTTTAAAACTTGAAAGATAGCGTCCAAGCCGGTTAGGAGCCCTATTGTTACCAGATCCCGAGCTAAGATGTCTAACACCGGGAGTAACCCCACAGACCAGACCAATGAACAAAGACTCAACACCGTGGAACAAACCCTCCTTGGAATTGCTGAACAGATGCAGGCTTTAACACAGAGTCTTGCCCAACTCAAGACCCCTACAACTCTGAAGAATCCTCAAGGGCACAGAAAGGAAAAGAAATTGAGGCAGCTTATTCAGCAAGAGGAGTCATCAAATGAGTTTAATGCGGCTGAGTTGAAGAAAGAACTGGAAGCTCAGGCTAAAGAAATGGAGAGAAAACTGTTTGAGAAAATGAAGACGTTCGATGGTTTTGATCAAACCGCGATTGAATTTGCCTCAATATGAGGAAGGTGCCTTCCCTGAGAAATTTAAGGCACCGGAATTTGAAAAATATGACGGGACAGGTTGCCCTAATATGCATACCAGATTGTATGTACGACGAATGGGGCAATATGCAAAGTTTGACAAGCTGATGGTGCAAACCTTCCAGGACAGTCTTACTGGTGCTGCTTTGGCCTGGTACGCCCAATTAGACCATCAAGAAATTGATACTTGGGACAAGTTGGCTAGGGCGTTTTTAATCAGTATAAGTTTAACATTGAGATGGCGCCCTCGGTATGGGATTTAAGCAATCTGAAGAAGAAGAAAGAAGAGACTTTCAAGGAGTATGCTCAGCGCTGGAGAGCATTGGCTGCAAGGATCACCACCCCGATGCCTGAAAGGACCTCACTTTCACTTTTATCAACACGCTAGAGGAACCTTTCTTTTCCCATCTGATTGGGCATGCATCAGCAAGTTTCTCAGAAGTGGTGATAGCTGGGTGCAGGATTGAGAATGCAATTTCGGCAGGAAAATTGCAACAAGAAAAGAAATATACTGCACCGAGAAATGTCCCATACAAAGGGAAAGATTCAACCGTCAGCATGGTCAATACTTCAGATGCAACTGGCCCTACTAAGTCTTTCGTGTTGTCAACAAATCAGAATCAAAATCAGAATAAGGATCAGACTCAACAAAGTGCAGTCCCAAATCAACAATCAAGGTTCAGCAGGCGGAACTTCACTCGAATTCCGGTTCCCCTTAGCCAAGTATTAGCTAAATTAAGGGCCGATAATCTGATCAATCTTGAAGTTCCTAGGGAAGACTTAAAGCCTAGATATTACAATCCTGAGCTGAAGTGTGAATATCACATGGGGCAAATCGGGCATTCAACAGACAGATGCTGGAGGCTTAGGCATAAAATCCAAGATCTTATTGATGCAAAAGTCATCCAGTTGGATTTCGTTGAGACTCCAAACGTCTCTACTAACCCACTGCCAAACCATGGACCAGTCATCAATATGATCACCGCTGAAGTGCCGGATCAAGAAATCAATCTGGATGAGTTGCCAATCACCATAGAACAAGTAGCATGGAACCTTCGCCAGAAGGGTCATTTGCTCAATATGAATTTAAGAGACCGCACCAAAACCAGGCCTGCTATTTACAAGCTACTACAAGGAGGAACTATTAAAAAAGAAGAGATTCTGGAAATGTTGATCCCGAAACCAAGGAGATCGAGCACACAGGCTGAGTTATGGGAAAGGTATCAGGCTGGAGATCCAACCATTGGAACCCTGGGAAATGATGGAAAATACCAGTATTTAATAGATTACTGGTTTGAGCCCCGTGTCTATGCTGATGCTCCTCCAACTGGATGGGGTCCAGAATTTGAAGAGGAAGATAAGAAAGCAAAAGAAGACGAGTTTGTGGTATGATCGAAGGTGGACCTAGATCCATCAAAATCGAAATAGGCAAAGGTAGTGAAGATGGATCAACTTCATCAAAGCCTAAGAACTATACCTTTCACATACCCCTTGCTGTGAATGATTATAAAGCCGCTCCATTTGATTATAAAGCGGTAAATCATGCTTCAATGGCCATGGTTGGTGGCCTTACTCGCTCAGGAAGAGTTTATGAGTCGACCGGAAGAATGCAACTGTGAATATGCCACAGCAGCAAAATGAAGAAGGAAAGAAAGATGAAGAGAAGTCAGCATTGGCAAAACTGATGAAAGCAAGTGAATACAAGGTTGTCGAGCAGTTGGCCAAAATACCTGCCCAAATATCGCTCATGAGTCTGCTGATTAGCTCTAATGTACACCGTGAGGCTCTTTTCAAAGCCTTAGAAGAAGTGAAAGTTCCAGAAGGTGTATCAGAAGAAGCCTTGGGGCATATCATCAACTCAATCTTTGCAAATGAGCAAATCATTTTCTCATCTGAAGAACTGGGAGAGGAAGGGATCAACATAACAAGGCCCTTCATCGTAGTCAAAAGCTGTGGAAAGATCGTCTCTCGAGTATTAGTTGACAATGGATCCTCTTTGAATGTGTGCCCCTTAGCCACTTTGAGCTTATTGGAAATTGAACCGTCAGACATCAAACCAAGCTCTATTGTGGTTCGTGCTTTTGATGGTCAAAAAGAGATATAATAGGTGAAGTGGAGTTAGAAGTCACCATCGGGCCTCAAACTTTCATTATTCCTTTCAAGTGATTGATATCCCCAGAACATTCAATCTGCTGTTGGGAAGACCATGGATCCATGCTGCCAGCAATACCATCAAGCCTGCACCAGAAAGTTAAGTTCATACCAATGGTCAACTCATCACTGTTATGGGAGAACAGGATTATGCCATTTACAAGGAGACAGCTGTCCCTTACATTGGAAAAGAAGGAGAAGAAGACTTCGGGCTTCAAATGTTTGACGAAGTCTGTATGATGATGATGAGAAAGAAACTCAGGTGGGAACCTTTGGACTGGGTTATTCCCCCACTTGTGCTGAAGTGGTGGAAATGAAAAACCAAATGAGAAGAAGGAAGCTCGACAAGGAATATGATCCAATCATCAAAATTCCTCACATCAGCCATTCCTTTCCAAAGCCACATCATATCCAGCAGCCAGATGATATCAAAGAAGATGCTTCATCCAAAGAAATGATCTTGAGAAATTGGTTCTCTATGCCTTGCGCTAGTATTAAGTCTTTTAAGTAAGAATTTATCTAAGACTAGATTTGTTTTTGTGTTTTTCAGTATTATGTGATGCTCAAATAAGTGTACTTAAACACCGTCCCAGTTTAATAAAATTTATTTCCATTTGTGTTTCACATATTCTCATACATTCCTCATTCATATTCAACCAGATTCGACAATTGTGATGAAGTTCAGGGATATCTCGCGCGTATAATTAATGAAAATATCAATATCACCTCTAACTCTACTGGGTTAGATGTTGAAGATGATATTGATTATCAATTTAGAACACAAGAAATTTGGCAAAATTTTGAACAAGGAAGATTGAAATTCCCGAAACCATTGAAGTGATTAATTTGGGAACAAGTGAAAACCCTAGGAATCTGAGGATAGGGGGAAAATTGCCTGAGAGCACGGCACAAGATTTAACCAAGTTATTAGCCGAATACTTGGATGTTTTTGCATGGTTATAGCGATATGCCTGGTTTAGACCCATCCATTGTGGTTCACAAATTGCCAACAAAGGAGGATTTTAAACCTATAAAGCAAAAATTAAGGCGATTTAGGCCGGATTTACTCCTCCAAATCAAGGATGAAGTAAAAAAGCTGCTTGAAGTAGGATTCATGAGGTTTCTGATTATTCGGATTGGGTATCAAATATAGCCAGTACTTAAGAAAAACGGGAAAGTAAGAATCTGTGTGGATTTCAGAGATCTAAACAAAGCAACCCCGAAAGATAATTTCCCGTTGCCTCACATCGATGTTTTAGTGGACAATACCGCTGGAAATCATCTATTTTCATTCATGGATGGATTTTCAGGGTATAATCAGATATTAATGGCCGAAGAAGATAAGGTCAAAACCACATTGTTACAGCCTGGGGAACTTTTTGTTACAAGGTCATGCCTTTCGGTCTCAAGAATGCCGGGGCAACTTATCAACGAGCAATGCTTGCTATACTTCATGATATGATGCACAAAGAGGTGGAAGTATATGTAGATGATATGATCGCCAAGACAAAGGAAGGAGATGATCATGTAGTGGTGTTAAGGAAGCTTTTTGAAAGATTAAGGAAGTTCCAGTTGAAATTGAATCCAGAAAAATGCACTTTCGGAGTGACATCTGGAAAATTATTAGGATTCATGGTTAGCCAAAAGGGGATAGAAATCGATCCTGATAAAGTCAAGGCGATTCAGGATTTGCCTCCACCAAAAACATTAAAGGAAATCAGAGGCCTCTTGGGAAGGTTGAATTACATTGCTCGATTCATATCACAGCTGACTGATAAGTGCCAACCGCTGTTTAAACTGCTAAAGAAGAATGCCCTAATTGAATGGAATGACGAATGTGAAAAAGCCTTTAATCGGATAAAGCAGTATCTGACAAATCCACCAGTACTGGTTACTCCAAAACCGGGGAACCATTGTTCTTGTACTTGACAATTCTTCCTGAATCTATGGGTTGTGTGCTGGGCAAAAAGATGAGGAAGGAAAAGAAAGAGCTGTTTACTACTTAAGCAAGAAATTCTCAAATGGAGAACAAAAGTATTCAGAGATAGAAAAGACCTGCTGTGCATTAGTATGGGTTATGCACAGGCTTAGGCAGTATACGCTCTTCTACTCGATCGAGTTGATTACGAAGCATGATCCATTGCGATACTTGGCACGCAAACCGGCTTTAGTAGGTCGAATCTCGAAATGGCAGATGCTACTTTCTGAATTTGATATCATTTATGTGAATCAAAGTTCAGTCAAAGGACAAGTTTTAGCTGATCAACTCGCAGAAAGCCCAGTTGATGACGAAGAATTAAAGGAACAAGATCAGTTTCCAGATGAAGGCATCAGAATAACAGAAACAGAAGCCGAAAACAACAATTGGAAGTTGTATTTCGATGGAGCAGCCAACGTATACGGGTGTGGAATAGGGGCAGTCCTTATCTCACCAAAAGAAGAACAGTTCCCGGCATCAGCCAGATTAATGTTTCCTTACACAAATAATGTAGCGGAATACGAGGCATGCATCATGGGATTAGAAATGGCAATTCAAATGAATATGAGGAGCTCGAAGTGTTTGGAGATTCATCACTTATCATTTTCCAAACTCGAGGCGAGTTCAAAACTAAGGATCCCAAGTTGATTCCTTATCATAATCACTTGGCTGAGTTAACGAAGGTTCAAAGAAATTTCCTTCACTTATGTGCCGAGAACTCAGAATCAATTTGCTGATGCATTGGCTACTCTGGCCTCTTTGATCCAATTCACTGAAGGAGTAAGAATACAACCTTTGCAAGTCCGAATAAGAAGTGAACCCGCGTTCTGTGCTGTGATTGATCAAATGAACCATGGTTTCAAGATATCAAAATTTTCTTGCAAACAGGTGATTATCCTGAGTGTGCTACAAAAAAGGATCAAAATCATTGAGACGTCTGGCAAGTCATTTCTTGTTAAGTGGAGATACCTTATACAGAAGGTCATTTGATACAACCCTACTGAGATGTGTAGATGAAAATGAAGCTCAAAAATTAATGGAAGAAGTTCATGAGGGAGTATGTGGACCTCATATGAACGGATATATGCTAGCTAAAAAGATTATGAGGCTAGGATATTTCTGGTTAACCATGGAATCAGACTGTATCAAACATGTGAGATCTTGTCATCTATGTCAAATTACGCAAACAAGATAAATGCTCCTCCGAAGGAATTACAGTCAATGTCAACACCATGGCCGTTCTCAATGTGGGGAATAGACGTAATCGGGCCAATATCGCCAAAAGCTTCAAATGGTCATCGATTCATACTAGTTGCAATCGATTACTTCACCAAGTGGGTTGAAGCTGCTTCATACGCCAGTGTGACAAAAGCCGTTGTGGTCGATTCATCAAAAGAGATATCATTGCTCGATATGGAACTCCAGAAAGTATCATTACTGATAATGGTACAAATTTGAACAACAATGCAATGACTGATTTATGTCAGCAATTCAAGATTAAACACCGGAATTCCACTCCATATCGCCCACAGATGAATGGAGCAGTAGAAGCCGCCAACAAAAACATCAAGAGAATCATTGAGAAGATGACAATTGCATAAGGATTGGCATGAAATGCTCCCATTAGCATTAATGGCATATCGAACCTCTGTAAGAGTGTCAACTGGGGCAACGCCCTATTCCCTGGTATATGGAACTGAAGCTGTTTTACCAGTAGAAGTTGAGATTCCTTCGCTCCGAGTATTGGCTGAAACAGAGCTCGAAGAAGCTGAATGGGTTAGACAAAGAGTTGAACAGTTAAATCTTTTAGATGAAAAAAGATTAACCGCCATGTGTCATGGACAATTATATCAACAAAGGATGGCTAGAGCATTTAACAAGAGGGTTAAGCCAAGAAATTTCCAAGAAGGTGATTTGGTTTTGAGAAAAATGCTGCCAAATGTGCAAGATTCCAGAGGAAAGTTCACACCAAATTATGAAGGACCATATATAGTGAAGAAGGTCTTATCGGGAGGAGCATTAATCCTTTCCCAAATGGATGGACCCAATTTAAAGGATCCTGTGAACTCAGATGCTGTAAAGTTATATTATCCTTGATCAATAAATTTGTCATTTCAAGTGATCAATTGATTTATTTTAATTAATTATAAGCAAAGTTGATATTCCTGAAATTCTCTGAAGTCGAATCAAAGCCTAACCCACAAAATTCTTCTGAATAAATTTCCAGCCAAACACCATTTGAATCATTAGACAAAGAAGTTTGAGCATCTTATAATACTGAATGAATGCGTTTATACAGTTTGGTCTATTGATTGTTCTTATTTTAAAAGAAAATATTATGGCAAGAATAACTAATTTTGATAGAAAATTGAAGCATGTTGAAAAAAAAAAAAGAAAAAAAAAGAGAAAGAAAGAAAAAGAAAAAGAGAAAGAGAAAGAAACTCCCAGTGGATTGAAAAATCACAAATACCCCTCAGTCTAGACAGATAGTCTAGTACTACCCAGACTCAAAATCCATCCTTTCGAGATGGTGACCCAAAATCCATCCTTTCGAGATGGTGACAAGATTCAGAAACTCATCTACTAAAGATGGTGATCAAGACAAAATTCAGAAACCCATCAATTGAAGATGGTGATCAAGACAAAATTCAGAAATTCATCCGCTCAAGATGGTGATCAAGACAGAGTTCAGATATTTATCTACTAAAGATGGTGATCAAGACAAAATTCAGAAATTCATCCGCTCAAGATGGTGATCAAGACAGAGTTCAGATATTTATCTACTAAAGATGGTGATCAAGACAAAATTCAGAAATCTATCCAAGATAGTGAACAAGACAGAAGTCAGAAATCCATCCATTCTAGATGGTGACTAAAACCAAAGCCCATTGGTCGGCAAATCAAATGACCAAAGCCCATTGGTCCGGCAAATGACCAAACCAAAGCCCATTGGTCCGGCAAATGACCAAAGCCCATTGGTCCGGCAAATGACCAAACCCAAAGCCATTGGTCCGGCAAATAACCAAAGCCCATTGGTTCGGCAAATGACCAAAGCCATTGGTCGGCAAATGACCAAAACCAAAGCCCATTGGTCCGCAAATGACCAAAGCCCATTGGTCCGCAAATGACCAAACCCAAAGCCATTGGTCCGGCAAATGACCAAACCCAAAGCCCATTGGTCCGGCAAATGACCAAAGCCCATTGGTCCGGCAAATGACCAAACCCAAAGCCCATTGGTCCGGCAAATGACCAAAGCCCATTGGTCCGGTAAATGACCAAACCTAAAGCCCATTGGTCCGGCAAATGACCAAACCCAAAGCCCATTGGTCCGGCAAATGACCAAACCCAAAGCCCATTGGTCCGGCAAATGACCAAACCCAAAGCCCATTGGTCCGGTAAATGACCAAAGCCCATTGGTCCGGCAAATGACCAAACCCAAAGCCCATTGGTCCGGCAAATGACCAAACCCAAAGCCCATTGGTCGACAAATGACTAAAGCCCATTGGTCCGGCAAATGACCAAAGCCAAAGCCCATTGGTTCGGCAAATGACCAAAGCCCATTGGTCCGGCAAATGACCAAAGCCCATTGGTCGGCAAATGACCAAAGCCCATTGGTCCGGCAAATGACCAAACCAAAGCCCATTGGTCCGGCAAATGACCTAACCAAATCTCAAAATCTAAAGGAGAAGCTAAGCAAAAATTGGTTGTCTTTTTGTCTTTGTGGCAAAAGTTTTGTTCAAACTTTACCACAAAGAGGGCAGCTGTAGACACCCAGTTTTTGCCCAATTAATTAAGGCTTAAAATTTAATTAAATTCATTTTCCAAAAGCCTTAAGTATTGATGAAATTGGCTAAGTGATCAAGGCACAGGCCAAATGGCCTGTTGGTTAAACATATGGACCCAAACACACACTCAAGCTCAAGGACACAGATTCAAACCCTAGCAAAGGCAAATTTTTGCCTTTTTTATCATTTTTGTCTTTTCATTTTCCTCAAAGTGACTCTTGCCTTACTTTGCATCAGTTTTTTAACTGACAAAAAATCATTGATTGTCAAAATTGATGATGGGATTGCAAAGTGGTTACAAAATGGTTACAAAATTAGTGCAAAAAACAACCAAAAGTTACAAAATTCAATGTATAAAGTATTCAATTGCACATGAATGAGGAGTTACAAAAATTGAGAGGATGAATCTGGCATGGAATATGAAAACAATCATCAATTCATCAGTTTCAAACAAATTAATCATGGATTTTCTAATTAAATTCGTGAAAAATCAAGGGCAAAAATCAATTCATTTTGAAACTGTTTGAAACGTAAATTGAGCTTGCAACCTATAAATAGGAGGTCCTAGGAGCAAAAGGCACAAGTCAATTTCAACAAAACACAATCAGAATGAGTGAATTCAAGGATTTCGAAAATTAGGGTTCTTAAAGAGAAATTCGAAATTTGAGAATTTCAAATTGTTTTTGATTCAATTGGAGTGTTTAAGGAGCTTTAGGAACAAGTTTAAAGTGATCGAGTGTGCTTTAATTTGATCAATTTGTTCAAATCACCTCTGTAATTTTTTTATTATTTTCAGATTTGCGTCGCCGCTACCCACCACCGCGAACCGCCGCTTCTGGTGGTTCTGAGTGAACGCCATCACCACCAACGGACGCTCCACCAGCATAGAAGTCGGGCCGACAAGCTTAGGGAGGTCAACAACCACCAGGGACGGCCGACGAACGCTTGAAAGATCGCGTCATCGTCTTCCTCGCCCGACGAAGATCCGAATCCGACCCGAAAATCCAATCCCAACCCGGTCGGTCATCGGTCAATGGTCAACCCTGATCAGACGGTCCAGATTTAATTAAGCAGATCAGACGGTCCAGATTCAATCAAGCAGATCAGCGGCTCAGATTTGAGCAAGCAGATCAGACGGCCCAGATTCAATCAAGCGATCAGACGGCCCATATTTCATCAAGCGATCAAACGGCCCAGATTTCATCAAGCGATCAGACGGCCCCGATTTCATCAAGCGATCAGACGGCCCAGATCGAGTCAACAAGATCAGACGATCCAGATCGGTCAGCGAGATCGACGCTCCAGATCTCGTTCGCTCCATCCGACGGTCCAGGTTAATCCGCATTATTTATTAATAGTTTATTATATAATTAATTTCAGAAAATAATAAAAAATATAAAAAATAGTAAAAAATTTATAAAAATTCATAAAAAATTCAGAAAAATACAGAAAATCCAAAAAAATCAAAATATTTATTTTTATATAAATTTATTTTTTTTGATATTTTTGATATTTTTTGGATATTTTTAATGTGTATTTATACATAAATTGCTTTAGAAAATGCATATTTAACGCATGAAAAATGATTTTAATATTTTTAAATATATTCTAGATATATTGTGAACTTATGTGATGATTTTTTAAAAAAAAAATAAAAATAAAAAAATAAAAAATATATAAAAAATAGATAAAAATGACAAAATTGGATTTTCCAAAAAAAAAACAAAATTTTTTCAAAAAAAATAAAATAATAAAAAATGATTTTCGGACTTAGAAAAATTATATTTTCATAAAATAAAAAAAAAATCAATTGATTAGATCATAGGAGCATCAAAAAAATGATTTTTATAAAAACTTGAAAATTTAATGAACTTAAATTGAGAATAGTTCAAAAAATTAAAATTGATCAACAAATTAAATTTTTTTTTAAAGAACTACGTTTTGTCTGATCTCGATTAGCGAGTACGTAGGCACCTGCGGGGCGACATAAAAAATAAAAAAAAGTTTTGTTTTTTTTGTAAATATAAGTTTTTTTTTTTTTTAAAAAAGAAATATGTTTGTTGTTATTCATGTTCTAAAAAATAATAATAATAAGTAAAAATGAAGAAAAACATGTAAAAAAATAAAATGAATGATTTGACTTGTAAATATTTCTGTTGTAATATATTATTAGAGTTTTTTTTTGAGCATATAAAGGATAGATTATAAATTTAAAATTCCAAAAGTGGTAACCAATTTGGTTTTAATAGATTAGCCCCCGAATCCATGATATCTGGTCTTAAAAGTTGATTTTTTAAATCAAATTTTTGCAGACTAGTAGCCAAGTTAGGATCAACCGACCCATTGATCCTAGCTTTTTATTTTTTTTTCCCGATTTATATCGGGTGGCGACTCTAAAATTTTTTTAAAAAATTTCTTTTAACCCCTAGTCGAGGATTCATGTAAATGGGTTCGGGTTTAATGTGAATCGGGTTAGGAGAAATGAACCAGATAGTGGAAAAAATCCAGGCTCGACAATAAGAGATGAACCAATGCAGGAGACGAGTGACAGTTCGGATGGTGAACCCGGTGAGGACTCGGAGGAAAATCAAGAAGAACGACCGGCGCAAGAGATAAGGAACCAAGCTGCCATAGGAGTCGAGGAACCTTGGACTAACGAGAGTTAAGAATCATTCGCTACCTAGAAGGAAGACATGTTCGGGTAGGACAAGGAGTAGACTCCACGATGGATACGGAAAATGCTCCGGCAAATGAAAACAACAATAGGGAGACCGAAGGAACAATTACTTGGAAAACCATTGTTGAGATAGCACCAGTAATGACGGATGAGGAACTGATTGCCTATCACGAAAAAGAATGGGAGAGAGAACGAAAGAGAAGGAAACACTTCAACCAAATCATGAGAAGTTTGAACCCAGGATCGTCCAGCAGCAATCTGGGAGATGCACCCGCAGAATGAAGGAAGGAGGAAAGGAAAACGGAACATATCCCTAGGAGTCCAGCTTAGATTTTGTAATCATAGACCAGATCCATGATCTTAGTCTATCTTTTAAATTTTCGGAACAATGTTTGCTATTTTCCATGTGATCTTCTTTTTTGTAATTTGTCTTATTTCTGATTTCATGTATGAACTTTATTTCTATGATGATGCTTTGAGTTTGATTTCAGAAATTGTTCTGATTTAAATTCCGTTAGCTTTTATGCATATTTAAATTTCCGTTATATCCACCAATTTTCGACAAAAAATTTAATTAAGTTATCAAAACTTTACAAATCTGACTTAGAAAAGTTTAAAACAGCCGAAATAGGAGTAGACGAAGGAGGGAACAAAGCGCCTCTAACCAACCAGACATAGAAGCAGATCAACCTGCTGTCCAAGGAGCCGCCACACCCCAAATGAACTTACACACCACGTTAGGACACCTAACCCACGTCTTAGAAGGAATTAGGCAGAACATGCCAACACAAGCACCCGTACCAGAGGCAACACCAGCAACAGCATCAGTGATAGCCCCAGTGTCTATACCAACCCCACCACCACAACAAGCTTCAATAGAGGCATCTGTGCATAGGAATATGCATAGCCAAAGTGCACCCCTACCTCCACCTCCACCGCCAAGACCATACAAAAGCATGTTACCTAACTTCATCAAAAGCAACCGCTATTTTGAAGGAGCTTATGACAAGCCAGAAGTGGCAGAAGATTGGTTATCTCAAATAGAGATGTCCTTTGATGCAATGAAGTTCCGCCCCATTTGCAAATCAAGTATGGAACATTCATGCTTCGTCTAAACGCTAGGATATGGTGGGAGTCAAGGAAAAAAAGATCTAATGACTCCAATCACTTGGGAAATGTTTAGACATGAGTTTTTGGAGAAATTATTTCCCAGGAAGTTTACGAGTAAGGATAGCGCGGACTTCTACAAATTGCTCAAAAGGGAAGAACAATCGAACAATATGAGACGAAGTTCAGTAGATTGTTGCAATATGCACCGGACTCCTACAAGTACAGTGAAGAATTGAAAAGACAAGTCTTTATAGGAGGATTGGATGAAGACCTAAGGATGAGGTTGGAGGAATTTGACATAAGAAATTTTCGAGAATTAGTGGAAAGAGCTCAGATTGTAGAAGGAGCAAGGAAAAGGAGAGAAATAATAGAAGAAGAAGAAGATTCAATCGTTGAAAGGAAGTTTTACGTAGAACCCCATCTCATGCCTCCAAAGAAAGTCAAGAACGACAATAGAAGGATCATACCAAGAGGTATTAAGTGTTGAAGTGCAATGGAGCACATTACCCGAAGAAGTGCCCCCAGCTATTTGGAAAGTGTTTCTTCTGTGGAAATACAAACCATAAGATGCAAAATGCCCAAACAGAGGGGTAGATGCTTGCTATGTTTGCAATCAGAAAGGACATTTTGCCAACAACTGTCCACAAGGAAGGAATAGTCTGTTAAGATCATCAGAAGAAGTTGTCCCTATAAGAGTGGAGAAAGGAAATGGAAGAGGAAGTGAAAGCAGACCAGGATCTACTGCTTCGGGAATTCGAATTTACAACTTGGAGGGACGATGGATAAGTGAAGAAATAAACAAAGAGAATGGAAACTTGACTGCCTTGGAGTACATTAGAGGCTATAACAGCGATACGGGAACCAGTCAATCTCCAACCTTCTTTTATTGATGTTGTTTCCTTGTTTCAAGTAACGAAGGAATGTAAAGTTTTCCTTATGAGGATGAATAGGAATAAAAATCTCCTAATGTATACATGAGAAGTTTTAGTAAATCAAAATGTTTTACTCTCTTGAAACTCAAAGTGTTACATTCTTTCGGTATATTTAGACTACCAATGACAAACGATCAACCTAGTTTAAGAAAATGCGAAAGAATGATGAAACCCAAGAAAATTGGTCAATCTTTCAACAAAGACGTAAGGACATGAGGTCACCTGTGACTCTAAGGAATAATGGGATTAAGTAATCTTTCGAATAAGATGTATACCTCTCAAATAAGATCCCAATAAGAAGAAACAAGGAGAACATAGAGCTTACAAAACAAAAAGAAAATAGTTGGCAAAGGATTTGCTAACATAAGAAAAGAACAAACGCATTCTTTCAAGTTGATAAAGGAAGTTAAATAGCTAAAGAGTAAAGAGAAATTTACCTTTGGAGACATCCATAAGTTTCAATAAGAAGTTTTGAAAAGAATTCTGGATACAGGTTTCACTCAAAGAAACATGGAAAAATAGACTAATAACCCGTAAGAGAGTTGGAAAAGCAACAAACAAGAACCCTAGACCAAAGACCTTATACAACATACCACCATGAAATGTACCCGTTCAGCTTACAATAAAAGAAAAAGGATAAAATCCCAAGCCAACGTGTTAACTTTCGGGAAGGAAAAAGGTGAAAATCTTTTAAGGAGCAAACACGATTCTCTCAAGATTAAGATCACGATACCACCAATAAAAGATCAAGTCGAGAAGGAATGACCCTCGGATTCCTTATAGCCTCACAGGTTTCAATAACGCTTTATGGACTCAAGAATATAAAACCCTGTTGCATAAGCCACTAGATGACAAAAATAGTGGTATAGCCTGAAAAAGGAAAGAAATAATCAAAGGATGTGATCTTAAGTATAGGAAATTAAAAAAGGGAGTTGAAAAGCCGAACCTTGAAGTTCACAACAAGGTTTTAAAAGAGGAACCACGTCGGTAGGATATTAAGATCAACCATATTAAAATAATAAAAGAGCTTAGATAAGAAGATACGAAGGATAAAGAAGGGATAGAGGAAGAAAGATGTATTAAAGGAAGCTAAAGGATGATTTAGCATAACTAAGGACAAGAAAGTCAGTAAGAGAGAATCATGAATACAGTTCATAATTTGGGATCAACAACATACCCAAGAAGAACTCAGATATACCGAAGGTCAAGGGACATTAAAAAAAAATGAAATATGGATAAAGGAATAAAAACACCAAAGGATGAAAAGGTTTATGAAATTCAATGAAAACGGAATTAACCTTCTTAAGATTTTGAATTTCTCACAAACGACAACAAGAAGGCAAGGATGCTTATGGTATAAATTGAGTAACTCACAAAGATGGTTCGTTTCATAATCGGTCAATATAACGCTCTCTAAGGGGAAAAGAGATGAAAGCAAAAGAGATCAGTCAGAGATATGACAAATCTGGACGCGAGAATGGGAATGGACGAAGAGGAGCTAATAAAGAATTTTGGACCCTGATACTACAAAACGATCAAGGAAAAACCATTCAAATACCTTGGAGGAACAATCAAGAGCATCTCATGAGATGATAAAGGCACAAGATAGACGAAATAAAAGAATCGGAAAAGAAGGACCTTAAAAATCTCAAAATGAGAATCAGGAGAGTTTAAAGATAGGAAGTAATCATAAGACGAGAAGGAAGTTGATTATTACATAAACATATTGCAGATGTGCAACAATTCCCCATTTAACAAATGGTTAAGGAATCAAGTTATATGGATAAAAGTTAATGTTATTAAAGGAGAATTTTCCTTATGAAGATATACCCAATACCGATATTTATCCACAAGAGTTCAAAGGATAAGAAATGAGGAAATCAATTAAGGAGATCTTTTTGAAGAATGACGCATAACCCAAGTAACTAAGTTTGGTTAGAACCACTAGTAGGAATTTCCAAGTTTTGAGGACAAAACTTTCTTTAAGGGGGGTAGGTTGTAAACCCCCAAATTTTCGGAATCGGTTTAGCATAAAACCCTAAACCGGAAGTCAAACGGAACTCTAAATGTCAACAAAACCCTAGTTTACCGTATCCAACTAAATCCGGCATTGCCGTTTTCCTTGGCTCTGAAAAACAAAGTTGGATTTATTAGCTAAAATAGTTCGTAATAACCATAGGTTTTATAAAAGTTTCAGTTTCGTGAAATTCGGGTGTCCTTCGAACTCGATCGGACATAGTTCTCGAAAAACGTGTCCGGAAGCCCGGAATAGTAAAAATATTCCGAATACACCGTTAGACTCGTAAATATATAAGTTTTCTAAAAATATCAGTTTCGTAATTTTTCGGTAAGTAAAAATAACAGATATAGCTATTATACGCGTATTTTCTTACTACCGGTACTTTAATTGTCATATCTACTTTACATTACACTATTCATTACTATTCTACACTATTCTTTTATCTCTACTTTTTTTTACACCTATTCTTACACTCTACAAAACCTATAATCTTAATTTTTTACCTTTCCCATAACTTTATATCACATCTACTTTACATATTACATCTTTTATTTTTATCAAAAGTCAAAAATAAATCACTCCCCCTCTCTATCCCCACATGGCCGGCGCCCCCTCCTCTCTCTTCCCCCTCAATTTGTTTTAATTTCACTTTATTTTAATCACACAAAAATCACTCCTCAATTTCCTATAAATACCCCCCTTCTCTTTCACTTCTTTCACACTACTTGTACACTAAAATTACTCTCTCAAAATCTCTCAAGAATTTCTCTCCAAGAAGTTCTTTCAAGAAGTTCTCTTTAGCTCATCTCCTTTAGGTAAAAATTCTTCAAGAAGTTTTCATGTTCATCTACTTAGTATGAACTTAATGTGTGTTTTCTAAAACCATGAAGGTTAAGAAAGCAACAATAGGTTATACTTTGTTTTTGTTCATAATCACAATTCCTTTATGTTCATGTTTCTTTTATACTCATTTATGACTCTTTTAGTTATGAACTATCTATTATATCTATATAGCTATATATACTATTTAGAGCATATAAGCTCATAATCTTGCAATTTATTTATCTTTCATGCAATTTATTTACTTAAATGCATTTTATTTATTCCAAGTTGTTTTTAAGACTAGTCTCTAGTCTTAGACTTGTCCTCATCAAGTCAAAAAAAGCTTTTCTTTCTTTCATATCATTTTATTATGGGACTAGTTTACTTCTTAGTCCCGGGAGCCTTGAAAAAGCTAAGACTCCAATACTTGACTTTATTATGCTTTATGTTATTTTAGTAATCATGTTCATTTAGATTGTTGTCCATAATTTTATTTAAACAAAAAGAAGATTTTGTCACTTAGAAATAAGTTTATGTAAAGTATAAAAATCTATAAAGCAACACAAAATAAACTCATCCTTTCATGTTACAAAAAAAGAACTCACTATAATTTTATAAACTACTTTTACTTTAAAAAGCCACTTAGATCCTTATTATCCCACCTTGTTTTTCAAAAGAAAATATTTTGTTGACAAAAATAGTTCTTTTCATAAGAAAGAAAATAAGATGGATGACTAAGGAAATTTTTAAGTAAAGACCTTTGCAAACAAATAGGCAAAGAAAATTTATAGTTTGAAAATAATAAAGTTATTTCTTTTCAAGTTACAAAAGAAGATAATAAGATTATAGAAATTAGTTTTTCTACAAAAAGTCCTTAATTGTTCCACATTGTTCTTATGAAGAAAACAAATTTTCATGCATGGATGATTATTTTTGAAAAATATGAGACATGAGAAAAAGAATGAGAAATATCAAGTAAGGATTTTTGCAAAACAAGTAAACAAAGGAATTTACACAAGAAAAATGAAGAATAGCATATTTCCTAGAAAACTTCAAATATAGTATTAATGTAACTTAAAAAGTAGAAAATTTTATTTTCAAAGGTCACTTAGAAAAAGATAAATAAAACCAACATAAAATGTTTTTAGAAAATAAAGAAAACAAGGTGTTCATTTCAAAGAAATTTACAAAAACAATTTCCGAAAAGCTTCAACCCGACATTGTTTTACCTAAGAAAAAAATAATTGGACAACAAGACACTTGAGCATGCTTAAAAAATGAGTTATATAGTTATAAAAAGAGAATTTTTCAACTATATAGATAACTAAGTATTTATCAAACAAATTTTGATTTCTTGAACCGAAGTTGTTTTTACTTAGAAATCCGTGGTGAATTTTATCACCGCTGTTTCGGTGCCTATATAGCTTTGTTTGATGGAAATAATTTTGGAAATGGGAAGATCTTTTCGAGTAGGTAGAAATCGGTATATTATATGCGCGATTCCGAGTTAAAATGACCAAGTTATTGCCATTTTAAGTTGGAATATTCTTCTATACGAACTTTAACATTCTTTGACATTGTTTTGTCAAAATTCAAGAAATTCATCAAAGAAAACTCATTATGGGTATTTTCTTTGGTTAGGTGACCCCGAGAAAGGATTTCTTCACCCCGAGAATTATTACGATTAAGTGGAGTGTGTGAACGACTCATCCGCTTAGAGGAATAGATGACAATGGCATCGTGAGTTTATTTTCATTAAATGCTATACTTGTTGTGCTTGTAAATTAGTTGCACTAGAGTTAGGAAAAGATAAACCGATATGCATATAAAATAATTCCTTAAAAGAATCCTAAGAATATCGAAGCCAGAATTGTTCTAAGTGATTGTTTTAGTTTAATATTGATTTGTGTGAAATTCCTTGATCACCATAAAGTTGAAAATAATTATGTTATGACTTTGTAAATTAATGAACTGATACATACCACGAAGTGAGTCACATTGCATGGTTGGGTTATTATCCTTGGGTGAGAAGGATAGTAAGCTCATGTCGAAAGCAACACTTGGCGGGAATCCGAAAGCGATTGCTTGGCGGCTTAATGGAATATGCTTGGCGTAGATCCGAAAGCAAGGTCAATCAAGTAGATTCGAATGCTCGACGATGTGTGCTCGTGAGCAAGAAAATTTTTAATTAAGTCTACTTGAATTGAGGTTACGTATCACCAAACCCCGAATGGAGGGCGTAAATCCATTCAACATATAGTTCCCGGAAAACTATATGCTTGTTTGCCCACGTGCTTGTGCATTACATTTGTCTGATTAAATCAACTTGTTTGAATCTTGTTACAAGAAGTTATTATGGAAATAGTTCTCACTAAGCCTATTAGCTTATACCCCGATAGATATCTTTTGCAGTTTCCTTAATTATGGCTAAGGCCACGTGGACCATGCAGCAGGTAATCTCTCTTGAGCATTAGAAACTTGGGTAAAGCGTAGCATAGTATTAGCATGCAAATATTTATATAATAGATTAGTAATTTAGGGAGTTGTCCCTAAGTTTGTAAAGTCTTTGCCATGAATGATAATTATTGTGAATCCTCTTTTTTTAATTATGTTTCCATATCTCCTTAAGCTTCATAATTCAATATATGGTCCTCTAAAATTGTGAAAGTACGCCTTACACTTAATATAAAGCTTTTGGGAATGGCTAAGGTTGTCATACTTAAGCTTTAATATTGAGTGTGGCGGACTGCACGTTTAGGGTACCCATTGGGGCGAGACAAAAACCTCTCAAATTTTCTACACAAACACTCTCCATAAACTTTTCCTCTACCAAAACTCTCTTTCACTAACCATTCACAAAAATTTCTATCTATGCAATACAACTACCCATTTTTCAATAACCACATAACCATACATTCACTACCATCTTCATACCACATAAGCACTTTAGGTAAAAATTTCTTCCAATCATTTAGTTATCTATGTCATGTAACTTAGCATGACTATGGTGTTATTTTGAAACTCATATGAGTAGTAAAAGCAACAACATGTTCATGTCTAGTTCTTGCACTGAACTCCTATTTTATTATGTTGTTATTTGATTTTATTATTCATATCTAACTAAATATATTTACGTATTTATATATAATCTTTAGAGCATATAAGCTCACTTGTTATTTATTTAATTTCATGCTTTGCAATTTATTTATTTCATGGTATTTTGTTTAAGACTAGTCTTTCTAATCTTAGACTTGTCCATATTAAGTCAAAACAACCTTTTATTTATTTTATTGAATCTTTTGGGACTAGTCCATTCTTAGTCCCGGGATGCCTTAATGAAGCTAAGGCTCCCAATACTTGACCGGGATACCTTGATGAAGCTAAGGTTCCCAATACTTGATATTTTTGTTTTGCTTATTATTATTTGTTTCTAGTATTTTCTTATGTTCTTATTATTTTATATGCTCATAATACTTGCATCTACATAATGATATTGTCTCAATTAATTTAAAAGTAGAATTTTACTTTATTAAAGGAACTCAAAACTAAATTTTCTATTATGTAATTTATCACAAAATAATGGAGTTATTATCAAAAAACATAGAAATAGAGTTTTCTCAACGTTTTCTTAAATAACAAAGATAGTTTACCAAGAAACATAAGAAATAAATATTTTCTTTGTGTATTATGTAACCTAAGTTTTAGTAAAATAATTTATTAATATTAAAAGTTTTTACAAAAAGCTTAAGTTTTAAACTCTTTTTAACTCCATAACAAAACTAAGAAACAAACTAGTTTTCAAAGTTAAGATGAATTCAACCAATAAAATTATAAACCCACTTAGGAAAATAATGATTTCAAGCTTCTAAAGAAGAAAACTTATTATCAAAGAATATGAATAGGGTAAGATTAAAAACAAAGGATTTTATCAATAAAGAGGATTCTTTCCAAAGGAAATAAAAGAACAAGATTTAGAAAACAAAAACTTATATAATAAATATAAGAAGACAAGACTCAATCTCTAAAACCATTCCAAATACAAATTCATAAATAGGTTTTCAACAACTTAATACACTTTTGATAAATTTGATCTTTTATCAGTAAAAGTAAAATTTACATAAGATTAAAGGTTAAAGAAAAATTTACTTGTTTTTGGAAAAGGATGAAGAAAATAAAATAAGAATACCTATTTATAATAACCTATGAAAATATAAAGTTTCTTCAAAAGACTTAAAAAGAAATTGTCAAAGTTAAAATTTTAACAACTCAAAATGAATTGTTGTATGAAATAAATTGTTGAGACACTACCATTAGAAATTTTGCATATAAAGTGAGCTTATCTATATACTCAAAGGATTTATCAATTATATATACATATATATCCATATTTTTACTAAAGGATTTTTTAATAAGTTGAATTAGAAAATGGATTTGCAAAAGTTTAGAAATATTTGTTTGAAATTTTACCTAATGTTTTCGAAATCCAAATGACCTTATATGACAAAGATAACCTTAGAAATGGATAGATCTTTTCGAATAGGTAGAAAACGTATATAATGCAAATTCCGAGTTAAAATGAGCAAGTTATGGCCATTTTAAATTGGAATTTAATTCTATTCTATAAATTTGACGGACATAGTGAAATTGAATTAAAAAGTTTCAAGTAGAATTTCTATGAAATACTTATCCCGGGTATTTCTTTTGTTTAGGTGACCAAAGATACGAGATTACCCTTCCTGAGGATTATTACGACTAAGAAGATCGCGAAATGGACGAGTGAGTTATTCCTCTTAATTTCGTTACCTTGCTTGTGCTTGTAAAGTAGTAGCATTAGTATACTAAGAAAATATAAAAATGGATATATATTTGGAGAATTCGGGATTATGAGTATATATATGATTCTATGTTTATGCGTGAAATGAGAATTAAGAATATCGCAACTTCAAACTGCTTGTTTAAATAATTTTGTTTACTTACTTGTATGATTGCTTATTAATTGCTAAATTGATTGATCGACCCCTAATAAACCTTAATAAGGTTTGGCTTAAGAAAAATGAAGCACTCACGCATAGCATCCATCGAGTCACATCTCTTTTAGAAAGCTGCTACTCCTATGCGTAGAGTTGAATTGGCTGATCGTGCAGTGACACGGGCCATGTTCCTTCCTAGAGGATCCAAATCGCTTGGGGAATGTGACTCTAGGTTCGAAGCCGAGCCAACCGAACGCTGTGGGTGAGGACCTAGGGACTAGCATAGAAGATCGAGGATCTTCAACCCCGGTTCCCTAACCTTCAATACAGAGGGGTAAATCTGTTCTATATGTGGTTTCCGGATAACTATATATATTTGCATAATCTCGTGATTGTTGCATTGTATGCATAGCATATGTGTAAAAATCTAAATGAACTTGATTGAAAATATGGTGGGAATGAAAAGGAAAATTCACTAAGCTAGTTGTAGCTTATACCCCTATAGATTTTACTGAAACAGGTGTACCCGTGTCTTAAATTGAGGATCATGACGTTAAGAAAGTCATGGAGAGATGTTAAGCTTCTATAAAAGAAATGGGAACATAAAATGAAGTAATTTTGTAAGGTTCTTTATATGTAATGACTTATATGATTGGTGTTATGCTGATTCCAAGGTGTATATTTATTGAAGTCAATAGAGGGATATACCCTAAGAATTGTAACTTGATATGTTTATGTTTATGATAAGTATTCTCTTTGCCTTGTTACTTATTTTTATCAATATAAATTGCGCTACTCGATGCATTCCCTTGGTTGTGATGTACACCTTGTACATGATATGAAAGCCTTTGCGTGACTGGGGTAGTCATTCCTTGACTTTAGTATTGTGTACAGCAGACTGCCACGTTTAGGGTACCCCTCGGGGCGTGACAGTATAGGAGCCGACAAGATCTATAAAAGTGTTTTAAAAATTGTAGCTGTAATTGGCCTGAATACCTAACCCCGAATGAAGGGCATAACTCATTCAACATATGATTCTCGGAAAGTCATATGTCTTATATGCTCATGTGGTTGTTGCATCCCATTTACTTGACTAATAAACTTAGTTGATAATTTATTTTGAGTATGAATTTTTGGGATTTACTTACTAAGCCCATAAGCTTACGCCCCTATAGGTATTTTCATTCTCAGGAACACCTATTTTTGTACCCGAGGTCTCCTCATATCCGCGTAAGTATTCCTTTGAAGATTTTGGAGGAAATCTACTTAGAGATTTAGATTAGAATTCCTCTGAAATCTTTAATGTAGTATTTAAATATTGTAAAGACCATTTCGATCTTTGGGATTAATAGGGGTATGCCCCTAAGAAATCATGTAATAGACCTTTGGTTATTTATGTTATAATATATTTTATTTCTGGATTCTTGTATGTTTATATTTACTTGCTTAGACTATGCTTCCCAAAAGCATCTCCTATTACCGTACTAGACGCTTTACATGTAATACTAAGGCTTTCACGCGACTAAGATAGTCATTCTTAAGCCATGATATTATATGTGGCGGGCTGCCATGTTTAGGGTACTCTTCGGGGCGCGACACATATAATTGAAAGCATATCTTCATTTTGTAAATTATCAATACAATATTATTTATAAGTATGAATATAAAATAATTCTATTGCATGAGTTCATTTTAAGTACATTTATTTTATAATTGTAATTTTACTCTTTTTTTTACCAAAATTTAATTCTACTTATTAGTCATGTATTGTGCAACTAGTAATATATAGTTTCAAAAACCCTTTTCTATTATTATATCTTTTTTATTTGTTGAGTTTGCCATATTGCCTATATATTTATCATAAACCAAAAAAATCTCACCTATATTTACAAGTTTTTACCAATGATTATTTATCATGTTATCATATTTTTAATATGATAATTGAATATTTGGTTTGACGTGATATTATTTAATTAGCAACTTCAAATGTTAGGCTTAAAGTTAACAATTAAATGTTTTGATTGGATATGATATTCAATAATTTCAAATTATAAGGGTAAAATTAGAAAAATGCATAAATTCAAGTAGTAAGTTTATTATTATAAAAAATTAACTATCATATTTGTTTAGTTTACTATCTTACCTATATTTATCATAAAAGAAAAACCTTACTTATATTTATAATTTTCTACTAATTATAATATATCATCGTTTTAAATATGATAATTGAAAATTTAGTTTAATATAATATTACTTAGCAACTTCAAACCTTAGGTCTAAAACTTAACAGTCAAATGTTTTGATTGGAAGTACTATTCAATAATTTCAAATTTTTAATTGAAAAATTACAACATGCATAAATTTAGGTATTAAGTTTAACATATAAAAAAGTTAACTAACGGATGTTAAGAATATTTATTGAGAAGTAATGTACATCATAAGATCTTTTCATCAATACCTATATAGTTCAAGTTGATCTGTTATACATATAGCATCATAAAGTGAAAAATGTGTTGAAACCATTTTCTAAAAGATTACATGTTTTTATATGGTTAGTTGTGTTTATAGAACCTTTGAAATTGCTAATCAAAGCAAAAACTAAGCGTCTGGTAACATATAGCATATTATCGTAAGGACATTTTTGCAAAGCTTTTCTGTAATATCTAACAAAATGAGAAAGAAAACCCCAGAAAAAGTGTAATTTGGTTATTTCATTCTGTGCAAAGGTAGTACATGTCACGCCCCAATGGTACCCTAAACGTGACAGTCGCCACACTCAATATTAAAGCTTAAGTATAACAACCTTAGCCATTCCAAAAGCTTTTATATATAAGTGTAAGGCGTACTTTCACAACTTTAGAGGACCATATATGGAATTATGAAGCTTAAGGAGATATGGAAACATATTAAGAAAAGAGGATTCACAATAATTATTCATTCATGGCAAAGACTTTACAAACTTAGGGACAACTCCCTAAATTACTAATCTATTATATAAATATTTGCATGCTAATACTATGCTGCACTTTACCCAAGTTTCTAACGTTCAAGAGAGATTACTGCCCGCATGGTCCACGTGGCCTTAACCATAAGTAAGGAAACTGAAAGATATCTATCGGGTTATAAGCTAATAGGCTTAGTGAGAACTATTTCCATAAATAACTTCTTGTAACAAGATTCAAACAAGTTGATTTAGTCAAACAAATGTAATGCACAAGCACGTGGGCAAACAAGCATATAGTTTTCCGGGAACTATATGTTGAATGGATTTACGCTCCATTCGAGGATTGGTGATACATAACCTCAATTCAAGTAGTTTTAAATAAAAAGTTTTCTTGCTCACGAGCACACATTGTTGAGCATTCCGAATCTACTTGATTGACCTTGCTTTCGGATCTACCGCCAAACATATTCCATTAAGCCGCTAAGCAATCGCTTTCGGATCTCCCGCCAAGTGTTGCTTTCGAATGAGCTTACTATCCTTCTCACCAAGGATAATAACCCAACCATGCAATGTGACTCACTTCGTGGTATGCATGAGTTCATTAATTTATAAGTCATAACATAATTATCTTCAACTTTACGGTGATCAAAGAATTTCACAGAAATCAATAATAAACTAAAAGAATCACTTAGAACAATTCTAGCTTCGATATTCTTAGAATTCTTTCAAGGAATTATTTTACATGCATATCGGTTTATCTTTTCCTAACTCTAGTGGAACTAATTTACAAGCACAACAAGTGTAGCATTTAATGGAAATAAACTCACGATGCCATTATCGTCTATTCCTCTAAGCGGATGAGTCGTTCACACACTCCACTTAATCGTAATAGTTCTCGGGGTAAAGGAATCCTTCCTTGGGGTTACCTAACCAAAGAAAATACCCGCAATGAGTTTTTCTTGATGATTTTCTTGAATTTTGACAAAACAATGTCAAAGAATGTTAAAGTTCGTATAGAAGAATGTTCCAACTTAAAATGGCCATAACTTGGTCATTTTAACTCGGAATCGCGCATATAATATACCGATTTCTACCTACTCGAAAAGATCTACCCATTTTGAAAATTATTTCCATCAAACAAAGCCATATAGGCTCCGAAACAGCGGTGACAAAATTCACCACGGATTTTTCAACAAAACAACCTTGGTTCAAGAAATCAAGATTTTGCTTGATAAATACTTAGTTATCTATATAGTTGAAAAATTCTCTTTTTATAACTATATAACTCATATTTAAGCATGCTCAAGTATCTTGTTGTCCAATTTATTTTTCTTAGGTAAAACAATGTTGGTTTGAAGCTTTTCGGAAATTGTTTTTGCAAATTTCTTTGAAATGAATACCTTGTTTTCTTTATTTTCTAAAAACGTTTCATGTTGGTTTTATTTATCTTTTTCTAAGTGACCTTTGAAAATAAAATTTTCTACTTTCTAAGTTACATTAATACTATATTTGAAGTTTTCTAGGAAATACTATTCTTCATTTTTCTTGTGTAAATTCCTTTTCTCATGTCTCATATTTTTCAAAATAATCATCCATGCGTGAAAATTTGTTTTCTTCATCAATGTGGAACAATAAGGGACTTTTTGTAGAAAAAGTAATTCCTATAATCTTATTAACTTCTTCTTGTAACTTGAAAAGAAATAACTTTATTATTTTCAAACTATAAATTTTCTTTGCCTATTTGTTTGCAAAGGTCTTTACTACTTAAAAATTTCCTTAGTCATCCATCTTATTTTCTTTCTTATGAAAAGAACCATTTTTGTCAACAAAATATTTTCTTTTGAAAAACAAGGTGGGATAATAAGGATCTAAGTGGCTTTTTAAAGTAAAAGTAGTTTATAAAATTATAGTGAGTTCTTTTTGTAACATGAAAATGAATGAGTTTATTTTGTGTTGCTTTATAGATTTTATACTTACATAAACTTATTTCTAAGTGACAAAATTCTTTTTTTTTTGTTTAAATAAAATTATGGACAACAATCTAAATGAACATGATTATGAGAATAATAATAACCAAAATAACATAAAGCATAATAATAAAGTCAAGTATTGGAGTCTTAGCTTTTTCAAGGCTCCCGGGACTAAGAAGTAGACTAGTCCCATAATAAAATAAAATGAATGAAAGAAAAGCTTGTTTTGACTTGATGATGACAAGTCTAAGACTAGAGACTAGTCTTAAAAACAACTTGAAATAAGTAAATTGCATTGAAGTAAATAAATTGCATGAAAGATAAATAAATTGTAAGATTATGAGCTTATGTGCTCTAAATGGTATATAGCTATATAGATATAGTAGATAGTTATGAACATAAAAGAAACATAAATGAACATAAGAGAAACATAAATGAATATAAGAGAAACATGAACATAAAGGAATTATGATTATGGACAAAAACAAAGTATGAACCTATTGTTGCTTTATTAACCTTCATGGTTTTAGAAAACACACATTAAGTTCATACTAAGTAGATGAACATGGAAACTTCTTGAAGAATTTTTACCTAAAGGAGATGAGCTAAAGAGGACTTCTTGAAAGAACTTCTTGGAGAGAAATTCCTGAGAGATTTTGAGAGAGTAATTTTAGTGTAGAAGTGGTGTGAAAGAAATGAAGGTATGAGGGGGTATTTATAGGAAAATGTGGAGTGATTTTTGTGTGATTTAAATAAATAAAAATTGAAACAAAAATGAGGGGAGAGGGGACAAAAGGGGCGCCGGCCATGTCCTTGAAGGGGGGGAATTTAATTTATTTTTGTGACTTTTTAATAAATGAAAGATGTAATGTGTAAAATAGATGTGATATAAAGTTATGGAAAAAGTAAAAAGTTGAGTTTATAGGTTATGTAGAGTGTAAGAATAGGTATAAGAAAAAGTAGAGATAAAAGAATAGTGTAGAATAGTAATGAATAGTGTAATGTAAAGTAGATATGACAATTAAAGTACCGGTAGTAAGAAAATATACGTATAATAGTTATATCTGTTATTTTTACTTACCGAAAAATTACGAAACTGATATTTTTGGAAAACTTATATATTTACGAGTCTAACGGTGTATTCAGAATATTTTTACTATTCCGGACTTCCGGACATGTTTTTCGAGAACTGTGTCCGATCGAGTTCGAAGGACACCCGAATTTCATGAAACTGAAATTTTTATAAAACCTATGGTTATTATGAACTATTTTAGCTAATTATCCCAACTTCGTTTTCTAGGGCCAAAGAAAACGGCAATGCCGGATTTAATTGGATACGGTAAACTAGGGTTTTGTTGACCTTTAGTGTTCCGTTTGACTTCCGGTTTAGGGTTTTATGCTAAACCGATTCCGAAAATTTGGGGGTTTACAGTACATTTATTAACTTTCATACGTTCATACCTTAACCTAAAGATTGAGCAGCATAATACGAAGAAGTATTTGAAAAATCGCACCTATTGGTAATAAATACTACAAAGGAAACATTTTTCAAATAATACAAAATGAGTACTACATTCGAAGAACATGTCCTTTAATTGAACTACTCATTAAATGCAAAAATAATTTCTATGTATGTCTCCTTTTCAGCTTGAAATATAAGTTCATCTCTAAGAAATTCTTCAATCATTTCCTTCAAATTTTCTTTTGAAAAAAAAAATTCGAGTGGCTGATTCTGATGATAATTCTTCTAACAAGAAAGAACATTCAGGAGAGAGATCCTCTACTGCAAAATCTCCCAACAAAATCGAAACAAGTAATATTGAGGGTAGAAGATCAACTCCACTTGTGGCTATTCCTTCAAGCCTTAGTTTGCCACAAGTCTCTAGAATTGGGGGTGCTGCGGCTGATGGAGAAAATCCCAAAAATGGTGGAAGTGGGACAAAAGAGGGGTGGGCATGAAAGCACCAGTGAAAACACCTATCAAAGGGGATGATCTAGGAAGTTTGGGCGAAAGGAAGGGCCCTGGTAAGCCACTAGACATTGGTGTAGGGGATGCTACGGCTAGTGGAGAAAGTCCCAAAAGTGGTGGAACTGGGACAAAAGAGGGGAAAAAAGGCATGAAAACACCTATGGAAACACCATTTAAAGGGGCTAATGCAGGAAGTTCCGGCAAGAAGAAGGCCCTAAGAAGGATGGAAGTGATCCTAGGTCAGCCGGGGTTGAAAAGCCAAAACCAAAGAGAGCAAGAGCGAAGTTTTATCCTCCACCACTTCCTATACCATGTGCGGTGTGTGGGAAGAGATTCAACAACTATAATGCATTGTTCGGATATCTTAGGTTCCATCCCGGTAGAGACTGGAAGGGTGCTTTTTCGCCACCGGTTTCTTGGCCCATGGCAGTTGAACAAACCACTAGGAGGGACAACATGGATACAGAAGTGGCTATAGAGATATCTTCTACACTTTTGACCATAAGAAGAAAAATCATCAGAGAAGTGCTGCTGCTACTGTTGCCCATCGGAGAAGAGGCCTAGAAGTTGATCTCAATTTGCCGGAGGAAATCATTCACTTCCTGACTCCACCAGAAAATGAAGAATCGAGATGAAGCGACTCCTGTCCAATCTGGTGATGAAAAGAAATATGTTTTTGGATTATGATGGCTGGCTTTTTTTCGTTGCATCAACCCATATAGGAACTTATTATTATTATTTTGATTATGTTGTAAGTATTATTATAATTCTACTTCAACACTTTTGATCCAGACATGAATGTTTTGGAAAAGGACAGTTGGAATGTCATCTGATCTGACTGGAATGTGTATATATATAATTTCAGATACTACCAGCAAGTGTACTGGGTCTTGATCAAGTAATATAGAAGTGAGCTGAGTATCGTTCCCACAAGGACTAAATTAACTACTAGATTGGTATTAGCTTATACTAATATTTAGGCAATCAAAATTTATCAATTAACTAACTAATTTTATCTATATGAATGCAATGAGATTGTGAGAAGTTATCTAAGATGAATGTGGGAAGGAACAGAATCCATCCTAATCTTTACTAATATGCTGAATTTATATTATATGAACAATTAGGATTATGGATATTTGTAAGAAATTGTAAAGACCTAAAACTATCAAGTTTTAGTGAACCATAAAAATAATCTATTAGCTTCCACTATACAAATTATCAATGGAATCTAATTTACAATTATAAATCTTCCAATTCTATAACTGTCTAATATCCTAGATTAACTTCTCCTAATTCCTTAGTGAGAAATTAAAATAAAATATTGCATGAAGTATATGGAACATTTTCTAAATTAATATTAAACTTAATTGTTTCCACAATTGTTGTTTAATTTCAATTTATGAATTCATATGAATCCTAATTCTTTTTCCAAATCATAAGAATTCTTATCAATTTAATTTCAATCAGAAATAAATAGATAATTAGGATTCAATACAAATATTCCATAATTCTAACAATCCTATAATATAAATTCAAGAATCATTTTAGAAAAATTAGGATTTCATCACTTCCCACAAAGAAACGTTTAGCTACTCATGGATATTGATTCAACAATCAAATAAGAATATGTAATTGATAACATTATGAACAAAAATTTTATAATGAATTGCATAAGAAAGAGATTAGATATCACCAATTCAAATATCGCAATCTTCAATTACAATTCTTGAAAGCTCAAATTCTCTCACAAATCTCTATGATATACTAAGACTATTTTGTATACTAAAGCATTCTACTTTGCTTCTGCTTGTTGATGTTTGTTAGAGGGGGGAGAACCTCTATTTATAGGAATAATTTCGTTCAAAGCATTAAATGAAAATTTGTAGTTTCAAATGTACGCTGGAGGTTACAGATCCTACGTCGGCAGCTTACAGACGATGTATCTTAAATTTCTTCTTTACACAGGCAGTGCACAGGCGGCTTTCAATTTCGGTTACAGGTATAGGTCGCCTCTACGTCGGCGGCTCAGATATAGATCTAGCCAGCGTATATGATAAGAAATGAAAGGTTGAGCCAATTTATAATGAAGTTGTCCCAAAGCCGGCGGCTTTTATACCGGCTTAGACACTCCAGCATCTTTGGTTTCTTCAATTTCCTCTAAGCATGTGTTGTCTACATGTTGCTTCAGATCTGTGATCTACACTGCCTCAACGCTGGCAGCTTAGTAGCCAGCATAGGTTGTTACTCCTTTTGCGCTGGTGACTTTTGAACTCTGAGCTGCCGACCTTTAATGTACGCTGGCCTCTTCATCTTCTACGCCGGCAGCTTTGAGGCGGCGTATAATTGGTTGAGTCAATATCTTGCAAAGATGGCAGTGTAGGCAACAGCCTTTAGTGAGTGCATCATGTAAGCCGTCTAAACGCCGGTGGCTTTAAAGTCTGAAATGCCGGCATATCTTTGAATTTTTCCATTTTTTACTTCAAAGTTTCTTGTTTTGATTTCTTTGTCCAAATTAGACCTGAAACATGAATTTTAATCAAAACAAGTATCCATTCTAGCTCTTTTGAACATCAACAAGTTGTATAAAATATGATCTTATCATCATCTTTTTTTTTTATGGGAATATCTTGTAATTCCTGAGCCTGTTTGAAATTCAGGATGCTGGATTTGAATTATTTTTAGTATTGTTTCATAATGCAAATTGCTAAAAAATGTGTGTATCTAAACAAAATTTTGGAATTTGGATTGGAATTATTGGTCATATGGTAGTTATGGATTCCAAAATTGTTTCATTTTATGTAATAATATTCATTGTAGATTAACAAAAGTTATCTTCAATTTGTGATTATTGTGATGATCATGATGATGATGATGATGAAACATATATTTTAAGGAAAAAAAAAGGAAGAATATTTACAAATTGTAAAGTGAATAGTAATTTCTAAGGTTTTTACTGCCAATGTTATATTGCTTGTTGATAGAATCTGGAGTTTTGGGGTGTTATTATTTTAATTAATCTACCATATCCTAGGGTTCTGGTCAAATTGAGTCAGCAATTAGATTGAAGCATTTTTTTTCCTACTTCAATTAAAAAAACAAAATCATTGGAGTAGGTCTTTTTTGGTTGTAAAGGTATTATTAGTGAATTAATTGCTGCTGGGAAAGCCTTTTTTTCTTTAAAAAAAAATTCTTTGTCAAAAAACTACTAGTGACAAGCATTTTATGGATGTGTTCGTGTTGTTTAGTTTCATTGTTTAGTTCTTGTGTAGGTCTGCTTTATACAAATCATATGTTTTTGGATCTTATGATCAATGGAACTTGCTACTATGTTATATATATATATATATATATATATAGTTGTGCAAATTTTTGAATCAAATCACATGGTTTATAAATAATTTGATCATAGACAGAAATTTTCTAAAAGAAGGTTGGAAAATGAGACAGAAATAATCCTATATAGTGGTTATTATCTTACAATTTCTGAGCCTGTTTAAATTTTTAGGATACTGGATTTGAAAATTGTTATCAAAATTATTTGATAGTGCGTATGGAAAAAAATAAATAAAAGAAAAAATATGTGTCTCCATTTGAGATAAACAAAATTATGGAATTTGGTTGGAATATTACTGGTGTATGTTACTGATAAATCTTCCATCTTTCCATGTGCAATTTTTGTGATGATATGCAATGAAACATAAAAGAATATTCAAAGATATTATGGATAAGTTTCTGAATGAAACTAATTTGTTTATTGCAAGTGTATAGTAATATCTAGAATAATGCCAACGTTGTATTGCTTTTTGATAGAATCTACTTTTTCTCGAATGATACTGTTTTCCATTATTCTGCATTATTTTTTTCTAGTGATGAATTATACATTTCAATTTAAAAAAGCCACCTTAACATTTTTTAAGCTTTAATAGATATTACACGCTACATGTAATATACACAAGATGAATAACTAATGGTTTTTTAACGCATGATGATATAGGTGGTAGTTACTTTAAAAATTACCTATCCCATCCATATGTTAAAGTATAATTGATAATAACATGTGCATTTTTATATTATCACTTTCTACACGATTTCAATCTCATTCTTATAGCCAAATTACTTGAGATAAAATAAAATAATTGTACATTTAAAAAATTATTTTTAGCTTGATGCAGACAAGCATGTTTTGAAAAAACATGGTTGGAATGTTTTTTTTTTCCTTTTTTTTTTTTATTTAAGGGAGTTAGGAACTGTTTTTAGTCAAGAATATCTCATACTTTCAAGGATGCTGGGTCTGAATTATTATAAGTATTAATTCGTATTGCAATTTGCTCAAAAAATTGTGTGTATCTAGACAAAATCGTGGAATTTGGTTAGCAATTATTGGTCATGTGATAATTATAAATTGCAGAACTTGTTTCATTGTATGTTATATTCATTGTAGATTCATTAAGTGAATCTAACTTATTCGTGTTAAAAGATAAAAAATTAAAGCATTCATATATTATTGGATGGTTATTTCCCTCTCTTTTTATCCGTAACAAATCATTCTCATTATTACTCTAATCTCTCTCTTCTTTTTCTTTTTACTCTTCGTAAAAAATATTCCTTTTTTTTTTTTTTTTTTTGCATACATAGCCTTAGTCCATAATCCACTAATTGTAGATTAACAAAAGTTACTTTCAGTTTGCGATTGTTGTAAAGATAAATAAATAAAAGAAAACGGATATCACAAATATTTTCATATTGTAAAGTGAATACTAATTTCTAAGATTTTTGCTGCTAATGTTGTTTTACTTGTTGGTAGGATCTGGAATTTTGGAGTATTGTTATCTTAATTAGCCTGCACTATAAACAACAGTTCTGGTCAAATTAAGTCGGCAATGGTGATTGAAGAAGCCTTTTTTTTTTTTTTTTGCCTCCATTTTCATTTTAAAGAGCCCACGCCTTAGCAATTTTTATATGTGAATTTATTGTCTTATTTACTTCTAATCTAATCGAAGAATTTTATTGGATGGTATTTCTTATTTTAGGAATACAAGAAGCGGCAAACTTTTTTTTTAACCATTTAGTTCGTCAGTTTCATTGTTTAGTTCCTGTATAAGTCTTGTTTATATAATTAATGATACGTTTTTTGTGGAACTTGTTACCATATTATATGATTCTGCAGATTTTTTATTCAAATCACATGGTTTATAAAATAATTTGATCAGACAGATAATTTTAAAATAGACGGTTGGAGTGTTTTTTTTTTTTTCCTTTTTCTTAAAATATTAAAAGTGAGCTAGAAATCCTATTTGGTGGTCATTATCTTATAATTTTTTAGCATGTTTAAATTTTTAAGATACACGGTTCGAAAATTATTATTAGTATTATTTGATAGTGCAAATTGCCCCAAAAAGAAGAAGAGAAGAAGTGTGTTTCCATTTGACATAAACAAAATTATGGAATTTGGTTGGAATTTTGGGTGTATGATACTAATGGTGATGGATCCTTCCATGTTTCTATGTCATATTTATTGTAGATTAACAAGAGTTATTCCCAATGTGTAATTTTTGCCACGACATATGATGAAAACATTAAAATATTTGGAATAAATTATGAATAAGTTTATGAATGAAAGTAAAAACTAAATATTTTGAATAGAACATGAATAAGTTTTTAAATGAAACTAATTTAATTACTGCAAGTGTATAGCACTTTCTCGGGTAATATCAATGATGTATTGCTTTTTGATAGAATCTAGATTTGTAGAGTGATATTGCTTCCCATTAATCTACATTACTTTTTTTTTAATCAACAATGAATCGTAAATTTATAATGTGCCCTCAAATTTGTGGGATGTATTTTCGTTATCATCTTCTACGTGAATCATAAATTAGAAGTACATTGAAATCATAAAACTGCCACCTTTGGTCCTCCCTCACATTACCATCCCTTTCCTTGCATCAATGCCACAACTATCACTACGAACACCGGCACCCAACAACAAATAATATAAAAGAAATATATATTAATTGGTAATTTTACATAATAGTGATTTTTAAGGGACAACTAATCTATTGCCGATTTCCCTTTTTTTTTTTTTTTTTACCTTGATTCCTAAAAGCAAAAAGGTTAGCATAGCATAAATTACAACTTAATTCATTTTTCCATAATGCGTTTTAACTTATAGGGCTTATGGTGTTAGTTTACTTATGTAAGCATCACACTATTACATTTTACCATTTAAACTAAATAGTTTTGCCAAATAGAAGAAGGAGAAAAAAAAAAGCTAAATTATCAAACAATTATTCATATCCTTACTTTTCATAATAAAAATTTGTGTTTCGGAACTTACTCTTTAGCTTAGTCTATAGAGAGACTTATTCGCTTGCCTGCTCTCCATATTTACAAACAAAAAAAACCAAGTCCTGTTTTGTTATAGCACTTTTAATTTCTTCTTCTTCTTCTTCTTTTTTAATATTATTAGTGTAATCATTCATATACAGAGCTATGAACCAAGAAAACATATAATTTTCTAAAATTATTAGTTTATTCTTCCAATGTACAAACTTGTTAAATGGTTTGTTAATAAGACAATGTAGACCTCATCCTTTTAACATCATCAATTAATTTAATTTATGGATATGTTATTTACTATGAATAACTCGAATTCGTTGTGGTTTTGTTACCGGACACATTTCACCAGGGAAAGGAGATAATTTTTCATCATGTCTTCATATTTTCCTCCTCCATGCAGTAATTAGTCATAAAATGATGGATGGATTTTATCTTGTATATACATTTCTTTTGCAAACATGTATCCATGCAGCATGTGTGGAAAATATAAAAAATAGAGAAAATGTAAATTATTACACAATCAGTTATTGTTATTTTTATATATAAATTATTAATTATAATCATTAGTCATATTCATTTGGAGAGATTATGATCAATATTATTAAAGCGGATGGACTATTTTGATATCCATTTTGAGATAACTTTTAAAAATTCAAAAGAAAGACTACATAACATCCCACATTTTTTCTTGTATGCCTACCTAGTGCTGAGATTATCTCTCATGTCTTGCATGATTGTTGTACAACAAAAAGTATTTAGATTAACTTGGTTCTAGCAGAGATGAGATGAGGATTCTTTCCTATTGAGTTTGATCACTGGATTCTAGCTAATTTAAAGAACATAATTTGTGATAATGAGTGCATTAGTTTGGTGCTTAATCTTTGGACGACCTACTAATATATGGAAAAGAGAAATGAGTTTGTTTAATGACAATTATGTAGAGAATGCTAATCATGACAGTACATTATGTAGCAAGCTCTCTGGCTCACTAAAGATATGCATCTTGTTGATAGTTTTATTACTCTTAGGGCATAGCACTTGACGAGGCCTTTAGTTTGATTATGGATAGGATATTGCAAGGGGTTGATTCATGATGCTAATGGAACTTGACTAAAAGGGGTTTTGCAATAACATTGGTCCAAGATCCACATAGTTGGTGGAGCTTAATGGCATTATATTAGTTTAACTCTAAGTTGGTAGCTGGTTTTAAGAATGTATGTTTGGAAGTTAGTTGTATGGCTATTCCTAATATGCTAGATGATGATACTATTCCTATAAATTCCTTTTACAAACTTCTTCATGATAATAAGGAGTTGCTAAATAGAGATTGTTATCTAGTTATAACACAACATATGGAGAAAGAAATAGAGTAATTGATACTATGGCTACTTACATGTTTAACAATGAGAGATTTAGAAAGGAAAAAGAGGAAGTTTAAAGTGTAAAGTAGTAAAAGTAAGTTTAATACAAACGGTTGCTAAAAATGAGAGTTGCTTCTCACTCAATTTTCAATAAGCGACAACACTAGCTGTAAGTACACTTACAATTTTAAGGACACAATGGGACTTGGTGGTTATTATATGAGAAAATATGTGTGAATTGGTTTCAGGTATTAGTTGGTGGTTGGTAATCACTTTTTACCGCTTTACATGGCAGTTAATTTTGTTTTGGGGGTGGTGGTGGTCGTGGGATGAATAGCAGAATAGGTTTGGTAATCCTTATTCAATTTCTTTATTCTATTCAAAATTTAAGTTTGAGAGGAAAATGGAGAAGAGATGGAAAAGTGGATTAGATAAAAATGAAGTTGATTACAACATGGGAAAAACAATTAAGAAAAAGAAAACTTTATGTTAGATTTTTGAAATCAAATTAATTGATACTATCTTAATATAATAGTAATTGGTCGCTAGTTGCCTAAAAAGAATAAAGAAATAAAAGAAAAAAATGATGGCCCCACTTCTAACCATACAACATTCCATCTTTAGGATTTGCAAATAAACTTTAATGATATTAAAGTAGTTAGAATTTAGCATCTTATATTTTATCAATTTATATGCATGAATAACATGGAATTCATTTGTGCACAAGTTTATCAATAAAGTGGGTGTTGATTTCATCTACATGTACATTTGGTTATTAATGTATACCTATTATTCTATATAATTTTTTAACCATTATATCTAAAAGAGTACTCGATGCTTTTAAACTTTAATACAACATCACCAATACTTACATTATGACCAATGAGATGATAAACACTGATTATTTTTTCTCATTGAGTCATAAAGTACACAACCAATATATCATATTGCTATAGTAAATTTACATCTTCAATAGAAATATTGTTGAAGTTTTCATAATCTTTTAATATTATGTGTTTAAATTTTACCTAAGAGAATCATAGATTTACAAGCTTACACAAATATTATGTAAATAATACCCCGTTGATATAAAGATGCTTCATCGTATGCTACTCAAGAATATTATTTATCACTTTGTAATAACCTTTGTAGTAAAGAAGATTAAGGAAATTTTGAAACATATCATCCATTCACTTTGTAAACTAGTAAATGATGTTGTGTACTAATCATAATAAACAAATGTTTGATAATATTTCTGTTTCTTAGATTGTATGAGAATTTGATGTTCATTTTAGGCTACAATTCATACAACTTGTAAGAAACATGATAAATATATAAATGAATAAGAGAATATAACATAAAAATTTTAAGAGTAAAATCTTAAAAAATGCTAGCTTAAAAAAACTAGATAACTCTAAACATATTACAACTTGGAAGCTACAAATCAAAATCCACAGTAGTATGTGATAAAAATGAGTAAAAATTGATACTTAACTGGCATACAAGCAAGCACAACAATAGGTAGCTCGGATTCAAGCTAAAGAGAAAACCAATTTGGGAGCTAAAATTTTGTATTTCATTTTCTATTGATTTTTTTTTTTTTTTTTGTGTTTGTAAAGACCCGCCTACTTAACCCATATATTAAGTATGCCAAATCTCCTAACATGCATAATACCCAAATTTAGGAACAATATTCAAGTATTATATGCAAAGTCGTCTTAAAAAAATGTGTTTATAATGGCTGCTTGTTTAAAACAAATATAACGTTCACATGATTTGAACTAAGAAACACTACCACTATATAAGTAGTAGGTCATCACCTATATAAGACATACAACATATATGCATTACAACTTCCCAAGGATCACATAAGCATAGAAATCTTACTTACAAACCAGCTACATTACAAATACAATTCAAATCAAAAATACATTCTAAGGCTTAACAAACAAGCCTATAACTTTACAAAAATATATAAAGGAATCCTAAGCATATACTAGTCTCTCTTCTAGTCATCTATAGAGTCATTCCATCAGTCCCATAGCCCATATCGTCATAGAGCTCGTCATCAAGTTACCTACAAGATAGCAGCATGAGCAAAGGCCCTGTACACAATAGTGCAAACAAATACATATGTCATGCACACTTAACTAAATGCAGTGCAATAAATCACCATAACTTCATTATCTGTAGTTAAGTGAGTAAAACAATACTGGAGTATTCAAACTCCGATTCAAGCTTGGAAATTATGGGGGTCCTGAGAATAGTAGCTGCTCAGGGGGTTGATATAGATAGACCGATATCTATATCTCCTATATCTAACCGATAAAGAATATTAATAGCATCATCTAGGGTTCACAATCCTTTATACACTCCACTTATCCTGGTCTATAATATCAATTAGTTCAATGGTCCTATACCCGTGAACTAAAACATATTATTTCCTTCGGAGCCTAAGTAGAGAATATACCAATACAGTTAACCCTATTAGTTACCCACTTAGCCAATAAAAGATACGACCATTGCATCATGGTGAACCATTGCATCATGAATTTGAGTCATTGCATCATGACAAAGGATTGGAATAAGTCCTAAACTACCGTGCCATTGCATCATGAAAAGGGTATCGTTCCCCGGATCCAGATTCAATGATGTAAAGCACAACCAATTTCAATATCTTTCATTATTCTTTGATTAAGGTCAATTGGTATATGCCTATCCTAATCAACAATCAATCAAAGTATTGTGTACCTAGTTCGGATTGAGAATCGATGGGAATCTCCAACTGAATATCTATCTCTGTTCCACATAAATCAACTATATCACATTACTATCCTAAGTCAATCTTATATTCACTAGATTAAAACTTAGGAAAATTAGAGAATCTTATGTAAAAAAAAAAAAAAAATCAAAGTCATCACATAACATATATATATATATATAGCAAATCTTTGATCAAGAAGTCTTATATCATGTATTGGAAGATGTTGGAAGAAGTTAGAAAATTTGAAATTTACAAAGTCCACGTCGGCCATTAACGTCGGCAACGCAAACTTAACGCCTGCAGTATAGGATTATATGCTGGTGGCATATAAGGCGGTGTTAAAAGTATGCATTATGTCTAGAACCTTTGAGTCTTTGTGCCGGCAATTTCAACCTCAACGCCGACGACGTTTAAGAAAAATTTCAAATGATCAGAAATCAGAATTCTAACGGACAAATTTCGACGTCAACGCTGGCGGCGTTTAAGATAATTTTCAAAAGATCAAAAATAAAATTCTAACACTGGTAAGTACGTTGGCGGCGTATGAGGCGGTGTATACTGCAATTCGTATTGCAGATTTCCTTTGTTTTCCAAAAACAAAATTTTTTTACATTTTAACTCTTCCAACTCATTCCAAACCACATGAGGGCCTACTATAACCTATCTACAACATCTCAAGCATTCTAAAGCTTTCCTAAAACTCTACAACATCTCAACAAGAATTTAACATATCAACTTATGCTATATCACAATGCATATTTCATGGATTAAGAGGGAAAATAAAGCACTTTAAACATCAAATAAACTTACCTTAATGTATATATAAGGCTTGGAGAAATGATTCTTGGAGTGTTGAGTCCAAGAAAACTTAGTTTGGGTCTTGAAATTTTTGGTCTTGAGGGTTATGAATTTTCTTTCCCTTTGCTCTGTTTGAATGTCTTAAGTATGCAATTAGGCTTTGATGTTTATCCATATTAATATTGACTTTTGGGGGCAGATTTGGGAAAGGCTTTGGGCCTTTATTGGGCTTAAATTTGGGGCTTTATGAAGCCAAAATCTGCTAAGCTTGGTAGACTTAAGTTTTAGTTTAAAACAAGTTTAATTCATCAAACATTAATCACCACAATAACCATTTGCATTAACATAATAATTGATAACATAAATAAACTATCATCTAAATATATTTACCCTAGCTTATTATCTATTCACATAGATTATATCACACTCAACATTGCAAACACACTAATCCACTCAACACATACACGCATATAATAATCAAATTTAGCATGCATTAACTGATTAAAATTATGGCTATTTCACTCTTCCCTCCTTCAAGAAGTTTTGTCCCCGAAACTTACCTCAATCACTGCTCAAATAACTCGGGATACTTTTGTCTCATCATATTCTCAACTTCCTAAACCACTTCATGCTCGGATTAGTTACTTCATTGAACATTACCATAGCGATTATCTTGTTCCTTAACACTTTATCCATTCTTTCCAAAAGCTTAATAGGTTTTTCCTCTATAGTCAGATCAAGTCGAATTTCTGGCTTATTTGTATGAATAACAGTATCTGGATCTGATATACACTTCCTCAACTGTGAAACATGGAATACATTGTGTACATTCGAAAAATTGGGTGGTAATGCTAACCGGTACGCCAAAGGTCCAATTCTTTCCAAGATTTCAAAAGGAACTATGTATCTCGAATTCAATTTTCCTCTGACACTGAATCTGATTATTCCTTTGGTTGGAGAAACTTTAAGAAAAGCATGATCTCCGACTTGAAATTCTAGTGGTCTCCTTCTTTCATCGGCATAACTTTTGTATCAATCTTGTCAACTTTTAATCTTCGCTTAATGAGTTGAATCTTGTCCATTGCCTATTGAATGAATTCTGGACCAATTAAAGCTTTCTCACCTACTTCATCCCAGTGGAGAAGTGATCAACATTTTCTTCCATACAGTGCTTCATACGGAGCCATTTTGTATTGCCGACTGATAACTGTTATTATAAGAAAATTCGACTAGAGGCAAGTAATCATCCCAATTTCTTCCGAAATCCAAGGCACAAGCTCTAATCATATCTTCTAATATCTGTATTATCCTGTTGGATTGTCCGTCAGTTTGAGGATGAAAAGCCGTATTAAACTGAAGTTTCGTACTAAGTGCTTCTTGCAAACTCTTCCAAAAGCGACTCACAAAGTGAGTATCCCTATCTAATGTAATCGATACTAGAATACCATGGAGTCTCACTATCTCTTGGATATAAATCCATGCCATTTACTCCAATGAACTCCCAACTCTCAATGGTATAAAATGTGATGATTTAGTCAATCTATCCATAATAACCCATATAACTTCATTCTTGCCAGGGGTCTTAGGGAATGCACTCACAAAATCCATGGTTATATCATCCCACTTCCATTTTAGAATTGACAATGGTTACAACTACCACTAGGTCTTTGATGTTCGATCTTTACTTGCTGGCATGTTACACACTTGGATACATACTTTGCAGTGTCTTTCTTCATGTTGTTCCACCAATAATTCTTCTTTAGATCCTTATACATCTTGTACTCCCTAGATGTATTGAATACGCTGTTGCATGAGCTTCTTCAAGATCTCTCTTCTCAATTCTCTCATCTCTAGTACATATATTCTGTTTCCAAAGCTGATGACACCATCTTCATCAAGTCTCAATCTTTTCTTCTTCTCCTTCTTGTATTGCACTTCTTATTTTCACACTTTCTGGATTTTTTGTTGTCTTGTTTAATCATATCCGTAAGAGTTGGTCGGAGTGTCAAATTTGCAATCATCACTTCACTTTGTCCAAAGTTACTTCGATATCTAATCTTCGCAAATCTTCTTGTATTTCCTTTTGACTCGTAATCATGGTCACCATCTTCATTTGTTTCTTCCTACTCAAAGCATCAGCTCCACATTGGCTTTTCCCGGATGATATAGAATCTTTACATCATAATCCTTGATCAACTCAAGCCACCTTCTTTGACGCATATTCAATTCTTTCTGAGTTAAAAATATACTTCAAACTTTTGTGATCTGTGAATATCTTATACTTTCCCCAAACAAATAATGTCTCCACAATTTCAAAGCTAAAACCACTGCTACCAGCTCTAAATGTGCACAAGATAATTCTTTTCATGCAGTTTCAATTATCTAGATGCATAAGTGATCACTCGATTGTCTTGTATCAAGACATATCCAATACCTTGTATTGAAGCATCACTATAGATGTTGAATTCCTTTCCATTAACGGGTAAAGCTAAGATAGGTGCAAATATTAATCTCTTCTCCAATTCTTGAAAACTTCTCTCGCAGTGATCATCCCACTCAAATCTCATATGCTTTCGGGTTAGCTTCGTCAATAGATGTGGCAATCTTGAGAATCCCTGAACGAATCTTCGATAATAACCTACTAAACCAAGAAACTTTCACTTTAGTAACATTGGTGGGTCTTAGCCATTCCAATACTCCCTTAAGCTTTTAGGATCAACAAATATCCCATCATTTGTGATAATATGTCCTAAGAATGCAACTTCTTTAACAAAACTCACATTTGCTAAAATTCATTATATACTTCCTTTCCTTGAACCTTTGAAGAATCAAACTTAAATGCTTTTCATGTTCCTCTTCACTTCATGAATACATTAGGATTTTATCTATAAAATACAATCACAAACCAATCTAAGTAATCCTTGAATAACCTATTCATAAGGTCCATAAATGCAGCATGAGCATTCGTTAAACGAACGGCATAACTAAAAATTCAAAATGTCCATATCGAGTGCGAAAAGCTGTTTTTGGTACAACTTCCTGTTTAATTCAAAGTTGATAGTAGCCTGACCTCAAATCAATCTTTGAGAAGACTGTCGCTCCTTTTAATTGATCAAACAAGTCATCAATATGGGGTAAAGGATACTTGTTCTTAATTGTAACTTGATTTAACTCCCTGTAATCAATACACATTTGTAGACTTCCATCTTTCTTCTTCACAAAGAGAACATGAGCACCCCAGGAGGAAATATTAGGTCGTATGAAGCCAATCTTTTGCAATTCCTCCACTAAATCTTCAATTCTTTTAATTCTACAGGAGCCATTCTATAAGGAGCCTTTAATATAGGAGTGGTTCCCGGAATCACTTCAATACCAAATTCAATTTCCCTATCAGGTGGTAACCCAGGTAATTCTTCAGGAAAAAAGTCTACAAAATCTCTCACCACGGGTACTACACCAATATCAAGCTCTTCACAATTTACAACTAATTCTGAAGTCTTCTCCCATAACTCCATTGTATACATACTCTTAGGTCTCTTCTTCTCTAAGACATAAGTAACCTTCCCATTCTTCAGATCAAAACTCATCTCCGCCTTATTACAATCTATAATTACTTTATACATATTTAACTAATTCATACCCAAAACCGCATCAAAATCAACCATAGGCAAAACCATCATATCAATTAGCATATCACTATTAACAATTCTTACATTAACTTCTCTACAAATACAAGGCTATCTAGACTTCACACCCAAAGCAGTATTAATACTCATTACTTTATCAGTCAACGCTTCAAATTTCAAACCACACTCATTCACAAACTTTTTCAGCTAAACATGCATGAGTTGCACCATTGTCTACTAATGCATATGCTGGACAATTTGCAATCATTATAGTACATGCTAGAGTATCTACTAATGGAGCTTTCTCACATTGTTGTAAAGCAAAGATCCTAGCTGCTGTCATTCTTTTCCTGGGGTTATGACCATCGTTCCTTGGTTTGGTTGTACAGTTAGCTACATAATGCCCTCTTTGTTTGCAATAGGCATAGAAAATAGGTTGTAGCACTAGGTCCTTACACTCCGAAGCTTTGTGTCCTACTTTCCCACAAGCAAAACATGCTCCTGGAGTCCACTTACATTGAGTTTGTTCATGGGGCCCGAAACATCTAGGACATCTCTTCTGAAATGTGTTGAAGGGAGTAGAAGTCTTAGTAGAAGATCCCAAATTCAATTTCTTTCCCAGAAATGGTTTCTTCCCTTTGCCATTGTTATCATACTTTTTGTAAGAAGTAAAAGGTGCAGGTCTTTTTCCTAGAAATGTAGCTCGCCTATCACTTTGGGTCTTGTTCTCATTCTGAATCTGTTCTGTTAGCTTCGCCTTATTCATACCATCTGATAAGGTCGGAAGTTGAAACCTTTTAACTTCTCCCTTGATTTCCATATTCAATCCATCCTGAAACTTCTGAACTTTCATCCTTTCATCATTGTATACGCCTCCAGCAAATCTGAGTAATCTACAAAACTTTGCATAATACTCTTCAACTGTTCTATTGCCTTGCCTGAGACTCAGCCAATCTAAAATCATCTGTTCTTAGACCATATTGGGAAAATATTGTAGGAAGAAAGCTTCCTTGAATCTAAACCATGAAATCGGTCTCACCATGTCTTGACTTGTCAATCTCCACCAATTATTTGTATCCTTCTTAAGCATATAAACCGCTAAGTCAACCTTTCTATTCTCTGGAACTCACTAATGAAGGGCTTTCTCTAATTCCTCAACCCAATGCTCAGCAATAGTAAGATCTGAAACTGTTCCATCAAACTTTTGTACAATCTTGACAAAATCATGTAATTTAACTTGGTCATTCCTCTCATTGCCTTGCACATTTGCTCCATGTCCCATTGCTTGAGGAGTATGTTGTTGTATAAACTATTGCTGGTGTTGGTACGTCATTTGTTGATACTGCTGCATCATAACAAACATATCTTTGAATATCGCACACATAGCATTCGGATCTCCCATTGGCATTTGTGTCATTTGTGGCATTGGTGGCATAGGAGGAAAGAAGGCACTTAGGGCATCGAGGCGGTGGTGGAGCTTGAGCTGTAGAAGTAGAAGTAAGAGATGGAGTAGTAGTGGAAGCTGGAATAGACAATAAAATAGAAGCTTTAGCAGTTGACGGTGAAGGAGGAGGTGGCATGTCCTCTCTTTCCGACTATTATTTAGTCTGTCTTCGAGTTCTATCCATCTATGATCAACATACAATATATGCATGGCCTTTATTAAATATGCAATCCTAATGAAATGTCATTCAATCAACAATCAAGGTAATAATTGAAACAATCATGTCACTCAAGTCAATTTAAGTTTGTTCCAAGAAAATCACACTACACTTAAAGTCAAATAATATGTAGCAATCTCATTTAAACAAGCAGTCATACAAACTAAAGCTCTGATACCAACTGTAAAGACCCGACCCACTTAACCCATATATTAAGGGTGCTAAATCTCCCGACCACGCATAATACCCAAATATTAGGAACAATATTTAATTATTATACGTAAGGTCGTCTTAAAAAGAGGTGTTTGTAATGGCTGTCTGTTTAAAACAAATATGTCCATGATTTGAATTAAGAATCATCTATATACAAGACATACATCATATATAAATTACAGATTCATGATCTGTAGTTAAGTGAGTAAAACAACACTGAAGTATTTAAACTCCGATTCAAGCTTGGAAATTCTAGGGGTCCTCAGTAACAATAGCTGCTCAAGGGGTTGATATAAATGGACTCGATATCTATATCTCGTATACCTAACTGATAAAGAATATTAATAGCATCATCTAGGTTTCACACTCCTTTATACACTCCACTTATCCGGTCTATAACATCAATTAGTTCAATGGTCCCATACCTGTAAACTAAAACATATTATTTCCTCCCGAGCCTAAGTAGAGAATACACCGATCATGGTTGTCAAACTTGCGAGTCTACTCGTACGTTTCTATAAGTTTATGAGTTGATGATGATATTTCGATTCAAATCGCATACAAAATCATTTTTTGAGTAAAATTGTAAGTAGAATCGTAGAATCGTGAGTAGAATCGGTGGTAGAATCGGTAGTAGAATCGTAGGTAGAATCGTAGTAAAATCGTAAAGTTGTAATTTTACATTTTTTTTCTATATGAACTTTAAAAATGCAATCAATTTAATATATTTAAATTTATGGTTTTTGGGGTTGGTTCTTGATATTTATCTTAATCTAACTTAATTTTAGTTTTTTTTTTAATTTTTTTTTTATTTCCTATTTTTGTATTTTTTAGGGTTATTTTCTTTTAGGTTATATACTATGATATATTTTGAACACTTTGAATGAAAATTAAACTAATATATATAGTGCTATATTTTCTTGTTTTTTTAATAATTTTCTATCTTTAATTATTGGTCATAAATATAATGATTTTTTATGTGATGATTTTTTGTGCAAATATATAGTGAACATAAAAATATTCATTACTGTACAAAACTAGCTACTCACACATGATAATTTAAATGATGTGCAATACATCTTGATAATTATAGATTATGAATCATCATTAAATAAAAATAATTATTTTAATTATAAAATTGCACTAAATATATTAATGACAATATGTGAATTATGATTGGTAAAACTTAAATTTTGATTGTACATAACTAAGTCAATACTAAATTCTTTATTTTCATAATTTATCTAAAGTTTTATTAGTTTAGTAAGCACATCAATAGTTTTTGTAAGTAAATTTGCATTAATTGTAGAATCTTACGATTCTACATTTCGATTCTATGGATCCCTTAGCGATTCTGGGTAGAAACTCGAGTTTGACAACCATGATACCGATACAGTTAACCCTATTAGCTATCTACTTAGCCAATAAAAGAAACCACAATTGCATCATGGTGAACCATTGCATCATAGATTTGAGTCATTGCATCATGACAAAGGATTGGGCTAAGTGCCTAAACTACCATGCCATTGCATTATGACAAGGTTGTCGCTCCTTGGATTCAAATTCAACGACGTAAAGCACAACCAATTTCAATATCTTTCATTATTCTTTGATTAAGGTCAAATTGGTATATGTCTATCCTAAGCAACAATCAATCAAAGTATTTTGTACCTGGTTCGGATTGAGAATCAATGGGAATCTCCAACTGAATATCTATCTCTATTTCACATAAATCAACTATATCACATTACTATCCTAAGTCAATCTTATATTCACTAGATTAGAACTTAGGAAAATTATTGAATCTTATGTAAAAACAATCCAAAGTCATCATATAACATATATATATATATATAGCAAATCTTTAATCAAGAAGTCATATATCCTGTATTGGAAGATGTTGGAAGAAGTTAGAAAAATTTGAAATTTACAAAGTTTACGTTGGCAATCAATTCCGGCAAAACCTTAATGCCGGCGGTGTAGGATTATACGCCGGTGGCGTATAAGACTGCGTTAAGAAATATGCATTATGTATAGAACCTTTGAGTCTTTATGCCGACAATTTCAACCTCAACACGGCAGTGTTTAAGAAAATTTTCAAAAGATCAGAAATAAAAATTCTAACGTCGGTAAGTACGCCGGTGGCGTACGAGGCTGCGTACACTACAAATTCGAGTTGCAGATTTCCTCTATTTTCCAAACATAAAATTTTTATATTTTAACTCTTCCAACTCATTCCAAACCACAATATAACCTTCCTAATACATGGTATAAGAATCCTATATCATCTCGCATACATAAACTTCCTTCTAACATCAATGAGATACAAAGCTCATTCCTTAACCATTAAAACATACAAAACACAATGATTTCATTTATTTCACTCCCACTACTCCAACATGAATATATTCTTCAAAACAACTCAATAATAACAACCTCATATCATACTACAACTCAATATCATCCTTGCACTTCCATAACAAGTCCTGAGCTATCTTAACTTCACAAAATAACAATACACATATTTCATCATGCATTACTTTTGATAGAAAAATTCATGGATTAAAGAGAAATAAAGTACTTCAAACATCAAATAAACTTACCTTAATGCATATATAAGGCTTGGGGAAGGATTCTTGGTATCTTGAGTCCAAGAAAGCTTAGTTTGGGTGTTGAAATTTTTGGACTTAGAGGAGTTATGAATTTTCTTTCCCTTTGCTCTGTTTTTGGAATGTCTTAAGTATGCAATTAGGCTTTGATGTTTATCCATAATAATGTTGACTTTTGGGGGTAGATTTGGGAAAGGCTTTGGGCCTTAATTGGGCTTTAATTTGGGCTTATATTGGGACTTAAAAGGGCCAAAAAATCTACTAAGTTAAGGGCTTATAAATTTAGCTTAAAACACACTTAATTCATCAAACATTAATAACCACAATAACCATTTGTATTAACGTAATAATTGATAACATAAGTAAACTATTATCCTAAATATATTACCATAGCTTATTATCTAATCACATACATTATAACACACTCAACATTACAAACACACTAATCTATTCAAACACATACACTCGTATAATTATCAAATTTAGCATGCATTAATATATATATATACTTTAAAATTATGGCTATTTCATTACATGATGTGGATTTTTATCTAATATATATATATATATATATATGTATGTAAAAAGAGGATATTTAGTTAAAATTTTATCTTAGTTTGATATGTTAACCATATATGTTCATGAACCTTTTTGAATATGACATAATTATCACAATTTAATTGAAAATATTGATTTTATATATAGGATTTGGTGGTTCTTTTACATTTTCATATAAAATGCTATGTAGTTTAGAAGTTATAGATTTTTATAAATATCTAAATTATATAATTTTACATTAAATCATGTAAAAATTGTTGCATTTACAATTTTTTAATCAAATGACATGTCTTTTGAAAAATATTAGTTTTATATAACAATTAGTAGTTCTTTCACATTTTCATATGAAATTGGATAAAACCCTATGTGTAAACCCCCGAAGTTTTGTAACAAATTAAAGACCTAAACCCTAATCAAAAGTCAACCGGATTCTTAAGTCAACAAAAACCCTAGTTTACCGTAACCGCTTAACTCCGGCATTGCCGTTTCTTTAGCCCTAGAAAACGAAGTTGGAATAATTAGCTATAATAGTTTATAATAGCTATAGGTTTTATAAAAATATCAAATTGGAGGAATTCGAGTGTCGTTCGAACTCGATCGGACATAATTCTTGAAAAACGTGTCTAGCAGCTCGGAACAGGAAAAATATTCTGAATATACCGTTAGACTCGTAAAAATATAAGATTTCCAAAAATATCAATTTCGTAATTTTTCGGTAGCTAAAAAATCAGATATCGCTTTTATACACATATTTTCTTACTACTGGCATTAAATTGCCATGTCTACTTTTACATTACACTATTTTCTACTATTCTATACTATTAACCTATCTCTACTTTTTTTACAACCTATTATTACAACCTACTCTTACAAACCATACACCTATTTCTTACACATTTTCATTTCCAATACAATTTCACATCTTTCATTTCTTACTTTTAATTAACAAAATAACAAAACATAAAATTTCCCCTCTCTTCCCTCCAAAAGTAGCACCGGCCACCCCCCTATAATGCCCAATTTGTTTTATTTTTCACTTATTTAATTAAAACAAATTACCTCCCACATTTTCCTATAAATACCCCCTCATACCTTCACTTCTTTCATACCATTTCTACACTAAAGTTACTATACCAAAATCTCTCTCAAAATCTCTTAAGAATTCTCTCAAGAAGTTCTTCCTAGTTAGCTTCTTTAGGTAAAAATTCCTCCAAGCTTTTTTTATGTTCATCTACTTAGTATGAGCTTAGTGTGTGTTTTCTAAAACCATGAAGGTTAAGAAAGCAACAATAGGTTCATACTTTGTTTTTGTTCATAATCACAAATTCCTTTGTGTGAATGAGGATATACAACCTGGAAGGACAGTAGGTATGCGAGGAGTCTAATGACGAAGGAGCAGAGCTAGCAGCCGTAAATGGAGATTATGGCTCAGATTTTGGATTGGTGACAGGTCAGAATTGAAACCCTTTTCTTTGATGTAACTCATTAAGTTTCCTGTGTTCAATTCCTATGGTACAAGTATAAAGTTTTATACCCACGATTAGCTTAAGTATACCAGTCTCGTAATTAGTATAAAATTCGAGTGCAGGACGCATACTCGTAGCTAGTCAACCTACTTATGCTTTGTTCGATACGGAAGTTACCCATTCCTTTATCACTGTTAGCCTGGCCAAGCGAATTGGATTACCCATATATACTATTGCTACTGGTTTTCGAGTTAAAACCCCCACCGGAAGCATAGTAACGACAAAGGAAATGCTTAAAGGATGTCCAATGGAGATACAAGGAAGTCACTCTAAGTGTGACCTGATAATTTTGGAGATGAGCAAATACGAAGTAATCTTGGGTATGAGTTGGTTGACATCTGTCAAAGCCTTAGTGGATTATAAACAAAAGGAAGTGAAGTTTAAAGACCAAAGTGGATGTGAAGTAGTGTTTAGAGGAGAGTCCACGGTGAAGTTAAACTCATTCGAGTTGATGGATGAGGATGGAATCAACCTTAGTAACCTGGATAAAGAAGAAGAAGAAAAGCCTGAGCTTGGATCCATACCCATAGTGAAGGAATTCCCAGACATATTTCCGGAAGGATTGCTTAGATTGCCACCCAAGAGAGAGATAGATTTCGAAATTGACCTATTAGTTAATACGGAGCCGATATCAAAGGCGCCCTATCGAATGGCACCAGTAGAGCTGAAGGAGTTAAAGACTCAACTACAAGACTTATTGGATCAAGGTTTTACCCAACCAAGTGTGTCACCTTGGGGAGCACCAGTGTTGTTCGTAAAGAAGAAGGATGGTTCCATGCATTTATGCATCGACTACCGGGAACTTAATAAGGTTACCATCAAGAACAAGTACCTACTCCCCAGAATCGATGATCTCTTCGATCAACTTCAAGGAGCTAGCATCTTCTTAAGGATTGATCTACGATCAGGATACCACCAGTTAAGGATTAAACCTGAGGATGTGCCTAAGACAGCTTTCAGAACTCGTTATGGACATTACGAGTTTCTAGTAATGCCTTTGGTTTAACCAACGCGCCAGCAGTTTTCATGGATCTCATGAATAGAGTATATAAGCCCCTATTGGATAAGTGCGTGATAGTCTTCATCGACGATATTCTGATCTACTCAAAGACGCGAGAGCAACAAGAACACTTAAGGATGGCATTACAGACCTTACGTGAGCATAAGTTGTACGCTAAGCTATCTAAGTGTGATTTTTGGATAGATAGGATATCCTTCTTAGGACATGTTGTATCGAGAGAAGGAATATCGATAGATCCTGAGAAGATCAAGGCAGTAATGGATTAGAAACAACCTAAGATAGTTACTGAAGTGAGGAGTTTTCTCGGTTTGGCTGGATATCATAGGAAGTTTGTGAAGAATTTTTCAACAATCGCCAAACCTCTCACGCAGTTAACCCAAAAGGAAGAGAAGTTCATTTGGATGGACAAGAGAGAACAAAGTTTCTAAGAGCTAAAGAGAAGACTTGTCTCTGCCCCGATTCTAATTCTACCAGACCCTGAGAAGTCCTATACAGTGCATAGCGATGCGTCAAGGAATGGTCTTGGATGTGTGTTGATGCAAGATGGAAAGGTAATCGCTTATGCATCCGACAACTCCGACCTCATGAACGAAACTATCCCACCCATGATCTGGAGTTAGCCACCGTTGTATTTGCACTAAAGTTGTGGAGGCATTACTTGTATGGACAAAGGTGCGAGATCTACACCGACCATAAGAGCCTCAAGTATCTTTTTACACAAAAGGAGCTGAATATGGCAACAGAGATGGTTAGAGCTCATCAAGGATTACGACCTTGGAATCAACTACTGTCCGGGGAGGGTAAACGCAGTTGCAGATGCCCTAAGCAAAAGAATTATGGGGAAGTAGCCTCTTTGGTCACTGACAAGACCGAGTTGATAAAGGAATTTGAAAGAATGAGCATTGAATTCATATGGCAAAGCGTGGAAGTGGAGATTGCCAACCTTGTCATGGAACCCACCTTAGTAGAGAGAATCATGGAGGCCCAGCGATGTGACGAGGCGATTCTGAAGATTAAGAAAGAGGTGCAGGAAGGAAGGTACACCGATTTTGCCATAGATGAGGATGAAGTAGTGAGAATGAAAAGAAGATTATGTGTTATGGATGATGAGGACATAAGAAGGGAAATCATGGAAGAAGCACATCACTCCGGATACACCATGCATCCAAGAGGAACAAAGATGTACCAAGACCTGAAGAGCCACTATTGGTGGAACGTCATGAAGAGAGACTTAGCAGACTTTGTGTTGAAATGTCCCACGTGCCAACAAGTAAAAGTGGAGCACCAAAGGCCTGGTGGACTTCTAAAACCCCTGCCAATACCCGAGTGGAAATGGGACCAAATCACAATGGATTTTGTGTGTGGATTACCAAGGACGTCGGCTGGATATGATGCAATTTGGGTCATAGTGGATCGATTGACGAAGACGACACATTTCCTTCCAATGAACATGACGTACTCTATGGACAAGTTGGCAAGAATGTACATAAAAGAAATAGTATGCTTGCATGGAGTACCCGCTGGTATAGTCTCCGACTGAGACCCAAGGTTTGTATCTAAATTTCGGACAAGTTTGCAGAAATGTATGGGAACTAAGCTACATTTCAGTACTGCTTATCACCCTCAAACGGATGGTCAATCGGAGCGGACGATACAAACGTTGGAGGATATGCTGCGAGCCTATGTAATAGAGTTTAAAAGTAGTTGGGACGCATATTTACCTTTGGTAGAGTTTGCCTACAATAACAGCTACCATTCCACGATCTAGATGCCACCCTATGAAGCGTTGTATGGAAGAAGATGTCGATCACCTTTGTTTTGGGACGATGTAGAAAAGTTGAGCATCGGACTTGACTTGGTGCAAGATGCGGCCGACAAGGTGAGGATCATCCGACAAAAGATAAGGGAGGCGCAAGATAGGCAAAAGAGTTGGGCGAATATGAAGAGTCGTACACTTGAGTTTGAAGTTAGAGACCATGTGTACTTGAAAGTGAACCCCATCAAGAGTATTCACCGAATACGACACAAGGAAAGTTGAGCCCATGCTACATTGGACCCTTTGAAGTGTTGGAAAAAGTGGGAAATCTTGCTTATCGTCTGGCACTCCCTCCCAACCTATATGGAATCCATAACGTGTTTCACGTATCAGTCTTACGGAAACATGTGCCGGACCCTATCAGGATTACAAAGCTAGAGCCTGTTCGGCTGAAAGAAAATCTCACATATGAGGAGTACCCAGTTCAAATCTTAGACCACAAGGTACAAAAGCTTTGGAACAAGGAGATCAAGTATGTGAAGATTCTATGGAGAAACCACTCACACAAAGAGGTAACCTAGGAGGCTGAAAGCAACATACGCCAGAAGTATCCGAGTTTGTTTGAGGAACCAGGTATGAACTTCAAGTTTTGAGGATAAAACTTACTTTAAGGGGGTAGGATGTAAACCCCCGAAGTTTTGCAATCGAATTAAAGACCTAAACCCTAATTAGAAGTCAACCGGATTCTTAAGTCAACCAAAACCCTAGTTTATCGTAACCGCTTAACTCCGGCATTGCCGTTTTCTTTAGCCCTAGAAAACGAAGTTGGAATAATTAGCTATAACAGTTCGTAATAGCTATAGGTTTTATAAAAATATCATATTGGAGGAATTCGAGTGTCCTTGGAACCCGATCGGACATAGTTCTTGAAAAACGTATCCGGAAGCTCGAAATAGGAAAAATATTCCGAATATACCGTTAGACTCGTAAAAATATAAGATTTCCAAAAATATCAATTTCGTAATTTTTCGGTAGCTAAAAATATCATATATCGCTTTTATACACGTATTTTCTTACTACCGGCATTAAATTGTCATTCTACTTTTACATTACACTATTTTTTACTATTCTACACTATTCACCTATCTCTACTTTTTCTTACAACCTACTCTTACAAACCATACACCTATTTTTTTACACATTTTCATTTCCAATACAATTTCACATCTTTCATTTCTTACTTTTAATTAACAAAATAACAAAAAAATAAAATTTCCCTCTCTTCCCTCCAAAAGTAGCGCCGGCCACCCCCCTATAATGCCCAATTTGTTTTATTTTTCACTTATTTAATTAACACAAATTACCTCCCACATTTTCCTATAAATACCCCCTCATACCTTCACTTCTTTCACACCATTTCTACACTAAAGTTACTATACCAAAATCTCTCTCAAAATCTCTTAAGAATTCTCTCAAGAAGTTCTTCCTAGTTAGCTTCTTTTAGGTAAAAATTCCTCCAAGCTTTTTTTATGTTCATCTACTTAGTATGAGCTTAGTGTGTGTTTTCTAAAACCATGAAGGTTAAGAAAGCAACAATAGGTTCATACTTTGTTTTTGTTCATAATCACAAATTCCTTTATGTTCCTTTATGTTTCCTTTATGTTTATTACTATATAATATATCTATATAGCTATATATATATTTAGAGCATATAAGCTCATTGTCTTGTAATTTTTTTACTTTTCTTGCACTTTATTTACTTCATTGCAATTTATTTAATTTCCAGTTGTTCTTAAGACTAGTCTTTCTAGTCTTAGACTTGTCCTATTCAAGTCAAAACAATTCCTTTTCTTTTCTTTTCGGGACTAGTCTTTTCTTAGTCCTGGGATACCTTGATGAAGCTAAGGTCTCAATACTTGATTTACTTTCTTATTTGCTTAGTCTTTCAAGATATTATGTTCCTTTATATTTCTATAGTTTATGATTCATATTCATGCATGAACATAATGTTTTTGTCTCAATAAAAATAAATGAGGAAGTGTTTTCAAAACTAAAAGTTCTTGTTAAATAAAAGTAAGAAATAGATTTCTTAAAAACTCATGAATATATTTGGAAATGATTTTTCTTAAATGAACAAAAGGTTTTATAAAAACTTATTTTCATCAAGTATTAGAAACTCTTTTAAAAATCATTACAAGAAACAAAAATATCATTTTATTACTTTTAAAATTGTTGGAATCTAAGTTTAGAAAATAAAACCACTCCTTAGGAAATTAAAGTAGTTGCAAGAAATTAATTTTAGAAAAAGATATACCCATCTCAAATAACCTAAGAATCCTTTCAAAAGTAAAATGAATATCCCAACAAAATCTCAAGTTCAAAGTCTTTTAAAACCTTACTTTTCATAAGTTGAGACAACTTCATTTACTTCATACATTGGTTATGAGTCATTACATATATGTATATACCTTTCAAAAAGTTTACAAAATACTTGAAATATTCATCTTTTCAAATGAGCTTTATTTACAAGAAAGAAAACAAGTTTTTGCAAATTCGTAGCAAATCTGGTCGCTGTCTTTTTGGAACCCAAACGACCTAGTTTTATGAAAATAAGCTTAGAAATGCGTAGATCTTTTCGAGTAGCTAGAAAACGGTATATTATACGCGAAATTCAGAGTTAAAATGAGCAAGTTATTACCATTTTAAGTTGGAATTTCCCCTTATATGATTTTACCGCGATTTTAAGAAAAGATTAGAATCTTCAAGAAAAGAAGTTTTATGAAAGTCTCTTTTTGGGTATTTCATCTTGTTTAGGTGACGATGGACTCGAGATCATCTATCCGGAGGACTATTTTGATTAGATCTACCGATATGGAGTGAGTTAATTCTTTTCCTAAGTTACATTTCCTTGTTTGTGCTTGTAATTAGTGGCACTAGAAATTTAGGAAAAGATAAATGAACAATTGTTATGAAATAATTGTTGAATGAAAATTAAGTATATCGAAAGACGATATGTTAAATAAAAGTGTGACTCTTGTATTGATATGATGAAATTATGGTTGATCACCTTTAACATGAATTCAACTTATATGGTTAAATGTTTAATTGAAATTTATTCATGCATATCATACTTGTGAGTCACATTTATTTCACTACTATTCTTCGTGTGGGGAAACGAGGAAGTGGTAGTGGTGGCTGGTAGGAGCCGGTAAGTCTACATGGGCAGTAGGAGCCAGGAAGTCTACAAGGCAAGCAGGAGCCGGCAAATCTGCAAATATTGATGGTCGTATGGGCCTGTAACCACCCAACCCTTGTCATGGAGGGCGTTAAATCCATGCTGCACTTGATTTCCGGTTAATCTTGTGTAATTGGTTGTTCATGTGATTGGTGCATTACATATGCTTGAATTAAATAACTTGGTTGTCATATGGAAATGTCATATAGTTAGGAATTATCTCACCAAGCTAGATTTGCTTATACCCTTATAGTTTTCTATTACAGTATGATTATCTATGGTTGGCCCCAAGGAGCCCAGTGTGCCAGGTATGAGCTTAGCTACTAGGAGTTTTTGGAAGAAGTTTATGTATTTTTAGTTTTGAACATAGACTTCTAGGAAAAATCTCTATAGTAGCTTATGTGGTAGTTATGTTTATTTTGTTATTAGTATAGTTGAACAAAGACTTTAAGGGGGAATGCCCCTAAGATGATGTATGAACTTGTTATTAAATGAAGATCTTATGTTTATCTATTTAAGTTCATGCTTGCTTTTGCTATCTATTTAAACGTAATACCCCTATGAGTCTCCTACTATCTTGGAAGCACGCCTTGCATATGATATCGAAGCTCCTGCATGACTAGGTTGTCATTCATTAGCTTTAATATTATATGCGGCGGACTGCCACGTTTAGGGTACTCTCTGGGGAGTGACACTATGCCATGTGTGGTTATTGATTTAGTGATTATATATATATATATATATAGATAAAATAACAATTTTATTCAGACAATTATCACAAAAAACATGTAGGCAATGTATATTTATAAAAATATATCATAAGCACTATTTTTTAATTATATGGAAATATAATATGGTAAAATTATATGCCAATCATGTGATGTTTTTCATATAGAGATGCATCATATAGAAAAAGCCATAAATCTTTTGAAATATGGAGCAACTAGTTAACGTACCACCTAATGTGTGAATATCATTTTATAATATATAATTATGTTAATGAAAATAATATATCTATAGAAAATTTATTGTAATTATTGTGCTAATAAATTCATATTTAAAAAATTGTGTGGAACACAATTATTTATTTATATAATATTTCCTATGTATTTAACTTAAGTGATTATTCATAGTTATATAAAATGTTATAATATTTTGGATTGTAAAAATACAACGTCACATGAAAAAATATCATCATTTACATTTAGATATTACAAGTTACAACGTTTCCAACAAGTATTATCTTGTATAAGAAAATATGTCTCTTAAAAGGGGGGGGAGGGGGGGGGAAGGAAGAAAGAAGAAGCAGGAGGAGGAGGAGGAGGAGGAGGAGGATAAGTTAAAAGTGTTGTTACAAAGAAAGAGAAATTCTATGGTTTCATCATTAATTTTAACGAGACCGGTTCGTCACCATCCAACGACTCTTACTATACCCAGCCGTAATCGAATCATTAAAATAATTAACATTCCAATTTCTAAATTTATTTTAACGGTTAGATGATTAACTGGATAGTTGTTCAACGAGATCGTAGAAGCTCCCTACAAAGAAAATAAGAATAATAAAAACTCTTTGGAAAAAAATTAAAAAGTGAAAAGGGAAAAAAAAACAAAGGATAATTGAAAGGTCGTATTATTAGGCTTATTAGTAACTTCCAAAATTAATTAGATAGCTTGTCATTAAACATAGGATACAAAAAGGTAATATCAAAGAGGTATGATAGCAAAAAAATTTTAAAATTATTCGTCACAAATAGAAGATTTTTTGTATTTTACATTTATGAAAAAATTACAATTTTTCTAAAATTCATGTCACTTGCATTAGGAGTTTAACTATTAATATCCACTTTTTAATGTCTTTTCTTTTACAAATCTTATCATATTAATATTCTCTTTTTTTTTTTTTCAAATTCATATTGGTACCCTTTCAATATTATTGCTATGTTATATTTCATGAAATATTACATCTTTTTATTTTCATACCTTTCAGAACTACAATGTTTCGTAAAAAAACATTTTATAATGTTGAAACAAAAAATTTAAGTAAACATATAATTGAAAGCATATCTTCATTTTGTAAATTATCAATACAATATTATTTATAAGTATGAATATAAAATAATTCAATTGCATAAGTTCATTTTAAGTACATTTGTTTTATAACTGTAATTTTACTTTTTTTTTACCAAATTTTAATTCCACTTATTAGTCATGTATTGTGCAAATTCTTAACTAGTAATCTATAATTTCAAAAACGCTTTTCTATTATTATATTTTTTTATTTATTGAGTTTACATCTTGCCTATATATTTATCATAAACCAAAAAAATCTCACCTATATTTACAAGTTTTTACTAATGATTATTTATCATGGTATCATATTTTTAAATATGATAATTGAATATTTGGTTTAACATGATATTATTTAATTAGAAACTTCAAACCTTAGGCTTAAAGTTAACAATTAAATGTTTTGATTGGATATGATATTCAATAATTTCAATTATAAGGGTAAAATTAAAAAAAGCATAAATTCAAGTAGTAAGTTTATTATTATAAAAAATTAACTATCATATTTGTTTAGTTTACTATCTTACCTATATTTATCATAAAAAAAACCTTACTTATATTTATAATTTTCTACCAATTTTAATATATCATCTTTTTAATATGATAATTGAAAATTTAGTTTAATATAATATTACTTAGCAACTTCAAAACCTTAGGTCTAAAACTTAACAATCAAATGTTTTAATTGGAAGTGACATTCAATAATTTCAAATTTTAATTGAAAAATTACAACAATGGATAAATTCAGGTATTAAGTTTAACATATCAAAAAGTTAACTAACGGATGTTAAGAATATTCACTGAGTTGTAATGTACATCATAAGATCTTTTCATCATTACCTATATAGTTCAAGTTGGCCTATTATACATATAGCATCGTAAAGTGAAAAATGTGCTAAAACCATCTTCTAAAAGATTACATGTTTTTATATGGTTAGTTGTGTTTATAGAACCTTTGAAATTGCTAATCGAAGTGAAAAACTGGGTATCTAGTAACATATAGCATATTATCATAAGGACATTATTGCAAAGTATCACGCCCCAAGGGTACCCTAAACGTGGTAGTCCGCCACATATAATATCAAGACTCAAGAATGACTACCTCAGTCACTCGAAAGTATTAGTATTACATGTAAAGTATCTAGCACGGTAATAGAAGATGCTTTTGGGAAGCATAGTCTAAGCAAGTAAAAATGAACATACTTATAAGCCCCAGAATTTTTCAAGAATGGTTTTGGAATACGAATCGAAACTCTAAAGTCTGACCCAAGTTGAAATCGAACTTTAAACAAATTCGATCACAAGATTTCATAAGGGATTTTTGAAAAAATAAAAATAGAAATTTCAATAATCGTTCGATTCGAAAACCCAAACATGAGAAAATCCACCTATCCGATCCCTTATATAAACCCTCGATTTCTAGGGTAAAGTTGGATTAAACCCTAACCTAGTCAAACTGGAGTTTCAAAAGTCAACAAAGGTCAAGACAATTAAACAATTTTAACTCCGGTAATCCTGCATTCTCATGCCCTAGAAAATGAAATTAAGTTAATGCTTATAATAGTTCGTAATAATATAGGGTAACACAAAAATGTCATATTCGCGAATTTCGAGTGTCCTTCGAGCTCAAACGGGATCAGTTCTTGAAAAGTGTGTCCCCAAGCTCGGAATAATAAAAATATTTCTTTAACACCAAAAGACTCGTAATTAAATAAGGATTTCAAAAATATCAGTTTTAGAATTTTTCGGTAACTAAAAATAACAGATATAGCTCGTTTATACGTACTTTTATTACTACCGGTATTTTATATGTCTAGTCTACTATTCATAGTACTATTCCTACTATCCATTATTATTTATTATCTCTACTTTTTCTTACACCTATTTCTTACTACCTACATACCTATTTTCTTACTTTTTACATTTCAAATACAACTTTATTCACATCAAACCTTACACTTTATTTTTTTTCTTTACAAAAATTACAAAACAAATAAATTTTTCTCTCTCTTCCCTCTCCACAAACCGCCGGCCATCTCTCTCTCTTTACTCTATTATTTTCTTTTCAATTTATTTTATTACATTAAAAATTCACTCCAAAAATTCTATAAATACCCTCTTCCTCCTTCATTCTTTCACACATCCATTTTACATAACAAAACCCTACCAAAATACTCTCTCAAAACCTTTCTCCAACAAATCTCTCTCAAAATACTCTCTACCATTCCCTACAACTTCAAGAAGAAAATAACAAACACAAAACCCATTCATCTCTTTTCAAACCTTCCATTAAACCTTAGGTAAAATCTTACTTAAATTTCTTTATCATGTTCATATAACTTAGCATGAGCTTAGTGTATGTTTTTTAGGCTCATATGAGTTGAAGAAGTAACAATATGTTCATATTTTGTTTTTGTTCATGATTCATATTTTACATTACATTGTCATGTTGTTATTATTATTGTTATTATTTTTGCTCTAATCTAACTTATATAATATTATGTATACTATGTATATATATTTATTTAGAGCATTTAAGCTCATTTGTTATTTATTTATTTTCATGTCTTGCAATTTATTTATTTACTTATTTTATGCAATTTATTAAGACTAGTCTTGCTAGTCTTAAACTTGTCCATATCAAGTCAAAATAGTTTTCTTTTCTTTTCTTTTTTTTTTTCTTTTAGGACTAGTCTATTTTTAGTCCCGGGTTGCTTTGATGAAGCTAAGGCTCCCAATACATGACCGGGATACCTTGATGAAGCTAAAGTTCTCAATGCTTGACTATTTTATTATGTTTACAAGTATTTCTTTCTATCTTATTATGTTTTATTTTTACTTTTATATTGATACATAATCATATTCATGCATGATTAGAATATTGTTGTCTTAAAAAAAAATAAAAATTGATTCTTTCTTAAATAAAGAAAAGTAAAATAGATTTCTTAACAAAAGGAATATTTAACAAAAGATTTAAGTTTTGTTTTTTTTTTTTAACTCTTTTCGAATGATAATGTAGATTCCCTCAAAATAATAAAAAACTCATTTCTTTTATAAACCAAACTAAATACTCATAAAGAAAGAATTTTTTAGCATTAAAAGATTTTAACTCAACCATGCCTTTTATAAAACTTCAATAGGTTCACTATAGACTTTGGAAATCACATACTAAGAAAGTTTCTTCAAAACTTAAAATTTTATATCGATTTTCTCTTTTCAAAATTAAAATGAAAATTTTGCTAAGTTCTAATGTTAACTGTAAACCCTCAAATTTTTGGAATCGGTTTAGCCTAAAACCCTAAAACGGAAGTCAACTGGAACTTTAAAGGTCAACAAAACCTTAGTTAGATGTATGTAAATCCCCGAAGTTTTGGATTCAAATTAAAGCTTAAACCTTAATTAGAAGTCAACCGGATTTCTAAAGTTAAACAAAACCCTAGTTTACCGTAACCGCATAAGTCCGCCATTCCCATTTATGAAACGCTAAGAGAGTAAGAAAGAGTTTAGTGAGTAGAATAGTTGTAAAAATTCGTGGTGAATCTGTCCGCCACTTTTTCGGAACCCAAATGACTTAGTTTGATGAAAATAAGTTTAGAAATAGATAGATCTTTTCGAATAGGTAGAAAACGATATATTATATACGAAATTCCGAGTTAAAATGAGCAAGTTATGACCATTTTAAGTTGGAATTTTCTCTTATACAATTTTACCACGATTTTAAGAAAAGTTTAAAATCTTCAAGAATAGAAACTTCATGAAAGACTCATTTTGGGTATTTCATCTTATTTAGGTGGAGAAGGACCGAGCTCACTTTTTTGGAGGATTACTTCGATTAGGATCTACCGACATGGAGTGAGTTATTCCTTTTACTAAGTTACATTTCCTTGTTTTATGCTTGTAAGTAGTAGCACTAGCAATTAAGAAAAAGATAAGATAAATAATTGTTGGGGGACTTGGAATTATCATTGAGTGAATATGAGTTAAGAATATAGAAAGATTGTTTGATATATAAATTGTGATTCTTGCATGGATATAATGGGAATTGTGTTGATCACCTTCAACTTGAACTAAACATTACTTGGTTAAATTTATATTGAAATCAATTCATGCATATCATACTTATGAGTCACATTTGTTTCACTACTATTCTTCGTGTGGGGAAACGAGGAAAAGGTAGTGGTGGCTAGTAGGAGCCGGAAAGTCTACATGGGCTAGTAGGAGCCGGAAAGTCTGCAGGACAAGCAAGAGCCGATAAATCTGCAAATATTGATGGTCGTATGGGCCTGTAACCTCCCAACCCTCGACATGGAGGGTGTAAAATCCATGCTACACTTGATTTTCGGTTAATCATGTATATTTTATTTGTTCATATGAGTGGTGCATTCTCAAACGCTTGATTAAATACTTGTTTGAATTATGGAAATGTCTTATAGATGGAATTATCTCACTAAACTAGTTTTGCTTATACCCTTATAGCTTTTTATTATAGTACGATTACCTTTGGTTGGCCCCAAGGAGCCCCATATGTTAAGTACGAGTTTAAGCTACTAGGAGTTTTTGGGAGAAGTTTTATGTGTTTAAGTTTTGAACATAGGTTTCTAGAAAAATCTCTATAATAAGCTTATGTTATAGATATTATTATTTTGGAAAGACTTCTAAAGTGGTGGAATGCCCCTAAGATGATGTAAAGATATTATTATAGAAATCTTATGTTTATTTATATAAGTTTTTGCTTGCTCTTATTATCTACTTAAATGTAATACCCCTATGAGTCTCCTACTATCTTGGAAGCACGCCTTACATGTGATATCGAAGCTCCTGCATGACTAAGGTTGTCATTCATTAGCTTTAGTATTATATACAGTGGACTGCCACGTTTAGGGTACCCTCCGGGGCTTGACAATGTGATAGCTTAAATCCGACAAGCCCGAATAAGCAACTCAGTAAGAGTAAGTAGGAGTTTAGAATATAGAATAGTGCGTAATTACCCAAAGAAGCCTAAAAAGATCATATTAGTAAATCGCAACCCATTTTGAACCCGATCGGACACAGTTCTTGAAAAACGTGTCCGGAGCTCGGAATAGTAAAAATATTCCGAATATACCGTTAGACTCGTAAAAACATAGGGTTTTCAAAAATATCAGTTTTATAATTTTTCGATAAGTAAAAATAATAGATATCGCAATTATACGTGTATTTTCTTACTATTGGTACTTTATTAGTCATATATACTTTATATTACACTATTCATTACTATTCTACACTATTCTTTTATCTCTACTTTTTCTTACACCTACTTTTACACACCATAACCTATAACATTTTCTTTTTACCTTTCTCATAACTTTATTTCATATCTACCTTACTTATTATTACATTTAATCAACAAAAATACAAAAATTAAATTACTCCTTCTCTCTTCTCTATGATGGCCAGTGCCCCTCCCTCTATCTCCCTCAATTTTGTTTTATTTTTCTTTTATTTATATCACTCAAAAATCACTCCATATTTTCCTATAAATACCCCCCTCCTCTTTCACTTCTTTCACACATTTACTATCCACAAATTCTCTACAAAAACTCTTTCAAATTCTCCTCTAAAACACTCTCTAAATTTCTTCCCAAAACTCTCTTAAAATAATTCCAAAACAACTTCTACCTGCAACAAAACCCAAAACCACATAACACTACCAAAGTCTTCTTTAGGTAACCATTTCCTATTGTTTTCTTCTTCTCATGTTATGTAACCTTACATGATCATAGTGTGAGTTTCCAAAGACTAAATGTTATGAAAGCTACACTATGTTCATGTATTGTTCTTGTTCATGAAAATCTATTTATATTTATGTTATTATTTTTGTTCATATTATTGTTATTATATCTAAGTATTATTATCTATATATATATATACATATTCTTTAAAGCATATAAGATCACTTGCAATTTATTTATTTTATGCAAGGCAATTTATTTATTTATTCCATTGCAATTTATTTATTCATTCCTTGTTATTTTAAGACTAGTCTCTAGTCTTAGACTTGTTCTCATCAAGTCAAAACAAAATTTTCTTTCTTTCATTTTATTTTGGGACTAGTCTACTTCTTAGTCTCAGGAGCCTTGAAAAAGCTAAGACTTCCAATACTTGACCTTATTATTTATGTTATTTTGTTTGCTATTATTTCTTATAATTCATGTTCATTTAAATTGTTGTCCAAAATTTCGAGTTCTGAAAATGATTGGAAAAAAGGAGATTTTTACACTTAGAAATAAGTTAATGTGAAGTATAAGATCTATGGTTTAAACAAAAATAAAGTTATTTATTTTCAAGTTACAAAAAGAACCCACTATAATTTTAGAAACTACTTTTGCTATGAAAACTTCTTAAATACTTATTATTCCACTTTGTTTTTATAAAGAAAATAAATTTTGGAACAAGAATGATTTCTATGAAAAACATAAGGAAAAGGTGATGAATTTTCAAATAAAGTTCTTTGCAAACAAACAGACAAAGAAAATTGTATAGGAAAAATAAATAGGAAAAATAGCACTATTATGGAGAACTTAAAAGGAAGAAAAATTATTTTCAAAAAGTTATAAAGCAAACATAAAACATCCTTACAAAACAAAAGAAACAAATATTCATTTCAAAAGATTTACAAAATGAATTCTTGTAAACTATGTTTTTTCTAAAATTCCAAACCGACATTATTTTACTCAAGAAACATGATTGGACAACAAACACTAGAGCATGAATAAAATATGAGCTAAGTAACCATAAAAAGAGAATTTTTCAACTGTATAGATAACTAAGCATTTATCAAAGCAAATTTTGATTGATTGAACCAAAGTTGTTTTTGAGTTAGAAAATTGTGGTGAATTTTATTGCTACTGTTTCGGAGTCTCAATGGTTTAGTTTGATAAAAATAGTTTTAGAAATGAATAGATCTTTTGAGTAGGTAGAAATTGGTATATTATATGCGCGATTCGAGTTAAAATGACTAAGTTATGACCATTTTAAATTAGAACTTTCCTTTATATGAACTTTAACGTTCTCATGACATTGTTTTGTCAAAACTCAAGAAAACATGAAGAAATACTCATTATGGGTATTTTCTTTAGCTAGGTGACTCCGAGGAAGGATACCTATACCCCAAAGATTATTTCGATTGAGTGGAGTATGAACAACTTATCCGTATAGAAGAATAGTCGACATGGCATCGTGAGTTTATTTCCTTTAAATGCTATACTTGTTATGCTTGTAATTTAGTTGTATTAGAGTTAGGAAAAGACAAATGGATATGTGTGTAAAATAATTCCTTGAAAGAATCCTAAGAATAACGAGGTGGGATTGATTTAAATGTTTATTTTAGTATAACACTTGCTTTGTATAAGATTCTTTGATCACCTTAAATTTGATAATAATAATGTTATGATATAATAAATAAATGGATTCATGCATACCATGAAATGAGTCACATTGCATTTGGGTTATTATCCTTGGGTGAGAAGGATAGTAAGCTCATGTCAAAAGCAACACTTGGTAGAGTGTCCGAAAGTGATTGCTTAGCGGCATTAAGGAAATGCTTGGCGGAAGATCCGAAAGCAAGGCTCAATTCAAGTAGACTTCACATGCTTGGCGACATTGGTCGAAAGCATAAATCTTTTTAACTAAAACTACTTATTTTGAGGTTATGTATCACCAAACCCCGAATGGAGGGCGCAAATCCATTCAACATATAGTTTCCAGAAACCTATATGCCTTGTTTGCCTACGTGAATGATGCAGTCCATTTGTTTGATTAAACAACTTGTTTGAAATTTTGTTACAAGAAGTTATTTATGGAAATAGTTCTCACTAAGCCTATTAGCTTATACTCTCATAGATATATTTTGCAGTTCCCTTATCTGTGGTTGAGGCCACGAGGACCCTAGAGTCAGGTATTTCATTTTGGATAAGGAAATTCTAGATGAAGTTTACTGTTGAATAAGATGTAAGATATTCTTGTGATAGAGTTGTGAATAAGCGAAATGTCCCTAAGTTTGTAAGATCATTGATATAAGTAAATAAATATTATGAATCCTCTTTTCTTAATATGTTATTATATCTTCTTAAGCTTTATAATTCATGTATGGTCCTCTAAATTTGTGAAAGCACGAATTACACTTAATATCAAAGCTTTTTGGGAGTGGCTATGGTTGTCATACTTAAGCTTTAATATTGAGTGTGGCGGACTGTTACGTTTAGGGTACCCCTTGGGGCGTGACATTAACCATTCTTTATTAAGAAAGCTTTTCTTAAAAATTTGTCTAAGAGAATTATTCTACCATTTAACAAATATTAAGAATAAAACAAGTTTTCAAATCAAGATAAAGTCAACTCACTATTTTAGAAACTAGCTTGGAAAATTTGTCAAGTAAGTAGAGTTTAAAGATAAACTTATTTCCTAAAGAAGAAAGAATATAAAAATAAGAGGAAAACATACATTTAATACAACTTCAAATATTTGACCACATCAAAAACTTAAAGGATATTTTGAAAAGCTTATTTTCAATCACTAGAAATAAAGTTAATAGATAACTTAAAGAACAAAATTTTTTAAAATGAATTTACTTTTGAAAGTGAGAAAATGAAATTATAATAGGAAAACATTTACTCATAACAACTCATATATTTTTTTGTTTTCCTTCTAATAATTCAAAAAGGAAAATTTTTTCAAAAGTTTTATCTTTTAAAACCCTTAAAGACAAATTGTTTATGAAATATCAATATTGAGATAACATTACAAAAATCATGCATACAATGTGAGTGTAAATATATATTCAAAGGATTTTTCAACTATATATATATATATCCATATATTTTGCTTAAGGATTTTTTAGTAAAGTAAAGTTTGGAAAAATCATATTTTGTGAACTATAAATTCGTAACTATTTTGTACCATAATATTTTGCAACCCAAATGGCTTTTTTATGACAAAAATAACCTTAGAGCGAGTAGGTAGAAAACAGTATATTATATGCGCAATTCCGAGTTAAAATGACCAAGTTATGGCCATTTTAAGTTGGAATTACCTTCTATGCGAATTTTAACGATCTTATGACATAGTTTTTGATAAGTACCATAGAATCAATAAGAAATACTCATTATGGGTATTCTTCTTGATTAGGTGATCTCGAGGAGGAGTATTCATACCCGGAGGATTATTTTGATTAGTGGATTTACCGATCGACTCATCCATAAGAAAGATAGATCTTCATGGCCAAGTGAGTTTATTTCCTACTTTTTTCATACTTGGTTGTGCTTGTAGCTAGAGGCACTAGAAGTATGAAAAGATGAAAATGAATTATGTATGATAATATTGGTTGAAAGAATGTTAAGCATACCAAGGAATGAATCGTTGTTAATTAACTTATGTTTTACTATTATTCTATTTGTGATCACCTTTAAATTACTCTAATCATATACTATGAATTACATTAATTGGTTCATGCATATCACGTAGTTAGTTTCATTGCATGAGCTGCTATTCTCGATGGGACAAGAGTATAGTAGCCGGATGTGCAGTAGCCAGAAATCTGCAAGATGGGCGATTAGGAGCCTGAAAGAACTATTTTAAGATGGACGATTAGGAGCCTGAAAGAACTATTTTGAGATGGGCGAGTAGGCGCCTGAAATAAACTATATGATTTAGATGTAAATATGGGTTTTAAAGAGCCTAGAACACCTAACCCGGAATGGAGGGGTAAATCCATTCAAACATATGATTTTCGGTAGATCATATGTATTGCTTGATCACTTGCTTAGTGCATTCATATGCTTGTTTAATACTTGTTTGAAATTATTTATACAAGTACGTTGATTCAGGAAGATTCTCACTAAGCTAGTTATGCTTATACTATGATAGACCTTTATTGTACAGGACCAATATCTTTCATGAACAAGGACTACATATACCCGGGTGGAATTATGATTAAAGGAGCTTCTGGAAATCTTTTGAAGATCTTAGGTTAATTATCTTCAATGTCTTATGGTGTTAGTATTATTTTGTTATGAAAAAGATTAAGTTGATATTATGATTGTTTGGAGAATTATAAGGGAAAACCCCTAAGATGATGTACGGATTCTTTTCTCTTAATGATAAATTGGATGATTATTTAGATTATTGTATGTTGTATATACTATCTCGAACTATACATCCCCTGGTGTCTCCTATTGTTGTGATAGACACCTTACATATGGTGTTGAAAACTTTCGCATGACTTTGGGAAGTCATTCTTAAGTTTTAATAATGTATGTGGCAGACTGCCACGTTTAGGGTACCTTTGGGGTGTGACAATACAAGAATCCAGAAATAAAATATATTATAGAGTTAATAACCAAAGGTCTATTACATGATTTCTTACGAGCATACCCTCGCCAAATCCCAAAGATCGAAATAGTCTTTACAATATTTAAATACTACATTAAATATTTCAAATGAATTCTAATCTAAATCTTCAAGTAGATTTTCTCCAAAAGCTTCAAAAGAATACTTACGCGGATATGAGGAGACAGGTACAAAAATAGGTGTTCCTGAGAATGCAAATACCTATAGGGGCATAAGCTTACGGGCTTATTGAGTAAATCCCAAAAATTCATACTCGAAGTAAAATATCAACCAAGTTTATTAGTCAAGCAAATAGATGCAACAAACAGATGAGCATACAAGACATATGACTTCCGAGAATCATATGTTGCAAGAATTACGCCCTTCATTCAGGGTTAGGTATTCAGGCCAATTATAACCACGACTTTTAAAACACTTTTATAGATTTTACCGGCTCCTATATGCTATCAAAAACTTGTAGTTATTACAGGCTCTAACTAGCCACCAATTTTATGTAGTTCTTAGGCTCCTACTCGCCACTTACATGATATACCTGTTATGCCTATCACCACTATTATACACTTGTCCCACAAATTGTATAATAGTTAATCCAATGTGACTTAGCATATGAAGTGCATGCATAATTTCTTAATTAAAGTCTAGTCGTTATATTTAACTTCTTTCAAGTGAGCAACCAATTTCAAACACTTCAAGATATTAATATACATACAACTTTATTACAAACAAATCATGTTTTGATATTACTTAATATTCTTTTAACATATTATCATACAACTTCCATTTGATTTTGCCTAAATTCTAATACAACTAATTTACAGGCACAATCATAAGTATGCAAAATAATGAGGAGTAGCCTCACTTAGCCATGATGACACCTTTCTTGTAATGGATGAGTCGTTGGGATTTCCACTAATCGTAGTAATCTTCGGGATATGAACAATTATCCTCGAGATCACCTAATCAAGAAGAATACCCAAAATGAGTATTTATTTTTTATTCTATGGTACTAATAAGGAACTATATCATAAGATCGTTAAAATTCGTATAGAGAGAAATTCTAACTTAAAATGGTCATAACTTGGTCATTTTAACTCAAATTACGCATATAATATACCGTTTTCTACCTATTCGAAAAGATCCATCAAATTCTAAAATCATTTTTATCAAACTAAGTCATTTGAGCTCCAAAACAGTGGTGATCATATTCACCATGAATTTTACAAAACTTACTTTCTTCTTTTTATAAAAATTTGGATCAAAGAGATAGATATTATAATAGTTGTAAGAGCTTTGAAAAATATACATATTTGTTTACTCATGTTAAATACATGAAATCAATGAAGTTGTCTCAACTATAAATTTTTGGTAAAAGTAAAGTCTTTTAAAACTTTTGAAATTTCCCTCTTAGTTTGCTAGAACTTTCTCAAATCATTTTGAAAGGGGTATTTTCCTTATTCTATTTCCTTAAATTTCGAAAGAATGACTTCCACTTTCTAAATTCCTTATAGCTTAGTTTCTAATTCTTTTGAAAGTAATAATTCTATATTTCGAAGAAGTGTTTTGCTATGTTGTTCATTAATTCTATTTTTATGAAAGGAAATTTCTTGGTATTTGTCAAACTAGTCTTTTTAAATGATAAAAAGCGAAGTTTTAGTAGGACTTTTTATTTAAACAAGTATTTGAAATCTCTTAATCTTAAAGAATACTTTTCCAATAAATATGTATTTTCTAAGAATTCCTCTTTTATTTAGTTTCTAACTTCTATTATGAGCTTCACTAATTTCTTAGAAAAGATATACTAAGTTGGTTCCTTAACTTTTCATTGAAAAATTGTTTCTTTCATGAAAATATTTATTTTTGGAGAAGAACTTCTATTTTAGGAAAACTTTTATTTTTTTTATCTTTTTGAGACAAAATCACTATGTTCATGCATGATCATGAAATATAATTATGAAAACATAGGAAAAACATAATGGTATTAAAATAAGCAAGTAAAAAATATATCAAGTATTGGGAACCTTAGCTTCATTAAGGTATCCCGGGACTAAGAATGGACTAGTCCCAAAAGAAAAATAAGAAAAGAAAGCAAATATATTGTTTTGACTTGATGAGGACAAGTCTAAGACTAGAGACTAGTCTTAAAATAGTATGAAATAAATAAATAAATTGCATTACTTAGAAGTAAATAAATAACAATGAGCTTATATGCTCTAAAGATTATATATTAGTCCATAATTATATCTAGCTACATATATATAAATGATTAACATGAAATCAAAATATGAGCAAAAGTAACATAGAAATACATGAATATAATTTCATGAACAAGAACAATAAATGAACATAGTGTAGCTTCCATAACATTAAGTTTAAGAAACTCACACCATGGTCATGCAAAGTTACATGACATGGTAAGAGGAATCTTAAAGAAAATTTCTTACCTAAAGGTTTTGTAGAATAAGAAGAAGAAGGTGTTGTGAGGGAATTTTGAGAGAGTTTTGGGGATAGTAATTGTGAGGGGAAATGGAGAGAGTTTTAGGAGTGAAATTTGTGAGTAGAAGATGTGTGAATGAAGAGAAAGAGGATGGGATATTTATAGGAAAATGTAGAGTGATTTTTGAGTGATTTAATTAAAGAAAAATTGAAATAAAATAGAGGAAGAGATGGAGGATTTGCACCGGCCTAAGCGAGAAGTGGGAGAGTGAGATGTAATTTTTTGGATTTTTGTGTATTAAAAGTAATAATTTGTAAAGTAGATATTATATAAAATTATGGGAAAGGTAAAAAGTAAAGATATTAGGTTATGGTTGTAAGAGTAGGTGTTAAAAAAAGTAGAGAAAGATAAATAGTGTAGAATAGTAATGAATAATGTAATGTAAAGTAGATGTGACTAGTAAAATACCGGTAGTAAGAAAATATGCGTATAATTGTGATATCTGATATTTTTAATTAACGAAAAATTACCAAACTAATATTTTTGAAATCCTTATATTAAATCGATCCTATTGGTGTTATTGGAATATTTTTATTATTCCAGGCTCCAGGACACGATTTTCAAGAACTGATCTCGTTTGAGTCTGAAGGACACTCGGATTTCGCAAATATGATATTTTTATATAACCTAAAGCTATTACGAACTATTATCACTAATTATTCCAGCATCGTTTTCTAAGGCTAAAGAAAACGGCAATGTCGGATCTAAAATCTCGGGTTTTTACTAGACTTTTGTTGATCTTTAGGGTTTCGGTTGACTTTTAATTCTAAGATTAGACTTAAAATTAACCGAAAATTTTAGGGGTTTGCACAATGCTTTTATGTAATATCTAACAAAATGAGAAAGAAAACCCCAGAAAAAAAATGTAATTTGGTTATCCATTCTGTGCAAAGTTGGTGCATTTATTAACTTCCATATGTTCATACCTTAACCTAAAGATTGAGCAGCATGATACAAAGAAGTATTTGAACAATCGCACCTATTGGTAACAAATACTACGAAGGAAACATTTTTCAAATAATACAAAACGAATACGACATTCGAAGAGCATGTCCTTTAATTGAACTACTCATTAAATGAAAAAATAATTTCGATGTATGTCTCTTTTTCAGCTTGAAATATAGGTTCATCTCTAAGTAATTCTTCCATCATTTCCTTCAAATTTTCTTTTGACAAAAAAATTCCAATGGCTGATTCTGGTGATAATTCTCCTGATAAGAAAGAACATTCAGGAGAGAGATCCTCTGCTGCAAAATGTCCCAACAAAATCGAAACAAGTAATATTGAGGGTGGAGGATCATCTCCACTTTATGGCTGTTCCTTCAAGCCTTAGTTCGCCATAAGTCTCTGGAATTGGGGGCACTAAGGCTGATCGAGAAAATTTGTAATGGTTGTGCTATGGGTGGAATGGTAAGGTTATATGCATTAAAAAGGGTTGAGCCAAACCCATGTGGGACTATCCTTCACGCCATGTGTAGCAGAGCCTGACTGGGTCTGTAGTACCTACTGGGGTGGATCAGGGAGGGGAATTGGGGCAGGCCAGACACTCGAAGTGTAACGCTGGGGACCCCACATGCAAACCACCCAACCCTTTTTACATGCATATAAGCCTTACCATTCCACCCAGACATTACGAAGTGGTAACGCTGGGGACCCCACATGCAAAACACCCAACCCGTTTTACATGCATATAAGCCTTACCATTCCACCCATAGCACAACCATTACAAGTTACTTGTAATGGTTGTGCTATGGGTGGAATGGTAAGGCTTATATGCATGTAAAAAGGGTTGGGTGTTTTGCATGTGGGGTCCCCAGCGTTACCACTTCGCAGTGTCTGGCCTGCCCAATTCCCCGAAAAATGGTGGAAGTACGACAAAAGAGGGGGTGAGCATGAAAGCATCGGTGAAAACACCTATCAAAGGGGATGATCTAGGAAGTTCGAGCGAAAGGAAGTGTAAACCCCTTAAAATTTTAGGTTAATTTTAAGTTTGATCTCAGAATTAAAAGTCAATCGGAATCCTAAAAGTCAATAAAAATCTAGTACAAACCCTAAAATTTAGATCCGACATTCTAGTATTCTTTAACCCTAGAAAATGAAGTTGAGATAATTAGTGATAATAATTCGTAATAACTTGAGAAAACATAAAAATATCAGATTCGCGAATTTCAAGAGTCCTTCGGGCTCAAATGAGATCAATTCTCGAAAAGTGTATCCTGGAGCCCAAAATAATAAAAATATTCCGATAACACCGTTGTGACTGATTTAATACAAGGATTTCAAAAATATCAGTTTTGTAATTTTTCGATAACTAAAAATAACAGATATCACATTTATACCCGTATTTTCTTACTACCAGTATTTTACTAGTCATATCTACTTTACATTATACTATTCATTACTATTCTACACTATACTTTTATCTCTACTTTTTCTAACACCTACTCTTATAACATCATAACCTATTATCTTTACTTTTTACCTTTCTTATAGCTTTGTATCATTTCTATCTTACATATTATTACTTTTAATACACAACAATCCAAAAAATTACATCTCCCTTTCTCTTCTCTCTCCTTGGCCGACGCACATCCCTCTCCCTCTTCCTCTTAAATTTTTCAATTTTTCTTTAATTAAATCACTCAAAATTCACTCTCCATTTTCCTATAAATACCTTCCTCCTCTTTTACTTTATTCACACATCTTCTAGTCACAAATTTCACTCCCAAAACTCTCTCCAATTTCCCTATCAATTATTATCCCAAAACTCTCTCAAAATCTCCTCTCAAAACCCTCTCATACAACAAACACCACCACAATTCTTACTTTAGGTAAGAATTCTATTTAAATCTTTCTTACCATATCATGTAACTTTACATGACCATGGTGTGAGTTTCCTAAACTTAATGTTATGTAAGCTACACTATGTTCATGCATTGTTCTTGTTCATGAATATATATTTATGTATTTCTATGTTGTTATTTTACTTTTGCTCATATTATTATTGATTTTATGTTAATATCTTATAATGGAACTAGATATAATTATGTACTTATATATAACCTTTAGAGCATATAAGCTCATTATTATTTATTTACTTCAAAGTAATACAATTTATTGATTTCATGTTATTTTACGTCTATTCTCTAGTGTCAGACTTGTTCTCGTCAAGTCAAAACAATATTTGCTTTCTTTTTCTTATTTTTCTTTTGGGACTAGTCCACTCTTAGTCCTGGGATACCTTGATGAAGCTAAGGTTCCCAATACTTGACAATATTTCTTTACTTGCTTATTACTTATTATGTCTTTCTTATATTTTTATAATTTTGTATTCATGATCATGCATGAACAATTTGATTTTGTCTCAACAAGATAAAGAAGGAAAAGTTTTCTTAAAATAGAAGTTATTTTCAAAAATAAATTTTATCATTTTTATATGAAAACTTAAGAATCCATCTTAGTATATATATTTTTTAAGAAATCTAGTGGAGCTCATAATAGAAACTAAAGAACATAGGAATTCTTAGGTAATATACACTTACACCTTACAAAATTGTAAAGTGGAAAGCTAATCTTAAAAGTAAAAATTTCAAATTCTTGTTTAAACAAAAGTTTTACTAAAACTTCACTTTTCATCAATAATTTAAAATTCAATTAAACTAGTTTGGCAAACACCAAGAAATTTTCTTTCATAAAAATAGAATGATCTTAAGAAATAAGATTAATGAACAACTTAGGAAATCATTTCTTTAAATATAGAATTATTACTACTTTCAAAAAGTATTAGAAACTAAGCTATAAGAAATTTAGAAAATGAAAATCATTCTTTTGAAATTTAAAAAGACTAAGGAAATGGAATTAAGGAAAAGAAAATACTCATTCAAAATAACTTGAGAAAGTTTCTAGCAAGCTAAGCAAAAATTTTCAAAAGTTTTTACTTTTCCAAAGTTTTTAGGAGACTTTACTTTTACCAAAAAATTCATGGTTGAGATAACTTCATTAATTTCATGCATTTAACATGAGTAAATGAATAGAAGAAAAAGTAAGTTTTGCAAAATTCGTGGTGAATCTGATCACCTCTATTTTGGATCTCAAATAACTTAGTTCCATGAAAATAGTTTTATAATTGGATAAATTTTTTCGAATAGGTAGAAAACGGCATATTATATGCACAATTCAGAGTTAAAATGTCCAAGTTATGGCCATTTTAAGTTGGAATTTCACTGTCACGCCTCGAGGGGTACCCTAAACGTGGCAGTCCGCCGTACACAATACTAAAGCCTAGGAATGACTACCTTAGTCACGCAAAGGCTTCCACATTATGTATAAGGCTTACATCACAACCAAGGGAACGCATCAGAGTAGCGCAATTTATATTGATAATAAGTAAGTAACAAGGCAAAGAGAATACTTATCATAAAATACAAACATATTGCATTGTAATTCTTAGAGGCATGTCCATCTATTATCTTCAAATAGATATACATCACTATTCATATTATTCATTATATATGAAGAACCTTACAAATTACTTATCTTATGATTCTATTTTCTTCATAGAAGCTCAACCAATCCTTCCATGATTTCCTCAATGTCATGATCCTCAATTTAGGCCACAGATATACCTGTTTCAACAAAATCTATAGGGGTATAAGCTACAACTAGCTTAGTGAGATATTCCTTTTCATTCGCACAACGTTTTCAAACAAGTTTATTTATTTATTCACACATATGCTATGCATACAATGCAACAATCACATGATTATGCAAATATATATAGTTATCCGGAAACCATATATAGAACGGATTTACCCCTCCGTATCAAAGGTTAGGGAATCGGGGTTGAAGGTCCTCGACCTTCTACTGCTAGTCCCTAGGTCCTCACCCACAGCATTCAGTTGGCTCGGCTCCAAACCTAGAGTTGCTTTCCCCAAACGATTTTGATTCTCCAGGAAAGAACATGGCCCATGGCACCGCACGATCACAACCAATCCAACTCTACGCGTAGGAGTAGTAGCCTTCCGAAATAGATGTGACTCGATGGATGCTATGCGTGAGCGTTTAGTTTTCTTAAGCCAAACCTTATTATGGTTTATTAGGGCGATCAATCAAGTTAGCAAACAATAAACAATCATACAAGTAAACAAAATTATTTAAACAAGCAGTTTGAAGTTGCGATATTCTTAATTCTCATTTCACGCATAAACATAGAATCACACATAATTCCGAATTCCCCAAATATATCCGTTTTTATCTTTTCTTAGTATACTAATGCTACTACTTTACAAGCACAAGCAAGGTAACGAAATTAGAAGGAATAACTCACTCGTCCATTTCGCTATCTTCTTAGTCGTAGTATCCTTCATCACCTAGACAAAAGAAATACCCGAGATAAGTCTTTCATGAAATTCTATTCTTGGAGATTCTAAACTTTTCTTAAAATCGCGGTAAAATCGTATAAGAGGAAATTCCAACTTAAAATGGTCATAACTTGCTCATTTTAACTCGGAATTCCGCATATAATATACCATTTTCTACCTATTCGAAAAGATTTACCCATTTCTAAGGTTATCTTTGTCATATAAGGTCATTTTGGTTCCGAAAACGTTGGGTACAGATTTAAAACGAATTTTTCTAAACTTTCGCAAATCCATTTTCTAACTCCACTTTCTTTTTAAAGAAAAACCTTTTGCAACAATATAAGTATATATAGATATATATTTGATAAACACTTTGAATATATAGGTAAGCTCACTTTATATGCAAAATTTTTAATGGTAGTGTCTCAACAATTTATTTCATAAAACAATTCTTTTTAAAGTGTTAAAACTTATTTTGATAAATTCCTTTTCAAGTATTTGGAAGAAACTTTATATTTTTCATTATAAATGAGTACATTCTTGTTTTATTTCCTTCATTCCTTTTTCCAAAACAAGTAAATTTTCCTTTAACCTTAGTTTTTCATAAATTTCACTTCTAGTGATAAAAGATCAATTTTTATTCAAAAAGTATATTAGGTTGTTGAAAGACCTTTTTATAATTTTGTATTTAGGATGGTTTTAGAAAATGAATCTTGTTTTCTTATATTTATTTCTAAAATATAAGCTTTTGCTATCCAAAACTTGTTCTTTCATTTCTTTTGAAAAGAATCATCTTTATTGATAAAATCTATTATTGTCAATCTTACTTTATTTATATTCTTTTGAAAATGAGTTCTTTCTTTTAGAAATTTAAAAATCATTACTTGTCCTAAGTGGGTTTATAACTTTGATTTTTATATTAACTTTGAAAACTAGTTTATTTCTTAGTTTAAAAAGAGTTTAAGTCTTAAACTTTTAATATTAACGATTTATTTTTCGTAAAACTTAGATTACCATAAAACACAAAGAAAATATTTATTTCTTATGTTTTCTTGATAAACTATTTTCGTTATTTAAGAAAATTTGAGAAAACTTGTATTACTCTATTTCTAGGTTGTTGGTAGTAACTTCATGATTTTGTGATAAAACACTTAATCGAAATTCTAGCTTTAAGTTTATTTAGTAAAGTAAAATTCTATTTTTTTAGATTAGTTGAGACATTAACATTATGTAATTGCAAGTATTATGAGCATATAAAATAGTAGGAACATAAGAAAATACTAAAAATAAATAATGAGCAAGAAAATAAAATATCAAGCATTGGGAACCTTATCTTCATCAAGGAATCCCGATCAAGTATTGGAGCCTTAGCTTCATCAAGGCATCCCGGGACTAAGAATGGACTAGTCCCGCAAGAAAATAAATAAAAGATTGTTTTGACTTGATATGGACAAGTCTAAGACTAGAAAGACTAGTCTTAATAATAACATGAAATAAATAAATTGCATAACTTGAAAGTAAATAAATAACGAATGAGCTTATATGCTCTAAATATATAATATACATATATATATTTATATTTATAAATAAGTTATAGCAAAAGATCAAAATATAAACAAGTAACAAATGACAAGGTATATATATATGCATGAAAGTAGTTCCATAAACAAGAACCAAACATGATCTTAATGTGGTTTTCTTTAGTTTTTCAACCTAAGAAACAACATCAAAACCATATAAGTTTACTTGATATGAAAAGAATAGAATATGAGTTCTTCATTACCTAAATGGGTAAGAAGAAAAGAAGGATTGCTTGAAGGCTTTTGGTAGTGGTAAGTAGTGAGCCTTTGAAAAGAAACTTTCTTTAGTAATGGAAGAAAAGTGTTTTCTCTTTACAAGAAGTGAGTTCTTGTAAGATTGTAGAGAGGAGTTTTTGGAGAGGATTTTAGCATAGTTTCTTTGCTTTGGAATGGTGTGAAGAAATGAGAAGGGGAGAGGTGGTATTTATAGAGTTTTGTGAAGGAATTAAGAGGTAATTAAATAAAAGAAAAATAAATTAAAATAGAGAAAGGGGGAGGGTCAATTTGCACCGGCCATAGTGTGTTTAGAGAGTGCGTGAGTTGATTTTTGAGTGAAATTTGTAAGAAAATAATTAATATGCAAGATATGATTTGATTAAAGGTGTATTGGAAATATAAAAAGTAAGAAAATAGATATGTAGGTGTAAGAAATAGGTGTAAGAAAAAGTAGAGATAGTGAAATAGTAATGAATAGTAGAAAAGTACTATGAATAGTAGACTAGACAATTAAAGTACCGGTAGTAATAAAAATACGTGTAATAATGCGATATCTGTAATTTTTAGCTACCGAAAAATTCTAAAACTGATATTTTTGGAATCCTTATATTTTTACGAGTTATTGGTGTAAACGGAATATTTTTAATATTCCGAGCTCCGGGACACACTTTTCGAGAACTGTCCCCTTTTGAATCCGAAGGACACTCGAAATTCGTGAATCTGATAATTTTATGTTACCCTATATTATTACGAACTATTCTAGGCCATTAACTTAATTTCGCTTTTCTAGGGTTTGGAAACGCGGGATTGCCGGATCTTAAACACTAGGATTCGTTATAGGCTTGTTGACTTTTAGGGTTCCGTTTTGATTTCCGATTTTTCTGAGTTATTCGTAAGATCGCATAATTTTTGAGTTTTGATCATTTTATATTTCTAGCTCGACGTCTATGGTTTATCTTATTTTATTCGTGATTTTTTAATTGTTTTTAGTTTTCGGGATCGTTTAACCGAGTTTAGGTTTATGAGTTGACTCAGTTTGACTTTTGTTGAAAATTTGGAATTTGTGATTCTAAAATTTTACTGAAGGATTTAGGATTTTATCATTCGTTATTAAGCGGTATTTGGATCTATCATTTCGATTTACGTTTTGGGAATTGGGTAGATTATTTAATCGGCGTACGGACGTTGATGATACCGGTAATTGGACTTTATATTTTGTTTCAAGGGTTCTCGTTTTCTCAAGATTTGAAAACTCGTTTTTCATCTTATTTGAAATTAGTTTTAACTTGATTCGATTTTTAGGGTTTCGTTTCCAGTGTTTTGACTCGGTCTAGAATTTGGTTTTTATCTTGAATCGATTTTCGGGATTTAATTTTTGATACTTAAACTTCTATGATTATTTTTGAGAATTATTAAATTTTCGGGGGTTTACATTCACTCTATACGAATTTTAACGATTTTACGACATAGTTTTTGAAAAGTATTGTAGAATCAACAAAAATACTCATTAAAGATATTCTTCTTAATTAAGGATCCCGAGGAGGAGTATACGTATCTGGAAGATTATAACAATTAGTGGAATTCTCGATCGACTCATCCATCAGGAAAAAGTGTCATCATAGCCGAGTGAGTCTACTCCTCTTTATTTTTCATACATATGTTTGTGCTTGTAAATTTAGTTGTATTAGAATTAAGGAAAGATAAAATGGAATTCGTATGATAATATGTTGAAAGAGTATTAAGTATATGAAGAATGAATTGCTTGTAATAAAATGTATGAGTATTATTACGTTGAAGTGTTTGAAATTGGTTGATCACTTGTAAGAAATTAAAATATAATGGCTAGGTTTTAATTAAAAATTTACGCATACACTTCATATGTTAAGTCACATTGCATTCACTATTATACAATTGGTGGGACAAATGTATGATAGTGGTGGTAGGCATAACAGGTATATCATATATGTGGCGAGTAGGAGCCAGTAGAAACTACATAAATTGGTGGCTAGTAGGAGCCTGTAATAACTACATGTTTTGATGGCGTATATGAGCCGGTAAGATCTATAAAATTTTTTTTTTAAAAAAAGTAGTGGCTATAATGGGTTGGAATACCCAAACCCGAATGAAGGGCGTAATTCATTCAACATATGAATCTCGGAAAGTCATATGTCTTGTTTGCTCACGTATTTGCTGCATCCCATTTGCTTGCTTAATAAACTTGATTGATATGTTGTTTCAAGTATGAAATTTTGGGATTTACTCACTAAGCCCATAAGCTTACACCCCTATAGATATTTGCATTCTCAAGAACACCGGTTTTTGTATCCGAGGTCTCCTCATATCCGTGTAAGTTTTCTTTTGGCGCTTTTGAAGGAAATCTACTTGAAGAATTAGTTTAGATTTCCTTTGAAATCTTCGATGTAGCATTAAATTATTGTATAGACTATTAGTTATTTTGATCTTTGGGATTTAGCGGGGGTATGCCCCTAAGAATCATGTAATAGACCTTTGATTATGAATATTATGATCTATTTTATTTTTAGATTCTTGTATGTTTACTTTTACTTGCTTAGACCACACTTTCCAAAAGCATCTCCTATTACCGTGTTAGACCTTACATGTAACACTAAGACTCCCGGGTGACCAAGGTGATCATTCTTAAGTCTTGATATTATATGTGGTGGGCTGCCACGTTCAGGGTACCCTTCGAGGCGTGACAGTTTAAGTTGGTATTAGAGCAACAAGTTTAAAGAATAAAGATAATAGGAATGAATCTAGAAAAGAAAAAGGTAGATAGATTGAAATTAAGTAGACAAAGGCCTAGATAAGTTAGATAAGCTTAGAATTTTCAAAATGGAAAATTAATGACCTTGTCTTTTATAGTTGACTCTTGGTGAAGTTAGAGCTAAGGCCCAATGTTTGAACTTGAGGAGTGATGAGACTCTTGTAGACTACCGGTTGAAAATAAGGAGCTTATGTGAGGAGTTTGCCTTAGTTGGACAGCTTAAGTCTGTTCGGGAGATGTATAACATGTGGAGGTGAGGGCTCCGTGACTCTATGTGGGACCATGTGATAGATAGGTTAAGATATGATGCCATAAGACATACCAATTAGACTGACATGGAAGTTATTTATGGAATAAAATGGCTCATGTGCCACTACAACCATACCCCTATGCTCCAAGAGGCTACATTCATTTTTCGAAATGACGGACGTCCGGTTTCCCTATTTTCGAACTTGGAACTCCATAGGCCTATTATATATCTATGCCCACGATGAACTAGCAGATCACACCGATTGGGGATGAGCAGATGGAGAGTCTTACTTCTTTTGGTACAGAGTTTATCAGAATTTGTGGACACACCTTGATGAACCACCTCCACTACCATCAGAAGAAGGAATGCATGAACAAGTTGAATGGGGGGACAATATGAATCAAGGAATGGAACATGGAGAGCCGCTAGCAAATCACAGATGGGACGAGGATGTTTCCAACCACCAGGAAGTCAGTCAAGATTTCGGATGGCCTGTCGAACCAACCTTAGATTGGAACATTCCAAATAGAAGCTAATCTCACACTCCCCTAATAAGAGACCTAACCGAGGATGAAGTGATGGAAGTATTGATGGGGAGCATGCCGCAAATAGGGTATGATTAAGGAGAGCCGAGCACATCTAAGAATTGACCCTCCCACAAAGGAAAAAGGATGACAATTCAAAGCTACCTAAGGCAATTTGTAACAAAAAGGCTAAGGATGACTCCTAGCCCCAACCATCATGACCTGACCCCCTCACCATGAACGATGACCAAAGAAGGAAAGAAAGAAGGATCCATCTAAGCAATCCCAAATATCCAACAAAAATTTTGTAACCAAATCGACCTAAGATATAGGATCGATTAAAAGTTCAATTTATGTTTTCGAAAAGGTGTTTAATGTTGTTGTGTTTTGAATTTCTTTGGAAAGCATTGATTTCTTTCATGTGCATGTTTCATGCCCTTGAATGCTTTTAATTCAATGAAGTATTTTGGTTTGAATAAATTTTATTTCTTGATTTAATTGCTTAAATTTCTTCTATGTGATGTTTTTCTTTACATGTTTAATTCTTTGAAAATTTCAGCAATTTTCATAATTTAGTATGAAAAAGACTTAGTAATCTAGTATTTACGTAAACAAATTTAAAATAGCCGACCTAGAAGGGGATGACTGAGAGTAAGGCAGGCATCGAATGATCCGCTTGAGGAGTTAACCAACTAGAAGTGCCCCCTATGGCTCCGCCCCCAAATCCGCAAGGTGATCTCCAAGCCACGCTTGGTCGATTAATACAGCTTCTTAATGTGTTAGTTCAACAACAACAAATGAACATGCTACCACCGGCACAGCTCAAGCATCGCCCGGCCGGCACCTCAAGCATCTATACATGGACTGGCACCACCTGATGCTCAATCACATACAACACCTTTGCCATCTCCGCCACCACCCCGACCACACATAACTTCACTCCCAGATTTCATCAAAAGCAACCATTACTTTGACGGGACTTTTGGGAAACCAGATGAAGCTGAGGATTGGCTCGTGCAAATAGAACGATCTTTTGCTGCTGATGAAGTTTCGCATCATCTTTGACTAAGCTATGGCACTTATATGTTGAGGTTTAATGCTCGAGTCTAGTAGGAGTCCAAGAGTAGAGAATTGCCACCTCCTATCACCTGGGATATGTTTCGAAATGTGTTTTTGGAAAACTATTTCTCAGGAAGTCTAAGAGTAAGGTATAGTGCAGATTTCTTGCACATGTCTCAGAAAGGAAATCCATAGAACACTATGAGATGGAGTTCAGCCGACTCCTACAATATGCTCCTGATTCCTATAAATATAGTGAAGAGTTGAAACGTCAAGTGTTCTTAAATGGGTTAGCTGAAGATCTGAGGATGCGGTTGGAAGAATTTGACATCCGTACCTTCAGGGAACTAGTTGAAAGAGCAAGAATTGTTAAAGGGCAAGAAAAGGAAAGCTAGGCTTTTGAGAAGAAAATTCATGTATTGGAAGGAAATTTCAACCAGGAACAGGCTCCTATTTCCCTTCTAAGATGTTTAAACCTATTAGCCACTTCAAGGGAAATTTCAGTGGACAAAAGGATGTTTCCAAGGCAACAGTAGCTTGTTGGAAGTGCAAAGGAGCACACTACCTGAAAAGATGCCCCTTTCTCCAGAACAAATGTTATTTCTATAGCGACTCGAGCCATAAGATTTCAGATTGCACAAAGAAAGCTTCTATACAACTTGTTTTGTGTGCAAACAGACTAGACATTTTGCCAATGAATGTCCTTAAAGGAAATCTACAACGGATCGACCTATTGGATCTTCAGGAGGACTTGCTCTAACAAGGAGTGGTAATAGAAGTGGAAGTTGTCACGCCCCTATGGTATCTTAGTAGTAGTAAACAAGATACACTTGAATACTATTACTAGTTTACCTTCTGAGAATGATCTTTTAGTTGCTTGAATAAGATGAACAAATATATATAAGACATAAATTAGTAAAAAACTATCATACTAAGTTTGTGAATAATAATAAAAATATTACAGACCATAACATTTCTATAAACTCCTGTAAATACATAGCTAAAGATTCTAATGCAAGATACTTGCATCTAAAATAGAAATATATATTCTTATCCTACACTATTCCTTAAGCTTCCGGCTTCTAATTTCTTATCGGGACCATGCTCGTAGTAGTAATAAGCTAAGGTCGTAGAGTGAACCTAAAAGGACTGTTGCAGTATGAGCTAAACCACAAGTTCAGTGAATAACAGAAATTATCACATAACACATAAGTTATTTAACAATCGTATGAAATGTATCAATCAAACATATGTACAAAGACAAGCCTGGATAACCCGAAATCCAAATAGGATGAAGATTTGCGCCCTCTCATCGAGGTTGAAGGATCACAATCTATGGCACACCTACCTAGGAGAGACTAAGCTTTCAAAAAACAACAATGCTTAATTTAATTATCTCTTTGAATTTATTGTGTCTTAACATTCATTTCCTGCTTTAGCTTTAGAAACTCCATTAAGTGTTAGTCATTTCCAAGCAATATCATAAGCGGTGTCCTTCATTTACCATTTAGTTCCTATGGCATCAACAAAACAAAGATAATCTTGCGATTATCTAATAGCTTTCTTGTCGAGATAAACCAAGCATTACTAGAGATTCGAAATTCTAACACGTAATAAGCTACCACTTACTCAAATACTATTTTATGCAAAATATGCAATGCATGTATAATTTCCATTATGGTAATAGTAGTTTTTAATTAAATTGAAGCTATCAAGCAATACAGATATTCAATCATGTTACACAAACAATATAGTCATACATAATTCTGTTGTCATTTTTATTAGAGTGACTTGGCAATTAATACAATATACAGTTCCTATAAATCATACAATACACTCAAATTATTATCTTTTATTTAAAGTTCGCTAAGTTACAAGTACATACAATGTAATAAGACTGAGTTACCCACCTGCTCATGTTGATCAATCGTAGTAATCGTTAGGAAAGTCCTCACAAGTATCCAAGTCACCTATTGAGATGATTAATATATTCATCAATTATACACAAACTACATGACTAAACTCCTACGAATGTCTAAGTGTCCTATCGTGCTGTTGGCTTTCGTTCTATTACTATATTAATTCTTTGGAGATCTTAAGATAATTGAGTATTAGTCTATATTTATTTTCAAGTCGTTTGGTTTGACTTTGTTTGATACTTATATTTATCCAATGGGTATTCAGGGATTCGACAATTTAGTTAATTTATTTGTATAGTTATTATTGTTTAGAACTATCGATTTTTTTTCGATTTACTTGATATAATTTTCTTGTAAAGTATAGATATCCCTATATTTATAAATTTAGATTATTTAAATTTCCATTGTTATCTAATTATTTATAAGCATTCATTTAGATAAATACTTAGTAATTACTAAACTTATAATTTTTCTTGTAAAATTAATTAAATACATCTATAATGACAATAAATTTTAATAACACTAAGATTTGCTAAATTAAATAAAATTATTTTCGAAAAATTATTGTTAGTCGAATAATAATAATAATAATAATAATAATATAATAATAATAATAATAATAATAATTACGGAAATGACAATAATAATAAACAAGTTTAATGATAATAATAATAATGTTTTTAAAATTTTATCTCTCGCGATTAAGGTTATCTAAGCTTATTAGGTCAATTTTTGTTTTAGGCACCAATAGCTTAAGAAAACCCTAATTAGAACAATGGTGTTATTCAAATATTTATTTGAAGTCTAAATCTTTAGTTATACATCTGTTTATATATTTGTGTTGTGTATTAATCCTAACGGTTTATCTTTAGGTTATCATTTCCCATCTATAAGCATAGTTGATTAACTACTTAATATCGCATTTGATATAGATGCTAAGTTATCTATATATCTTAGGCTTTGATACTCACTATGAAATCTTATCAGTAGTGTTCATTACTATCTAGGAATCTCGAATTTTAGGGTTTAAATCTATGTATAGTCTCATCACTACTCATTATTCTAATCTCAAGTTTTTATTGAGTTCAATAGTAGTCATTTAATCTCTATATTTATATTTTTCTATTTAATCTATTTGTATGACAAGTTTTAGCTTTGAAAATTTAGGTTTCCTTTAATCATATCATGAATTATCAGTTCATGATACGAAATCTCGTTTTTTTGGTATCAATTAGGGTCAAAGAAGTTCTTTATTTTGTTCTTAGATCCTAACCTAGCCCAATTTAAGTTATGGATCTATTATTAAGTTTTTACTGAATTCTAGGTTTAGTAACTAGTTCATACTTTCTATTCTAGAGTAATGTACTAACGTGAAAATTTTCGGGGTTTACAGAAGTCTCTCGGCATCATCTATTGATGAACCAAAATTATTCCTATTTTATGAGTGCTAAAACATATGTTTGATGGTCATTTTATTGATGAATATTGGGAATTTAGCACTTGAATTAATGGAGTTAAGCTTTCAAGTCTTTAAGGGAAATATTTTTCAAAGAAAGCGAAGATGGGTCAAAATGTAAAGTTTGGATCAAGAAGAATTCAACATGACAAGAACAAGCCATGTCTTTCAACCATTACAAGAAAGAAGCAAAATTAAGGGCTAAATATCAAGCTTTTGGAAGACATTTATGAGACACGACCTGTCCCAAACCGTGTCAATCTGGAAAATTAACTTTGCAAGGGACATTTCTGGGACAAGCCGTGTCCCAAGTTGTGTCAGTGAAGAAAAAAGTGCACAGCAAGGGACATTTATAGGACAAGCCGTGTCCCCAGCCGTGTCAATTTTTACATAAAGGAAAACAGCCGACGTGCTCAAGTGACATGACTTGTCCCCAAACCTGTCGATTTGACAATCCGTTACTTTTTGACAAACAACTTTTTTAATGAATGGTAACCCCCTATTTATTAAAGAAACATCTATTGGACATTAAAGGGGTGTTACTTTGAAAAGCCAAAAGACCCGTAACTTCCGTAACTTCCTATTTCCTCCATAATGAGCATTCAATTCCATTTATGTGTTACTTTGAAAAGCCAAAACACCATAACTCCCGTAACTTCCAAATTCCTCCATAATGAGCTTTCAATTTCATTTATGTGAAATCCATTATAAATTGAAGATGGAGGAAGAATCAACAGTAAGAAGAGAGGCAAGGAAGAAAGAGAGAGCACATATAGAATTCATACATAAAGTTTTTCAGAGTTTCAACAAGTCAAGATTATCTTGGATTGAAGATCCACAATTTTGAGCTTCATTTTCTCGAGTGATATCATAATTTTAGTTTGTTTCTAGAATTTCATGTATTCTTGTTAATTACTATGGAAGAGTAATTTTTCAGATCTAGGTTTTGTTGAACTCTAATTTTATTTTGTGATGAGGATTTGGGTTTAATGAAAGATTGATGTTCTTTTGTTCAATTGCATTTTTCTTAACTGTTTCTTGAGTTTGTATATCCGGAATGCAAGCTTATGTATGATTTTTATTTAAGTTAATTGAAAGATTACTTTTATGATTTGATCTATGCAATTGAAGAGATTTGTTTGTAATTGTAGACATAGAATGGCAAGAATCTTCTATTATTTTTATGAGTTCATGTTATTAATGCAAATTTAGGTTGCTATTGATTGAGGAGACATCCTAATTGATTAACCTAGGTTTAGACAATTTGTTAGATTCGAAAGAATTGACATTTCGCTTCAGGAATTCTATAGCTTAAGAACTAAATCTTAAATATCTAGTATGAGTTGCCAAGGATTCACATGATAAATTGGAGGTAAGACAAAATCTGGATCATTTGTTCTTATTGAATCTTGCTTGTTTGTTACTAGATCTGTGTTAATATTATTCAAAGTAAATTAGATAAAATAGTAATCATCAAAATTATCGGTTACATAGTCGAGAAACGGTAATACTAGTACTTGATATCCAGATCCTAGAGGACGACACCCGTATTAATTCTATTCTACAATCGATAGGTACACTGCCTATTGCCTTTATAGTGAATTAAGAACGGGACTTTATAAATTTAAAACTACGCTTGAAGGCAATCACCATCTATGCACAGGCTGAAAATACAACCTTGAAGGGCAATGGATTAGTGAAGGTACTGCTGAAGAAGGAGTGGAATTAGCTGCCCCAGACAATGGAGAGGAGTATGACTATAGCTTGGTTACAGGTTGGCCTCAACCCACAAATATCTACTTATTTTGACATCTGTTGAGTATAAGTGATAAGATATGATATGTGTTGAGAATCGATAGATGCTTACGAAACCCTATAAAGACAATAAGGTTAGTAACACACGCGTCTTGAATGCAGGAACCATACAAATAAGGGACCTGACTGCTTATACCCTCTTCGACACCAGTGCAACGCATTCCTTTATCACCGTTAATATAGCTTTGAAGGCCGGTTTACCCATCACCTCAACCACAACAAGTTTTTGCATAAAACCCCCATGAGCAGCATGGTGACTACTAAGGATGTAATAAGAAATTGCCCCATGAAGATACAAGGCCATAAACAACCATGATCTTATAGTGGTGGAAATCAGCAAGTACGAAGTGATTCTAGAATGAGTTGGTTGTTCTTGGTAGAAGCAAAGGTAGATAGTAGAAGTAAGAAAGTAGAATTCATGGGACAGGACGGGAAGAAAGCTATGTTTTTGGGAGAATCCACGGCCTCTAAAAGAGTGGAGTTAAGTTCGTTTGAATTAATTGAAGAAGTTGAAGAAGGAGTTGAAAGCTATGTAGGAGGTACAGAAGAAGAGAAGGAAAGACCTAACATTGATGACATCCCCATTGTTAATGAATTCTCCGATGTTTTCTCGAAAGAATTGCCTGGGTTACCTCCAAAACGAGAGATTGATTTCGAGATCGACTTGATGCCAAAGACGGAATCCATATCTAGGGTACTGTATCGAATGTACCTGTTGAGCTTAAAGAGCTTAAAAAGCAATTACAAGAATTGCTTGACCAATGATTCATTAAACCAGGAGTTTCGCCTTGGGGAGCTTTGGTGTTATTTGTGAAGAAGAAGGGTGGATCAATGAGGCTATATATCGATTACCGGGAACTCAATGAGGTCACTATAAAGAATAAGTATCCATTGCCAAGGATTGACGATCTCTTTGACCAACTACAAGGGGCAAGTGTGTTCTCACACATTGATTTGCGATCGGGATACACCAGTTAAGGATTAAACCAGAAGATGTGTCAAAGAACACTTTTAAAACTCGATTTGGACACTATGAGTTCATGGTTATGCCCTTTGAATTGACTAACGCACCAGTTGCTTTCATGAATTTGATGAATCGAGTGTATAAGCTGCTTTTGGATAAGTGTGTAATTGGCTTCATTGACGATATTTTGGTCTATTCCAAGACATGGGAGCAACACAAAGAACATTTGAGAATGGCATTATAGATGTTAAGGGAGCACAAGTTATATGCCAAACTATCCAAGTGTGACTTTTGTTTGGACCAAATATCCTTTCTAGGACATGTTATCTCAAGGAGTGGAATATCAGTAGATCCCGAAAAGATTAAGGCTATAATGGAATGGAAACAACCAAAGACGGTAATTGAGATTAGAAGTTTCCTTGGATTAGCTAGCTACTATAGAAAGTTCGTATAAGATTTCTCGAAAATAGCCAAGCCGCTAATTCAGTTGACCTAGAAAAATGAGAAGTTTATCTGAAATGAGAAGCGAGAACAAAGTTTCCAGGACTTGAAGTGACGACTAGTATCCGCTCCAATTTTAACCTTACAAGATCCAGAAAAGCCATATACAGTCCATAGCGATGCGTCAAGGAATGGCTTAGGATACGTACTTATGCAAGAAGGGAAGGTATTGTATACACTTCACGACAGCTAAGGTTACATGAACAGAATTACCCGACGCATGATCTTGAGTTAGCCGTTGTTGTTTTTGCCTCAAGCTTTGGAGGCATTACCTGTATAGGTAGAGATGTGAGATATATATAGACCATAAGTGTCACACCCCGCCCCCTCAAGCGACGGCGATGCGTTGCCAGAGTAGGCAAACCCACCACTAGCCCCCTAGTGATAATGGCCAACACCACCATTGCATCAGCTCAACTGGTAAGAGGTGCTACCTTTGGAGCAGGCAAAAGCCTTAGGTTTGGGGTTCGAATCCTAGAGTCTGCAGACTGGGTTCAACTTTGCCTAAGGGCAACAATACCTATAGTGCCTGTGGTACCCTGTGGGGCATGCATTGGTTAGGGTCACCATGATGCAATGGTGGTGTCGACCATTATCACTAGGGGGCCAATGGTGGGTTTGCCTGCCCTGGCATTGCATCGCCGTCGCCTGAGGGGGTGGGGTGTGACAATAAGATCCTCAAATACTTATTTACCCAAAAGGAATTGAATATGAGGTAAAACAGATGGTTGGAGTTCATCAAGGACTATGATCTCGGGATAAACTATTGCCTTAGAAGAGTAAATGCAGTAGCAGATGCTTTAAGTCGGAAGAACCACGGTAAAGTTGTAGCCATGCACAACCTAAAAGGAACTTATAAAGGAATTCTAGAGATTGAGCATGGAATTTGTGGAACAAAGTGTAGAAGCAGAAATTTCCCATTTGGTGATGGAGCCGACTCTGATAAATAGGACTAAGGAATCTCAGCAATATAACAAAGTTATAAAAAAATTGAAACATAAGGTACAAGGAGGAAAGTATGATGATTTTTAGATAGATGAGGAGGATGTGGTAAAAATGAAGGGAAGATTATGTGTGCCAGATGACGAGGAGAGAAAAAGGACATTATGAGTGAAAACACCCTCTAGATGATTCTCCAAGCCTAGATCTCAAAAAACACTCCAAAACTCACTTATACAAAGGAGAAATATGAAATGATGTTTCTGTCAAAACTTTTTTTTCGCATCTCGTATTTATATAAATTTAGTCATACGCCGGCATTACATTGGCGGCGTACATGTAGATCTTGCTGGCGTACACTATATGCTGAAAATTTACACGAGCCCTGGTAGCGTTCATCGGGGTTTTGAATTCCTAGAACTTCGATTCTATTACATACGCCGGCAAATCCAAGCCCTACGCCAACGGTGTTCCCTGCTGGTATTGAAAGAAATCCTAATGAACACCGGCGTCGTTCCTTCCAGCGTTAAGAAAAATGCTACTGTTCCCATCCTACGCCGTCTCTATGCCTGACGGCGTAGATTCTCTAGGAGGCGGCGTACAATCTGTCAAAAATTGCAGAAATCTAAACTTTAATATTTTTCCTACAACCAAACTTAAACTTTTACAATTTACTTATTTTGACCTTAAACTCATCCTATATCATCTCATGATTCATAATTTATTATATTTTCATCTTTATTTCTGTATTTTACAGAGATCAGCTTATTGATTGGCACTATTGTGAAACCTATCGGGAGTACATAATCTCTTCCATTTTTCGGTCTGAAGAAAGCATGTACCCAACCCCGATCAGATTATGGAACTTGAACCAATAAGATTAAAGGAGGACTTGACCTATGAAGAGCACCCGGTTCAAATTCTGGATCGGAAGGTGCAAAAGTTGAGAAACAAGGAGATCCGATATGTCAAAGTATTATGGAGGAATCATTCACGAGAAGAGGCTAATTGGGAAGCCGAAGAGGAGATCCGAAAGAAATACCCGAATCTCTTTGAAGAATTAGGTACGAATTTCAAGTTTTGAGGACTATACTTTCTTTAAGGAGGGTAGGTTGTAAACCCCTAAAATTTTCGATTAATTTTAAGTTTGATCTTAGAATTAAAAGTCAACTGGAATCCTAAAGGTCAACAAAAGTCTAGTATAAACCCTAGAATTTAGATCCGACATTCTCGTATTCTTTAGCCCTAGAAAACAAAGTTGAGATAATTAGTGATAATAGTTGTAATAACTTGAGGAAACATAAAAATATCATATTTGCAAATTTCAAGTGTCTTCGGACTCAAATGAGATTAGTTCTCGAAAAGCGTGTCCCAAAGCTCGGAATAATAAAAATATTCCGATAACACCGTTAGGACCGATTTAATACAAGGATTTCAAAAATATCAGTTTTGTAATTTTTTGATAACTAAAAATAATAGATATCGCATTTATACGCGTACTTTCTTACCACCGGTATTTTACTAGTCACATCTACTTTACATTACACTATATATTAATTCATAAAAGACAAAATATTAATTACACTATACTACATTAATATACATGAGACAATAACATTAATTTCATTACATATAATCACTTACATCAATAATTTACATTAATAAACATGATATATCAAACTTATTTCTATACATTCAATTTCATAAATCAAAACTATTTCAAACTTAATATCTAGGACTAATATTGTATGCACATGCAAATTTTAATTATCGAATAATTTAGATTATTTCATATAGAATTATTACTACTTTCAAAAAGTATTAGAAACTAAGCTATAAGAAATTTAGAAAATGAAAATCATTCTTTTGAAATTTAAAAAGACTAAGGAAATGGAATTAAGGGAAAGAGAATAATCATTCAAAATAACTTGAGAAAGTTTCTAGCAAGCTAAGAAAAAATTTTCAAAAGTTTTACTTTTCCAAAGTTTTTAAAAGACTTTACTTTTACCAAAAAATTCATGATTGAGAGAACTTCATTAATTTCATGCATTTAACATGAGTAAATGAATTATGTATATATATACACACATTTCAAGGTCTTTCAAAACCATTATAATATCTATATCTTTCATACAAGTTTTCTGAATAGAAGAAAAAGTAAGTTTTGCAAAATTCGTGGTGAATCTGATCACCACTATTTCGGAACTCAAATAACTTAGTCGATGAAATTATTTTAGAATTGGATAGATCTTTTCGAATAGGTAGAAAACGGTATATTATATGCGCAATTTCGAGTTAAAATTACCAAGTTATGGCCATTTTAAGTTGGAATTTTCCCCTATACGAATTTTAACGATCTTATGACATAGTTCTTGAAAAGTACCTTAGAATCAACAAGAAATACTCATTAAGGATATTCTTCTTGATTAGGTGATCCCAAGGAGGAGTGTACGTATTCAGAAGATTATTACGATTAGTGGAATTCTCGATCGACTCATCCATCAGGAAAAAGTGTCACCATAGCCGAGTGAGTCTACTCTCCTTTATTTTTCATACTTATGTTTGTGCTTGTAAATTTAGTTGCATTAGAATTAAGAAAAGATAAAATTGAAGTTGTATGGTAAGATGTTGAAAGAATATTAAGTATATAGAAGCATGAATTACTGTAATAAAATGTATGAGTATTATTATGTTGAAGTGTTTGAAATTGGTTGATCACTTATAAGAAATTAAAATATAACGGCTAGGCTTTAATTAAAAATTTACACATACACTTCATATGTTAAGTCACATTGCGTTCACTATTATACAATTGGTGGGACAAGTGTATGATAGTGATGGTAGGCATAACCGACATATCATGTATATGGTGAATAGGAGCCGGTAAAAACTACATAAATTGGTAGTTAGTAAGAGTGTCATATACAAGTAAATATTACATAAGGAAGGATAAAAGTGTACATTCATATAAAATATAAGGTTAAATTTGTCAACAAAGTTTAATTTTAATGCAATTTTGGTCACATGATAGACACATGACGGAAGATGAAAAGTCACAAATCCCTATACATTCTTTCTTTATTCTCTTGTCTAACAAAACCCTAAACCTAGATTCTTATCCTTTGAGAGTTTATAGCCGCCAAGGATTCAAAAGACCAGATCAGGTAACCGAACCATTTTTTTTTTTAAAGATCTTATGGATTATTAGATTTCTTAAAGTTTGATTGTTGAATTTGTGATAGAATTGGAAAACATACATATCGGGTTTGGAGATTTTATTTTATTGGTCAAAGGAGATCTTGGAAGATTGGATTCAGGTAATCAAAATCACATCTTTCCTTTAAAGTCTTTCAATCTATGAATTATCTTAGGATTTTCTTTTGTTTTGAAGAAGAATTAGAGAAACAGCTCTAATTTTCTTGGAGATCTGAAGAGTTGGTCTTTAAGGAAGATTGAGGATCAGATCAGGTAATTGAATAACCATTTTTTTCTTTTAAGATGTATAATTTTATAGTTCCTTAGAATTTTCTATTGTTTGAAGGGAGATTGGAGAAAACCCTGATTATCTGTAGATCTGGTTTTGGTGTTAAAAGGATTTAGAATTGAATTTAGGTAAGTATTTTAAAGTTTTAATCTTTATGATTTTATAAAAATGATAGTTGTTGATTTCTGGTATATATATGGTACTGAATGAAATTCTAGGGTTTGGAGAAGTGATTGAGGAGATTTGTTGAATTGAAGGATTTTGGTATTGTGATTAAGGAAAAAGTATAGATTTGATATTATGTTGAAATTTGAGTTTTAGATATGAATGGATTTAGGTTTATCTGATGAGATGTATTTTTAATTTTATCAGGTTCTGTTGAATTAAGAGTTGTGTTATAAAAACAGATTTTGGTGATTTAGAGTACTGTTCCTGGAATTCAATACAGGTACGAACTTACCTTTTTGTCGTATGTGCTTATAGGTTTAGATTTGTTTGTTTTGTGTGTAGGATTTGAATATCAAATTAATCTAATTTTATCTAACATATAAAATTGTTTTGTTGTTTATGTTTGGCTTTGGTTAGTAAAGACCACGCAGAGTGTGATACTAACGAGGCACCTTGATGATCTATGTGTGAAGTTGTCCGAGTGGACTTGTGCATAGAAATGATTGTGGTAGATTAGGTTTTGGCAGAGGCCGCGGTGTTTGGATGATTCTCCAACACCGATATATTGATAATTACCTATTTTCTATATTGCTTATTTTTTAAGGGTTATGAGAAACTCCAGGTTTAGAATTAGAGTACTATAGTTCTAAACTATGTTGTTTGCTAATTAATGAAAGATAATAAATTGTGTTCGTTGCATTAGGATTAGATGCATGAATATATATATATATATATATGTATGTTGTGTGGCATTTGTATTTTGTTTGTGGTTTGGTATACTGGGCGTTTTCGCTCATTCTTTTATCATTTTCAGGACCAGGAAAAGATCCAGTTATGTATGACACGTCAGGATATGACATTTATGTGGATGAGCGAGAGGACGCTAGTGGAGTAGACTATCCTGCTGACAATTAAGATGTTATAGATCTTAAAGATGGACTTAGAAGCTAATGTGAAGTTTTGAAATTATACTTTTTACAAAATTTGATATTATTATAAGTTTTATTTGATTTTTTAGATTATTAAGTATGTTGGCTTTGGTTTATGCCAACAAGGTGTTTCCTTCAAAGGATTTATTTCATGAGATAACTTAAACAGGTATCTTTTATGAGAGTTTATAGAGTTTTATACTGTGTATACATGTGGTTGAGATTTTTAGCCTTAGCATGGCCTTATAAGGAGAAGGATACGTGTTGGGTTGTAATGTCCTTATTTTAGGGCGTTACAGCTTAATTGGTATCAGAACAATATGTTTTGATCATAATAGATCTAAGTTATGAACTCTTTAGGATGGTGAGCATTAATGAGTGGGGTAGTAAATGGGTTAGATTTTCTTAGTATTTATGTTATGATCTTATTAGCTTATGTTGATCTTTATGGTATATTATATCTTATTCTTTTATGATATGTTTAATCTCTTAGTATGCCTCCAAGAAGAAGAGCCCCTGATGCTGGTTGCTCTAAAACTGGTCAGGAGGAAGAATCGCCTTTGAACCAACCACCTTTAAATCAAGTACCTGAAGATTTACCGCTACCTCTACCTATAGGACAACAAGCACTTCTACCTGCAGGACAACAAGCACCTGTAGATGTAGCCCAACTGATACTGGCAGTAAATACCTTATTAAGAATGGTAGCACAACAGCACCAAACCATGAGGCATGATGTGGACCTGATACAGGCTAAGGTTGAGGCCTGGAGACAAGAAAATCAGAGGAATAATGGAAATGGAGGAAATGGGGCTAAACAAGCTGATGTACTGAGCCTCAACAAATTTGTAGACCTAGTATACAAGTTTGAGCTTTGCCAGGGAAACCATTGGATGCTCAACTTTAGATGGAAGAAGTAGAGAAAACATTTGCTGCTCTAGACATACCCGAGAATAAGAAAGTGGAATATGCCTCCTACTTGCTAATTGGGAGAGCTAATAATTGGTGGATGAGCACTAAGCGACACATGGATGGGGCAATTACTTAGTAGATGTTCTAACAAGCTTTCTATAGGGAGTTCTTCCTTGATAGTGTGAAGCAAAAGATGATCCAGGAATATTATACCCTATAGTAGGGCAAGATGTCTGTGGAGGAGTATGAAGCTGAGCTACACCGATTGATGAGATTCCTTTCTGATCCTTTGAAGGAAAGTGAAGAAGCTAAAGTAAGCAAGTTCATCGCTGGGTTAGAGCCTGAAATTCAATATCAAGTGAATCGAATGGACTTTACCAACTACTCAACTGTGGTCAACAAAGCCAAAACTGTGGAACAAGGATTGAATAGAATGAAGAGTAGTGTACCCTAAAGAAGTCAGATATTCTTAGGGAAGAGACCAGCTGCTAGTTCTATGAATTAGGGCAAGACAAGAGGCCTTTTACACATCCTATTAGATTAGCTGTTCAGGGTGCTGATAATAAATTTGGCAGATGTTTTGGACCGCATGACTTAAAGGATTGCAAATGGATTGAGAATGCTTGCTTTTCTTGTGGCAAGGTGGGACAGAGCCCTAGAGTCTGCACAAAAAAATTTCTTCCTCAAGTTTTCTGCTTCAAGTATGGACAAAGAGGGTGTAAACCCCTGTTTTCTAAGCCTTAACCTTAAGCCGGAAAGTCAATCGAAGACCTTAGGTCAACGGATCTTGAGTAAAACCCTACAGCTTAGGTCCGACAAACCCAAGTTCGTAAATCGAGGAGTCGAAAAATAATTAAAGTGTTTAGAATAGTCCGTAATAATATTTGATTTATTAAAAATATCATATTGGTTACTTTCGGCTTATTTTGAACCCGTTTGGATACTGCTTTGGAAAGCGTGTCCCAGGCTCGGAAAATTAAAAATATATCTTTAATATTTTTAGACTCGTATTTTTATAAGGATTTCAAAAATATCAAGTTTATAATTTTTCGGATTTTAAAAATATCAGTTATAGCTCATATAGGCTTATTTTACTCTTACCGGTAACTAAATTGTTAAATTTCAAAAATAATTTATTTGATTATTTTATTTAAATCTAAAAATTCTGCCACTTAAATAAAAATATTTTTCTTAATTTATTTTATATATTTTCTTAGTCAAAAAGCCACTTTATCAACCCATACCTTAAGTACACATCTATTATCATTACTACACATTATTATGTTTTTTTTGCTTTTTCTTACACTCCTCTTCCCAAAAGCAGCTGACCATTCCCCATAAATTAGCCACTTTTCATTATTTTTAATCATTTATTTGATATTTTAAAGTCTCTTTTAGTTAGATGGAAGCAATTGTTACACTTTCAAAATACAAGTTAAAAACAAACTACACCACTCCCCCACACCTAGAAATCACGCCAGCCCCTCCCTCCATGTAGCTGCTTGGTTTTATTTTTTTTTTCAAATATTTATCACACTTTCACCTCTATTTAAGCATCTCATTCCTCCCTCTTTCCTTTACAAACCCTACATTTTTCCCTCTCTTTTTCCCTTTCTTTTCTCTTCTTCTTGGCTTGTCTTCTTAATAAACAAGCTGCCACCATTTATTTCCATACCCCACATACTTTTCTTGCAAATATTTGAGGTAATATTTCTCTTTTAGCTCTCATAAGATGTTTAGGATGATATATGGATGTTTCATGCATCAAAGGACATTCCACAAGCTTAAAAAGCTATGGATGATGATGCCAAGAATTGAAACACTCCTCTAGATGATGATCTCTTTTGTTCTTAGTATTTTTGTTATATTGAAGGCTTGTTTATCTTCTTGTTTTTGTGATAGCTTGTAGATCTAGAGTTTTACCAAGCTTTAGTTATGTTTATGTGTAGATCTAGAAGTTTAAGGCCTACTACCAAGTTTTTCTTATGTTCCATGGTTGTATTGAGTAGATCTTAGATTTGAGTTTGAATGAAAAAGTAAAATTCGTAACTTGTCAATGCACTATCTTAAAAACCCCTTCCAAGTCTTAAAATGGAAGTTTTTGTTAAGAAAATGAAGGTTTGATGGATGTATATCATCAAGACTTCATCTTACAAGAATCAAAGTTGATTTTCAAAGTTTATTTTCAAAAACAAAAATTGTATTTTCGGATCAAGACAAAGATCTAAAATAAAAACATGTTTTCCAACTCAAAAATGAGGATTTTATTCAAGAAATGAAGGGTTCTTAAGATATAATATGTAATGGTTGTTTTTCATGAGTTTTGATGAATTTTCTCAAGAGATATGTTCAAAATAAATTTATGAAAATTCGGATCTAGACCAAGACCCATTTTTGGAACCCATCATTCAACTTTAAAATGAAGATTTAGACAAAAATATAAAGGGCTCTTGGTATAGATATCTTAAGGAATGAATTTTCATAAGTTTAAATGAGTTTTCCTAAAAGGTATTGCTTAAATCAAGTGTTTTGTAAAAGACAAAATTTAGGTCTTGTCTTCATTGTAAACTTCAAAGAGGAAATTCGTAATTATGGGGAGACCAATTTTTAAAACCTTCTTTTAGATCTCAAAACAAGTATTTTATATTGAAAATGGAATGCTTTGATGATATAAATATATGAAAAATTATTTTCATTGAACTAAGTAAGTTTTAGTAAAGGAATTACTCAAAACAAGACAATGAGTTTTGACTTGTAAATTTCGGTTTTATGAAAATGGATTTTTAGAAGTTTCATTTGAACTTTATGTTTGGGATTAGATAAGTGTGTAATCTCTTAATTTTGTTTTGATAATCTCCTTGCAAGTTTAGGACTAAAATAAGTTAATCTAAGTAGTTAATAGAGTAGATATGGCAATTTTTCACAAAGGTTCAATTCTTGGATTTTCGCAACCCTACTGTACAGTAAGTTTCCGACCCTAAATGACCTTAAATGTTTGAATTAACTTTAGAAATAGATAGCTCTTTCGAAGTAGGTAGAAATCGGTATATTATAAGCTAATTCCGAGTTAAAATGAGTTAGATATGACCTTTTTAAGTTAAGGATTCAACCTAGGCGAAATTGACGAACTTAGTAAATAAAATTGTTAAGTTTAATAGAACTTCATAAGAGATACTCATTGAGGGTATTCTTTGTACTTAGGTGAATTGGAGGACGGGTTACCACTTCCCGAGACTATTACGACTAGTGGATTTCACTACATGGACAAGTGAGTTCATTTCTCAATTAATTATGCTCTTGGATGTGCTTGTAGTAGTAGTGGCATTAGACTTAGGAAAAGATAAAATTGTGATTGAATGGTGATCTAAACTTGCATGAATGAACGATAAGTATATCGAGGCAAGCTTTGTTGCAATAACCTTGTATGAGCTAGTATAGATTTGGAATGTCTGAAATTTGTATGGTCACTTTTAAATTATCTAATTAATATACCATGATTAATGAATAAATTGTACATGCATATCACGTAGTGAGTCACATATCATTGTCGAGTATGCCTTTGGTGGGACAAAGGTGTATTTGGGAGGCAGCGGGTCTTTAATGAAGGGACTAGGGTTGCATGACTTATGGACCACCCCACTTAAGATTGGGACTATGGTTGCATGTCTTATGGACTAACATTGGAACTGTAGTTGCATGACTTATGAACTACCCCAAACCCCGAATGAGGCGTAAATTCATTCACTTATGACTACCGAAAAGTCATATGCTTGCTTGCTCATTTGCTTGTGCATTCATATGGTTGCATAATTATAACTTGCTTGTATAGATATTTTAGCTTGATCGAGTATGTTACTTGGAAAATGAATCTCACTAAGCAATTAGTTATACCCCAATAGTTTGTTGCAGTGTTCCTATTTTTTGATGTTACGAGATGACACTTTGTGCAGGTTTACTACATTGGATTAAAGAGCTTTTGAAGAAGTCGGGACCTAGTATAGGCTGGACTTCTGGGAAAATCTCTTTAATGTAAATTCAGATATGTGTAATTGGAGCTAACGATGTAGACTCCTATTATTTTGGCGGGGTATGCCCCCTGGCTTTTGTAAAGTTTAACATTTATCTTGTTGTGATTTATATTCTTAATACTATGTATGCTTTCTTAATACTACTCGAATCAAAGTGTGATCCTAAATGTTGTGTGAGTACACCTTACACACAATATGTAAACTCATGGGATGACTAAGGTTGTCATACTTAAGTTTAAATATCGGGTGTGGTGGACTGTCGCGTTTAGGGTACCTTTGGGGCGTGACAGAGGGCATAGGGCAGTTGATTGTAAGGAACCTGGAAAACAAGTTGTCTCAAGAGCTTAGTTTGGTAGACTTCAAAGTTTTGGTCAAGGACACAAGGCACCAGCTAAGATATATGCTCTCCAGCACAGTGACACTGCTAGTGTTGACACTATTGCAGGTACGTTACCTATACTCCTGCATAGTGCATATGTATTGTTTGATACTAGTGCAAGTTTTTCTTGCATATATGAGATGTTTGTATCTCGTTGTGGTGTACATGTTGAATATATGTCCAAAAGTTTTTTCTATTAGTACACCTTTGGGAAGTGGATATGTATTAAATATAATTTGTAGGAATGTGGATATAGAGATAGGAGGTAGACATTTACCTGCAAATCTAGTAGTGTTAGATATATTGGATTTTGATGTAATATTGGAAGTAGATTGGTTGGTGAAATATCAAGCTGTTATAGATTGTCGAAATTTAATAATAGAATTTAGTTTAGAGGATATAGATAAGTTTGTTTATAAACTTGAAGTGAAAAGACCTCCAAATTTGCCCACATATGAGATATGGGGAAGATCATCTTTGGCAGCTATGGTAATAGAAGATAAACCAAAGAAAGATTCTTTTAATATACCTGTTATATGTCAGTAACCAGAAGTTTTTCTAGACTATTTACCAAGATTACCACCAAAGAGAGAAGTTGAATTTTGTATAGACATGGTACCGGGTACCACACCTATTTCCAAGACACCATATCGCATGGCTCCTACAAACTTGTAGAGCTCAAAGTATTAGATGATTTGTTGAAGAAGAAGTTTATCATACCTAGTGTTTCACCTTAGGGAGCTCTAGTTCTGTTTGTAAAGAAGAAAGATCGAAGCATAAGATTATGTATAGACTATAGGGAGTCGAATCATGTAACTATCAAGGATAAGTATCCTTCGCCCAAAATAGATGATTTATTTGACCAGCTAGCAGGAGCAAAGGTATTTTCGAAGATTGATCTGAGATTAGGATATCATCAGCTGAGAGTTAAAGTAGAAGATATTCAAAAGACAGCATTTACGACCAGGTATGGACATTATGAATTTGTTGTCATGACTTTTGGTCTCACCAATGTACCAGCAGTTCTTATGGATATAATGCATAGAGTCTTCAAAGATTATTTGGATTTATTTATGGTGGTGTAAACCCCCAAAGTTTTGTGACAAGTTTAGCTTAAATGCTAATTGAAAAGTCAACTGGAAACCCCAAAGTCAACAAAACCCTAGTTAGACGAAATGGTTTAAGTCCGATAATCCCGTATAAGCAACCCTGAGAAAGTAAGTAAAAGATTAACATGTAGAGTAGTTCGTAATTATATAAGGAAGCTTAAAAATGTTAGATTAGTAAAATCGCAAATCGTTTTAAACCCGAACGGATGCAGTTCTTGAAAAATGTGTCCCGAGGCTCGAAATAGTAAAAATATTTCGAATATGTCCTTAGACTCATAAAAATGTAAGGTTTCAAAAATACCAGTTTTATAATTTTTCAATAAGTAACAATAGCAGATATCGCAATTATACGTGTATTTTTTTACTACCGGTACTTTATTAGTCATATCTACTTTACATTACACCATTCATTATTATTCTATACTATTTTTTTATCTCTACTTTTTCTAACACCTACTCTTACAACACCATAATCTATTACCTTTACTTTTTACCTTTCTCATAACTTTATTTCACATCTACCTTACTTATTACTTCATTTAATCAACAAAAATATAGAATAAAATCTCTCCTCTCCCTCTCTCATACAATGGCTGGCGCCCCCTTATCCCTCTCTCTCTCATTTTATTTCAATTTTCCTTTATTTAAATCACACAAAAATTCACTCCTTATTTCCTATAAATACCCCCGTCCCCCCTCCTCTTTCACTTTTTTCATACAATTATTACCCACAAATTTCTCTACCAAATCTCTCTCAAATTTTCCTCTCAACACTCTCTCCAAATACTGTTAGTGATTGTGCCCTATGCCAATTACTGGATATTGTCATTTGATATATATATATATATATATATATATAAATAAACAGAGACATTTCTTTTGTATTGTTTGCATATTTACTTTATAATAAAAATCCATGAATAATTTATTATTTTAAATGTTCCTAGATGCTCATTATTATGGGAATGATAATGAATTAAATCTAGTATGAGTTTTTATTTAGTAAAATGGGATGTCTATTTATATGGTGATACAAATGAAAACCATAGGCACATATTAGATGACTGTGTGTTGAACTGACCCACTATGAGATCACTACATGGAATATTGTCATAAGTGATTTTCATAATAACTATGTCAACGTATCCTTAGACCTGAAATCACCATAGGTTCCAACATGAGAAACGTTATGTTTCAACTCAATCAAACGTTGTCTTTAACCGGATAATTATAAAGATTAAGTTTGGGCATAATGTATATCATGTCGAGGAAGTTGAGTGATTAAGATAGGATTTGTCCCTCTCATTATGAGAGAGATATCTCTAGGCCCCTCAATAAGTGAGACTGAGAAATGCATGGCCATGCTCAAATGAATTGATAGTGTGATAAATTTCATTTGTATTATCAGATCACTTGGAAATCGAGAAATCATAAGATTGAACAATATAAGAATGACACTCTCCATGTCTTATGTTCAATCTAGATATCATGTGACAAAAAGGATAATGACATAAATTATAGATCAGACAAAAATCAGATTACTGATATTCACCTAATTTGGGTAGACATAATGTCTTGCTAGAGACCAATGATGTCTTGTAGGTCTAAAAAAGGTGTTTAGGAACTACTGACAACATTAGGTATACCTACAGGGTCACACACAAAAGAACGAATGAAATATATTATGGGTTTATATTTAAACCTATAGGAATTATTATATTTATTATTCTTAAATAGTTTAAGAATAATAAAAGATTATGACAAATAATTAATATTTAATGAAATAGTATATTTTATTAAATATTAAATAAATATGTCATCATATATATCTTATAGGGTTTCCTTTAGGCTTTTCTACATGTCTATATATATAGATCTATAGATAACCTTTTACGTTAGACTCTTTTACGTCACATTAGACAGGAGAGAAATTCTGCAAGCCTAAAAGAGAGAAAAGAAGAAAAATAATTCCTACACGAATTGGATTCGTGTTCTTGAGTGCTAGCACACAATCGTTCACGTGTGGATACCGCAGAGGGGATTGCGAGACAACGGTTCCTGCAAATCCTATCTGCTAATCATTTTGAAGCATCAATATAAGGTATATTAAAAAAAAAACTTTTTTAATTAAAATATAATAAAGAAAAATGGATACTGGTATAGGGTTTTCGTTTTTCCGTTGCGTTTTGATAAAATTTTCGAAATTTTGTATCAATAAAACCCTACAAATACTCTCTCAAAACTCTCTCAAAATAACCTCAAACCATTTTCTACATACACAAAACCCATTATCACATAATACTATAAAAACCCTCTTTAGGTAAACTTTTCTTTACAAGTTCTTTCGTCTCATGTCATGTAGCTTTACATGACCATGGTAGGAGTTTCCAAAAACTAAATGTTATGGAAGCTACACTATGTTCATGTTTTGTTCTTGTTCATGAATATCTATTTATTTTTATGTTATTATTTTACTTTGTTCATATTAATATTGTTATTATATCTAACTAAGTATTGTTATATATCTACATATATACATTCTTTAGAGCATATAAGTTCACTTGCAATTTATTTATTTCCATGCAAAGTAATTTATTTATTTCTTTCATTACAATTTATTTATTTATTGTTGTTTTAAGACTAGTCTCTAGTCTTAGACTTGTCCTCATCAAGTCAAAACAATTTTTCTTTCTTTTATTTTATTTCTTTCTTTCGGGACTAGTCTACTTCTTAGTCTCGGGAGTCTTGAAGAAGCTAAGACTTCCAATACTTGACTTTATTTATTATTTATGTTATTTTTGCTTCTTATTATTTCTCATAACCATGCGCATTAAGATTGTTGTCTAAATTTTCCAAGCTCCAATTATATTTGATAAACATGAGATTTTATCACCTAAGAATAGTTTACATAAAGATAAAAGCTATGGTTTAACCAAAGCAAAATTCTTTTCCAAGTTTTAGGAAGAACTTACTGCTATTTTAAAAGCTACTTTTTGTTTTGAAAAAGCTTTTTAAATCCTTTCTATATTACTTTTTTTCTTAAAAGAAGATGACTTTGATACTAAAATAATTTTCATAATATAAGGAAATCCCTTGAAACAAAAATAAGAGTTTCCAAAACGAAGATTTTTTTTTCAAATAAATAGTCAAAGAAAACAAATAGAAAAAGTAGCACTAATGTTGAGAATTTAGAAAAGAAGAAATTTATTTTATCAAAACGTCATTTAGAAAAAATAGTAAGATAAACATAAAGTGATTCTTTGAAAACAAAGGAATCAAAATATTCATTTTAAAGGATTTACAAAATGAATTTCTTATAAACTATAGTTTTCTAAACTTTTAATTAACATTGTTTTTCCCAAGAAACATAGTTGGACAACAAACACTTAAGCATGGATAAAATATGATAAGTATCTATGAAATAGGAATTTTTTAACTATGTAGATAACAAGTATTTACCAAAGCAATTTTTGAATGATTTAATGTTTGAAACAATTTGCTTTTAGGTTAAGGAAAATTCTTGGTGAATCTGATCACCACTGTTTCAGAGCCTAAATGATCTAGTTTGATAAAAATAGTTTTAGAAATGGATAGATCTTCTCGAATAGGTAGAAATCGGTATATTATATGCGTAATTCCTAGTTAAAATGACCAAGTTATGGCCATTTTAAATTGGAATTCTCTCTTATACGAACTTTGATGTTCTTATGACATTGTTTTGTCAAAATTCAAGAAATTCATCAAAAAATACTCATTTTTGGGTATTTTTCTTGACTAGGTGATTCCGAGGAAGCATACCTGTCACGCCCCAAAGGGTACCCAAAACGCGACAGTCACCACACTGGATATTTAAACTTAAGTATGACAACCTTAGTCAGCCCATAAGTTTACATATTGGGTGTAAAGTGTACTTGCACAACTTTTAGGATCACACTTTCAATCGAATAGTCTAAAGGAGGCATACATTAGCATTAAGAATAGAAATCACAACGATATAAATAAATTAAGTCTTTACAAAAGTCAAGGGGGCATACCCCCCAAATAATAATGGAAGTCCATCCATTCTAAATTCACATTTACAAATACTAAGGTTTATATAGAGGAGATTTTCCTAGAAGTCCACGCCTCTAGCTAGGTCACGACTTCTTCAAAAGCTCCTTCATCCAAAAGATAACCCTGTGAAATGTGTTCTCTCGGAACATCCAAAAATAGGAACACCACAACAAAACTATCGGGGTGTAAGCTACAGGCTTAGTGAGATCCAATTTCCAAATATTCAATACTCAACAATAGTATATATCAGACAAGTCATTAGCAATCATATGAATGCACAAGCATATGAGCATACAATACATAAGACCATTTGGAAATCTTATGTTGAATGGATTTACGCCCTCCATTCGGAGTTAGGTGTTTCAGGCCCATACGACCATCATTTAAATACTTCTCACTTCTTATTATGGTTGATACAGGTGCCCATCCACCACTCTTTAAATTTTTACTATGGTTGATTCAGGTGCCCACCCACGCACATTTTAATTCCGGCCCATTCGCCAATAACCTAGTTTACCGGCTCCTCGTTGCCCGAATTACTATGCCTTCTTCCCACAAAGGTATAATAGCCCATGCAATGTGACTCACTACGTTGTATGTATGTACAGTTTATTCATATAATCATGGCATATTAATTAGATAGATTAAATGCGATCATAGAGAATTTCAGACAATCCAAGTCTATACTAGCTCATACAATGATTTATCGACAAGTCTCGTCTCAATATACTTATCATTCATTCAACCAAGATTAGGTCACACTTATTATAATTTTATCTTTTCCTAATTCTAATGCCACTACGATTACAAGCACATACATGAGTACAACTATTTAAGAAATGAACTCACTCAGCTATGGAGAGAAATCCACTAGTCGTAGTAGTCCTCGAGGAGTGGAAATCCATCCTCCAAATCACCAAAGTAAAAGAAATACCCAAAATGAGTATTTCTTATAAGGTTCTAATAACTTAACAATTCTAACTACTAAGTTCGTTAATTTTCGCATAAGATAAAGTCCTAACTTTAAATGACCATATCGAACTCATTTTAACTCGGAATTGAGCATATAATATATCGATTTCTATCTACTTCGAAAGATCTATATATTCCTAATATTATTTTCAAGTTTTGAAAATATTAGGTCACGAAACAGAGGCATCAGTTCTGGTCGTTCGAAAACGTCAATTCCGAAAAATAGTTTTGTGGACGCTTGTGATGTTTCTAGCCTATAGCTTAACTACACATGCAATATTGATGATTTCCTATCGTAAATGATATGATATGAACTTGATGCATGCATGCTTTTGAATTATTTACTAAAAGAAAACTTAAGAAACTTCTTATTTGTGAAGATCCATGACTACACACTTTCATGAAAACTAGTTTCCTAACTTTGACTATCTCATTTGTTTTGAAGTTATTTCCTTAAGAAAATCAATTTATCCTTATCTAAATTGAGTCTTTATTATACCTATTACCCAAGCCTTCATTTCTACATAAAAACTTGCATTATACACTTTGCAAATATGTTTTCAAATAGGATTTGTCCAAAAATCCGAATTTCTTGAAATTAAATTTTTGAGTGATTCTTTTGAGAAAACTTGTTTAATGCATTAAAACTCAGGACTTTAAGATACCTATTACCTAAGGAATCCATTTAGCACATAATACTTATATTATGAACTTGGATGATAGGTGTTCTTATGACCTATATTCAAAATTACGAATTTCATATGTTGAGTACTAACTCAAAATTTTCCCTCTAGATTCCACTTCTTGTTTGATACATTAATCTCATCAAAACTCATTTCAACTTATAAAAATTACCACCTAATGATACATATTACCTATATCCTTCATTTTCCACATAAAATATGAGTTTTAAAGTTGATAAAAGGGTTTTCAAATAGGCCTTTGAAACCCTACGAATTTGTCTCTGAATATTTCAAACAAAAACTTTTTCTTTACAAGTTCCTTGCTTTATTCACCTAAAGATCTACCACATACCACATCTATATATCTAGAACAAAGCCTTCATGAGTATGAATGCATGAAAATATAAATCATCCATAAGATCATGAATGTCGAGCATGGTATAAGCATCTAAAAGCTAGATTTACTACTTATGATGCATGATATGAAGTTTAAAAGCATGGACATGAAATTTTATGCTAGATTTCTACTTTACTCCACTCCTACATGCATGAACATGAAATATCCACAAAAAAAACTTGATTAAACACAAGATCTACTCTTGTGATGGCTTGATATTCATGTGGTAGCATTTTCTTTGTCCCTAGCAAGAGCTCATGGGGACTTTGAGTGAAAATACTCATGAATAATCTTGCCATTACAAGATTAAATGGTGGTAAGGCTTAGGAATCATCACCTAAGGCTTGAAATAGATGAGAAATGGAGAAGATTGAAGTTTGTGTTGTGTGTGTGTGGAGTTAAGGTATCACGGCATAGAGGAGAGAAATGGAAGAGTTTGAGATCTTTGAAACAAATGAGAATGAAAAATGAAAGAGAGAGAAAATTAAAAGACTATTTATATTAAGTGGAATTAGGGTTTGTGTGTGTAAAAAAAAATATAACAAAACATTTTGGAGCAAAAAATGGGGGGTTGTTGCGCCGGCCAATGTAGGGAGTAAGAGAGGGAGTGTTTGATTTTATTTGAAATTTAAATTGTGTAATAAATTGTATTAAATGTAATAATTTATTAAGAGACAAAATTTCTTGGAAAAGAAAATATAATTGAGTGTTTGTAAGGATATAAGACTAGGGTATGGGTGTGTGTGTAGTAGGTTGTACTTGTGAATAGTAATAAATAGTAGATAAGACATCTACTTTACCGGTAATAACGAAAATACGCGAAAAAGGCTATAACTGTAATTTTTATAATCCGAAAAATTACAAAATATATATTTTTGAAATCCTTATAAAATTCCGGTTCTAACAAGTATTCCAGAATATTTTTCTGAGTCTCTAGTTCCGAGGCTCGCTTTTCCGTAATGAAGCTCGGGAAAGCCCGGAATAGAAAATTTTTCGAAATCAAAATTTTATTTGGTTTGATATATACTATAAAACAATAATCCACATTAATTTATCTTATAGAGGTTCTTTTATATAAAATCGAAGAAAAGCCGGAATTAGGGTTCCTAGGTTGCTTGTACTAATCCTATTTAGGGTTTTGATTTCCAATTTACGGAGCTTACTCGGTTACTAAGAAAACCGGGGTTTACAACCTACCCATCTTAAACAAAGTTTTGTCCTGAAAACTTGAACGGCTTACTTGATTGTTTAAACAGGTTTGGATACTTCTGCCGCATCTTATTTTCTACTTCCCAAGTTGCTTCCTCGTGTGTATGATTCCTCCAAAGGACCTTTACATACTTAATTTCCTTATTCCTTAATCTTTGTATCTTTTTATCCAAGATCTGCACCAGGTGCTCCTCATAAGTGAGGTTTTCCTTTAGTAACATCGGTTCCAATTCTATGACCTGATCCGGGTCGGCCACATGCTTGCGAAGAACGGAGACATGAAAAACATTATGTATTCCCGAAAGATTTGGTGGCAAGGCAAGGCGATATGAAACTCTCCCACCCGTTCCAACACTTCAAAGGGACCAATATACCGAAGACTCAACTTTCCTTGTGAGCGAACTCGGTGAATACTCTTGATAAGGTTTATCTTTAAATATACATGATCTCCCACTTGAAACTCGAGAACCTTCTTTTTAAATATGCCCAACTCTTTTGTCTATCTTGGGCTTCCTTCATCCGTTGTTGGATTATTCGAACCTTGTCGACAGCATCTTGTACAAGATCAGGTCCAAGAACCATCTTCTCTACATCATCCCAAAACAACGGAGATCTACACTTCCGTCCATATAAGGCCTCATAAGGCAGTATCTTGATAGTCTAGTGATAGCTATTGTTGTAAGCGAACTCAACCAAAGGTAAGTGCGCTTCCCAACTTCCTTTGAACTCCATCACACATGCCCGAAGCATATCTTCCAAAGTCTGAATTGTTCTTTCGGACTGTCCATCAGTCTGTGGATGATAAGCTGTGCTAAAATGCAACTTTGTTCCCATACACCTCTGCAAGCTCACCTAGAACCTAGACACAAACCTTGGGTCTCGATCCGACACAATCCCAGCTGGTACTCCGTGTAGGCGAACAATTCCCTCATGTAAAGTCTCGCCAATTTATCCATGGAGAAATTCATATTTATTGGCAAGAAATGAGCACACTTAATTAATCGGTCCACCACAACCCATATAGCATCATGACCTGATAGTGTCCTTGGTAAACCACAAACAAAATCCATGGAAATCTGGTCCCACTTCCATTCTGGTATAGGCAAAGGTTTTAATAATCCACCCGGTCTTTGATGTTCTACCTTCACTTGTTGGCACGTTGGGCACTTAATCACAAAGTTTGCCACATCTCGTTTCATTCCATTCCACCAATAATGTCCTTTAAGGTCTTGGTACATCTTGGTTCCTCCCAGGTGTATCGTATATCCAAAATTGTGTGCTTCGCTCATAATTTCTTTCCTCATTTCTTCATCATCGGGCACACACAATCGTCCTTTCATCCTTATCACGTCGTCTTCATCTATGGTAAAATCAGTATATCTCCCCTCCTGAACTTCCTTCTTTATCCTTTGAATCAATTCATCATAACGTTGAGCCTCTTTAATCCTCTCCACTAAAGTTGGCTCCAACACCAAACTTGCTATCTCCATTTCCAAGTCTTGCCCGACAAATTCAATGTTTAACTTCTCAAATTCTTTTATCAATTCTTTCTGGTCTGTCAAAAGAGTTGCAACTTCACCATGATTCTTACGACTTAGGGCATCGGCAACCGCGTTTACTTTTCCCCGACAATAATTAATTCCCAAATCATAATCCTTAATTAACTCTAGCCATCTTCGTTGCCTCATGTTCAGCTCTTTTTTAGTGAACAAATACTTAAGACTTTTGTGATCGGTGTAGATCTCACACCTTTGTCCATAAAGGTAATGTCTCCATATTTTCAAAGCAAAGACAACTGCGGCTAACTCCAAGTCATGCATGGGATAATTTTGCTCATGTGGCCTTAGCTGCCTTGACGCATATGCAATCACTTTCCCTTCTTGCATGAGAACGCATCCGAGACCATTTCTCGAAGCATCACTGTGTACCGTGTAGGGTTTCTCGGGGTTTGGCAAAACTAAGATCGGAGCAGAAACAAGTCTTTGTTTTAATTCTTGAAAGCTTTGATCCCGATTTTCTGTCCAAACAAACTTTTCATTCTTTTGCGTCAATTGAGTTAACGGTTTGGCTATCTTGGAAAAGTCCTGGACAAATTTCCGTAATATCCTGCTAGACCCAAAAAGCTTCTTACTTCAGTCACGGTCTTAGGTGGCTTCCATTCCACCATAGACTTAATCTTTTCTGGGGCTACAAATATGCCTTCACCTAACACCACATGGCCTAAAAACGAGATCCTGTCTAGCCAGAAATCACACTTGGATAACTTGGCATACAATTTATGTTCCCTTAAGGTTTGTAATGCCATACGAAGGTGCTCTTCGTGTTGTTCCCTCGTCTTCAAGTAAATCAAAATATCATCAATAAACACAATCACACACTTATCCAACAAGGATTTATATACCTGATTCATCAAGTCCATTAAGCAGCAGGAGCATTTGTTAATCCAAAGACATCACTAAGAACTCATAATGCCATAACGAGTCCGAAAAGCAGTTTTTGGCACATCTTCGGGTCTACTCTTAACTGATGATACCCATCGCAGATCAATCCGTGAAAATACACTTGCTCCTTGTAACTGATCAAAAATCATCAATCCTTGGAAGTGGATACTTATTCTTGATGGTAACTTTATTCAATTCCCAATAATCAACACATAACCTCATTGACCCATCCTTTTTCTTAACAAATAGCACAGGTGCACCCCATGGTGACACACTTGGTCTTATGAATCCTTGGTCCAAGAGTTCTTGCAATTGCTTTTGTAATTCTTTTAACTCAACATGGGCCATACGGTAAGGCGCTTTTGATATCGGCTCGGTGTTCGGTACCAAGTCAATCTCAAAATCAATTCCTCTCTTAGGAGGCAAACCTGGTAGCTCATCCGGAAAGACATCGAAAAATTCCTTAACAACTGTTATATCCTCAATCTTAGGTAATCCTTCCTCTTTTTCCGTTGCATTAAGGCAACTTTCACTTTCAATCTCAACCTCTCCATCCACGATCAATTCAAATGAGCCTAGGTCTGTTCCTTTTGAAGATACGGTCTCACTTGTGAACTTAACATCCAATCCATTTACATCCTTAAAATTCACTTTCTTCTTTTGACAGTCCACAACGGCTTTAGCAATGGCTAGCCAACTCATTCCCAAAATCACCTCATATCTACTCATCTCCAACACTATCAAATCACACCTCGTACCATGCCCATGTATCTCCATTGGACAATCCTTTAACATTTCATTTGTTGTCACAATGCTTCCAGTAGGGGTTTTAACACGAAAGCTAGAAGCAATAGTGACTATTGGTAAACCAACTTGTCTAGCCAATCTGGTGGTGATAAACGAGTGTGCAGCTCCCGTGTCAAACAAGGCAAAAGTAGCAGTTTTAGCTACCCATATGTGTCCTGCATCCAACACTTACTAATCACTAACTTCATACCATTCCATCTTACTTTCCCTAACTTTCTTAATTTAACTGAGCATTATTTTTCTTTCATTAAACTCAAGTCTTAACAACTAAAAAAACAGCAGAAAAACAAGAGCAAAAAGCAGGAGATGTACCTGTAACAAGGCTGAAGTCTGGACCACTATCCTCTTCAAGAGCAGCCAATCCGCAATCTTCATCTCCCATCTCCTCACATACCCATCATCGTTCAAGGTTATATATCCTCATTCCATGCATCGCTGACGCAGAGCGGCTACCATTATTTCCACCGATCCCATTCCTGGGTCTTGCCACTGCCGATCCTCCAAAAGATCTAGCCGGGGCATCCTTCCTCTGTGGGCACTCATTGGCAAAGTGACCCTTTTGCTTGCAAATGAAACATATAGTGGTAACTTTCCTTGGGCAATTAGTAATCTTGTGAGATGGTTCGCCACAGAAATAACACTTATCCCTCAACTGTGGGCATCTCTTAGGGTAGTGCTCCCCCTTACATTTCCAGCAACTAACACCTTTAGGGGTAGGCTGTCCCCCACTAGTGTTACTCTTAAAGCCAAAAGACGGCTTGAACTTTCTTTGAGAGAATCCAGATCCTGATCCCCCATAAGACTTCCTTCCAAATACTGAAGGTGTCCTTTCTATACTCTTACCCTTTCTCTTCTTAGCCCCTTCTACTATCTGGGCTCTTTCCACTAATTCTCTGAATGATCTAATATCAAATTCCTCTAGCCTCATCCTCAACTCCTCATCCAGACCATTTAAGAAAACTTGCTTTTTAGTTCCTCACTATACTTGTAAGAATCCGGAGCATACTGCAGCAACCTACTAAATTCAGTTTCATATTGCTCCACCGTTCGGCCTTTCTGAGCAATGTGCAAGAAATCCGCACTAAACTGCACTCAGAGACTACCAGGGAAGTAGTTTTCTAAAAACTCATGGCGGAACCTTTCCCAAGTAATTGGTGGCATGAGTTCCCTTTGCTTGGAGTCCCACCAAACTCGTGCGTGGAGCCAGAGCATGTAAGTGCCGTAGTCAATTCTCAGGTGGTGTGGCACCTCAAATGCATTGAAGGATCGCTCTTTCTAAGCTAACCAATCTTCAGCCTCATCCGGTTTTCCATAAACTCCTTCAAAGTACCTGTTACTCTTAATGAATTCAGGTAGGGAGCTCTTATATGGCCTCATTGGGGGTGGAGGAAGCAAAGGCGCAGTATGAGAATGCACGCTTTCTTATGTTGGCATCCCCATAGAAGCTTGTAGTGTCGGTGGTGGCGGAGCTGGAGCTGGTGCTTGTACTGGTAAAGCCTGCCGAAGTGCTTCAAGCACTTGAGTCATTTGTGCCATCTGTCCAAGCATGGCCTGTAAGGCTACTTGGATAGCATCGGCGGGAGGGTTTTGATAAGATCATATTTTATACAAATCTTGATGATCAATTAAGCTAGAATGGATATTTGTTTTGATAAAAATTTATATTCAGGACTAATTTGGATAAAGAAATCAAAACAAGAAAATTTGAATTGAAAAAGAGGAAAAATTGAAGTCAAGGCCTGGCAATTCTCATTTGAAAGTCGTCGGCTTTCAGACGGCGTAAAATCCAAGGCCGTTGCAGCACAGCCAGCTTTGCCCAGCACAAGTTAAACAACATTTAAAGCTGTCTCAAAGCTGCCGGCGTAGAAGATGAAGAAAGCCAGCGTAAATGAAGGCGGAGCCCAGAACTGAAAAATCACCAACTTTGAAGGAGTTACATTATAAGCCGGCATGAAAGCCGCCGGCCTTGAGGCGTTGTACATGGAAGAATTGAAGAGACATGAAGACATGAAACGCTTGGTGGAAATTGAAGCAACACATCTGTTGGAATGACTACGCCGGTGTTAAAGCCGTCGCTTTGGTACGGCGTCATTATAAATTCTACCCAACGCTTCATTTCTGACTACATACACCGGCTAGATCTACGTTCAAAGCCGCCGGCGTTGAAGCAGCATACATTGTAACTGATATTAAAGGCTGCCAGTTGCACTGCCTGCGCAAAGGACAATTTGAAGATACGCCGCTGTAAGCCGTCGGCGTAGGATCCAAAACGGCCGGCGTACCTTGTGAAACAGCAAAGTTCATTGAATGTTTTTCACGAAATTTTTCCTATAAATAGTGGGTCTTCCCTCATTCTCATAATCATCCAAGCAACCAAATATCCAGTACTCAAGTAGTAGAATATTTAGAATAGGATTTCATAAGAGATTTTGAAGAAGAAGATTTGAAGTTATACAAGATTGCAAGTGAAGCTTTAGTATTTTGAATTGGTGATTTCTATCTCGTATTCTTTTTATGCAATTCATATACTTGAATATTCTGATCATAATGTCATTTGCAATTTCTTTTTGATTGTTGAATCATCATCCATGAGTAGCTAAATCATTTTTTGTGGGAAGTTGATGAAGCTTTAAACATGCTAAGATAATTTTTTGAATCCATGTTAATGTGACAGTTAGAATCATGAAATATTCATATGAATTCTGATTATTCATCTGATTTGGTGTATAAGAATTTAATAAACTCGGAAGGGAAATTAGTGTTCACATGAATTCATAAATTGAGATTAAATTGCATTGCGGAAGGTGGCGTAGTTTAATCTAATTTAGAAATTGTCCATGAATATTAATGCAATGTTTTATGTTGATTTCTCACTAAGGAATTAGGAGATTTTAATATAAAGTATTAGTCAATTATAGAATCGGGAGATTTATAATTGTAATTTTGATTCCACTAATGATTTATTTAACGGAAGTTATTGAATTGTTTTGTGGTTTAAAAGGTTTTCAAACTTTGTTTTTAAATCTTGATAATTTCTTATGAATGTTCATGAATCTAATTATCATTATAACATGAGTTCAAGTTGATTGGCAATAGTTTAAAGTGGATTCTCTCCTTCCCACACTTTTCACCATATCCCTCTCTTTAAAAGCTCATTGCATTTCATATAGATAATTAGTTAGATAATTAGTTTAACTTAATCATCTTAAAAAGATCAATTGCCTAGATATTAGTATTAGTTGATAATTGTCTAGTAGTTAGTAAATCCTTGTGGGATCGACACTTTATTCATGCTATATTACAATAGAAGACCTAGTGCGCTTGCTAGAAATATGCTTTAAAATTCAATACTTATCACAGCACATCAAGTTTTCTGGCGCCGTTGCCGGGGATTTATTAATATTAGACTAACTTCAGCTTTGCTAGTAGTTTAGGTTTAAATTTAGTTTGAAATTTTTCCTTTTCTCTTTGCAGGTTATATGCGAAGAAGTAGAAGTGCTGAAATTCTACCTTTAGATCCAGAAATCGAAAGAACCTGCGACAACAGAGAAGAAGGAACCAAAGAAGAGGAGCAATGGCGAAAATCAAGATAACAACAACCAATTGCAACCAGCTGCTCCAAGGGCAATTCGAGACTATACGGTGCCTACTATTCAAGATCCCGCCATACGAATGCCCACTGTGGAGGCAAACAATTTGAGCTTAAACCGTCCCTAATTCAAATGGTTGAATCACATCAATTTGGAGGATATCCAAATGAGACGCCAGATGAACACATTGCAAATTTCTTCAATACACCAACACTGTCAAACTCAATGGTGTAAGAAACGAAGTCATCCGACTTCAGCTTTTCCCTTTCTCTCTTAGGGATAAAGCTTTGGCATGGTACAACTCCCAACCTCCAGATTCAATCACCACATGGGCTGATCTGACAAAGAAGTTTTAAAGAGATTTTTCCCTCCAGCAAGAACCGCCAGATTAAGAAATGAAATTTCCAACTTCACCAAATTCCCTGGAGAATCATTATATGATGCTTGGGAAAGATTCAAAGAGGCGGTCAGAAATGTCCACACCATGGTTTACCCGATAATCTACTAATTGAAATTTCTACCTCAGTCTTGATGAAGCTTTAAGGTCATTAGTAGATGCTACATCGGGCGGATCACTGATGGGGAAGACATATGAGGAAGCTAGTGAGATTATTGAAGAATTAGCTTCTGCTGCTCATAATTGGAGTTGTGAAAGAACAAGATCAAAGTAGCATCATTGGAAGATAAAGAAGATATCTCACAACTCAAAGCTCAAATGGCTACCTCATCACTCAAGTAAGTAAACTCACAACTACAAATACTTCCAATCAAAAACAACAAGTGTTTTGTTGTGAGATTTGCTCAGGACCACACTCCTCTTTTGAGTGTCCACATGGATCATCTTCAAATGACGAGCAGCTAATTATGTGGGAAATTTCCAAAAGGCAATTTTGGAAACACATATCATCCGAATATGCGAAATCATCCAAATCTTTCATATCGGAATGATGCCAATGTTCTAAAGCCACCACCTGGTTTTCAAGGACAAGGATGTGAGAAATGCCCACCTCAACAGCAAATTCAAACATCCACTGATGCATTACTGAGGGATTTCATTGTTACCACAACAAATTCACTCAACAATCAGAATGCAATCATTCAAGATTTGCAAGGGAAACTCCATCAACTTGCACAGCAAGTGAGTAATAGACCATCGGGTCTTTACCAAGCAACACGGAGGAGAATCCCAAGTCTGTAAATGCAATCACATTGAGAAGTGGAAAGGAGATTGCTCCAGTTGAGGAACTACTAAAGATGAAGAGGAAATTCCACAAAACAACAAAGGGAAACGAAAGATGGAGGAAACTATTCAAAAACCACCTGAGGTGAAATCATATGTTCCTCCCGTTCCTTTTCCAGGAAGATTAAAGCAACAAAAGCTTGATGAGCAATTTTCAAAATTCCTGGATGTTTTCAAAAAGCTGCACATCAACATTCCATTCTTAGAAGTAATTCAAGGAATGCCTTCCTATGCCAAATTCATCAAGGAATTGCTGTCTAACAAGAGGAAGATTGATGGAAATGTGATACTCACTGGAGAATGTTCCATGATTACAGAAACAAACAACCAGTCTGCCCACTAAGCTCCGAGATCAGGGAAGTTTTACTGTTCCTTGCACCATTGGTGATTGTTATTTTGATAAAGTTTTAATTGATTCTGGTGCAAGTATCAACTTAATGCCTTCATCTATATTTCAAAAACTAGGATTAGGAGATTGCAAAGATACACATGTAACTTTGCAACTTGCTGATAGAAGTGTAAAATACCCTAGGGGTATTGTAGAAAATGTCCTAGTTAAAGTTGACAAATTCTTTTTCCTGTGGATTTTGTAGTGCTTGACATGGATGAAGATAGGGAAGTTCCCATGATCTTGGGCAGACCGTTCCTTGCAACAGGAAAAGCACTGATTGATGTGGAACAAGGGCAACTTACATTACGGGTGATGGATGAACAGGTTACTTTCAATGTCTATGAGGCAATGAAGAAATTTGATGATGCCAATGCCTGTTACACCATCAATACCATTGATGAGCTGGTTTCTGAGTCTTGAGGAACAAACTGGTGTGGAGACTATGGAGTCTGTCTTAAGAGACGTGGACAATTGGAGTGATGATGAAGAGGAAGAAGAACAATGGAAGATGTACCAATGATCAAAACCAGATATTATGAATCTTTGGGTACAAATGAGCAAAGCAAGTTCCATCTTTGATGCAGCCACCAACCTTGGAACTAAACCACTTCCTGACCATCTGAAGTATGCTTTTCTTGGAATTGGCGATACTTTGCCAATTATCATTTCATCTGCATTGACAGATACACAAGAACAACAGTTGATTGATGTGTTGAAAAAGCAAAGAAGCAATCGGATGGACCATTGCTGATATCAAGGGTATTAGCCCTACCATTTGCACTCACAAAATTCTTATGGAAGCTGAGTGTAAACCTACAGTTCAACCACAAAGGAGACTCAACCCGACACTTAAAGAAGTTGTCAAGAAAGAAGTTTTGAAGCTGCTTGACGCAGGTATCATCTATCCTATCTCTGATAGTAAATGGGTTAGTCCGGTTCAAGTAGTGCCAAAGAAAGGTGGTATGACTGTAGTGAAGAATGAGCAAAATGAATTGATTCCTACTCGTACTGTGACTGGGTGGAGAGTTTGTATTGATTACAGGAAGTTGAACGATGCCACTCGAAAGGATCACTTTCCACTTCCCTTCATTGATCAGATGTTGGAGAAACTTGCAGGGCATGATTATTACTGTTTTCTTGATGGATATTCTGGATACAATCAGATTCTATTGCACCCGATGATCAAGAGAAAACAACATTCACTTGTCCTTATGGCACATTTGCCTTTAGGAGAATGCCTTTGGACTTTGCAATGCACCTGCTACATTTCAGAGGTGTATGATGGCTATATTCTCAGATATGCTTGAGAATTTTATCGAGATCTTCATGGATGATTTTTCAGTCTTTGGAAAGTCATTCGATCTATGTCTTGAGAATTTAGCCTCGGTTCTACAAAGATGCAAAGATACCAATCTGATCCTGAATTGGGAAAAATGCCACTTCATGGTTAGAGAAGGGATAGTGTTGGGTCACAAAATTTCTGCGAGAGGAATTGAAGTGGATAAAGCCAAAGTGGAGATTATTGAGAAGTTACCACCACCCACGACTGTTAAAGGAGTCAGAAGTTTTCTTGGACATGCTGGCTTCTACAGACGATTCATCAAGGACTTCTCCAAAATTTCGAGACCTCTTTGCAACCTTCTGGAAAAAGATGCGGTGTTCAATTTTGATGAGAAATGTCTGCAGGCATTCAATTTATTAAAGGAAAAGCTCATTTCCACACCAGTGATCATTGCGCCAGACTGGGAGCTTCCTTTCGAACTCATGTGTGATGCCAGCGACTTTGCAGTTGGAGCGGTACTTGGTCAGAGACGAGGTAAGATCTTTCATGTTATATACTATGCAAGTAGAACACTAAATGAGGCCCAGAGAAATTATGCACTACTGAGAAAGAGCTTTTAGCTGTTATCTTTGCATGTGATAAATTTAGGCCTTATCTGATAGGTTCTAAAGTTGTAGTATACACTGACCATGCAGCTCTCAAGTATTTGTTTGCTAAAGCTGATGCAAAACCTAGGTTGATTAGATGGGTTTTACTACTGCAAGAATTTGATCTTGAAATTAAAGATAAAAAGGGAACTGAAAATGTTATTGCTGACCATTTGTCTAGACTTGAATCTGATAGTCTAGACATTCCATCAATGAGAAGTTCCCTGATGAACAATTGCATGCAGTAGAGATTCTTGATTTGCCATGGTATGCTGATATTGTGAATTATTTGGTTAGTAAGATTATCCATATGGTTTGTCATATCCTCAAAAGAAAAAGTTTTTGCATGATGTAAAATACTATTTTTGGGATGAACCATATCTGTTTAAAAAATGTGCTGACCAAATAATTAGAAGATGTGTGCCTGAATCTGATCAGCTTAGCATTTTAGAACACTGTCATTCAAGGGAAGCAGGGGACACTTTGGTGTTCAAAGGACTGCAGCAAAAGTATTGTCATCTGGATTTTATTGGCCTAACTTGTTTCGTGACTGCAGGAATTTCATTATGTCATGTGCTCAATGTCAAAGGACAGGTAACATTTCTAAACGACATGAATTACCACAAAACAATATTCTGGTAATTGAGCTTTTCGATGTTTGGGGGATTGACTTTATGGGTCCTTTTCCCTCATCTTTTTCAAATAAATACATACTTGTGGCAGTTGATTATGTTTCAAAATGGGTGGAAGCTGTTGCTTTACAAACAAATGATGCCCGAGTAGTTTTGAAATTTTTGAAAAAGAATATTTTTACCAGATTTGGTGTGCCCAGAGCTATAATTAGTGATGGGGGGTCTCATTTTTGTAACAGGCAATTTGAAAAACTTTTGGCAAAATACGGTGTTACACATAAAGTGACTACCCCCTATCATCCACAAACAAGTGGGCAAGTTGAAGTTTCTAATAGGGAGATAAAAAGAATTTTGGAAAAAACAGTTAATGCATCAAGAAAAGATTGGTCTTCAAAATTAGATGATGCATTATGGGCTTACAGGACTGCTTTTAAAACCCCTATTGGAATGTCCCCATACATGCTTGTTTTTGGTAAATCATGTCATCTTCCTGTAGAACTTGAGCACAAGGCATTTTGGGCTATAAAATTCCTTAACTTTGATGAAAAAGCTGCAGGTAAAAAGAGATTGCTCCAATTGAATCAACTGGAAGAATGGAGAAATGAGGCATTTGAAAGCGCTCGTATCTATAAGGAACGAGCAAAGAAATGGCATGATAGGAACATCATCAAACGAGAATTTTTCCTGGACAAAAAGTTTTACTTTACAATTCTCGTTTGAAGTTGTTTCCTGGAAAATTACGGTCAAGATGGTCGGGACCGTTTGAGATAGCAAAAGTTTTTCCATATGGAGCGGTTGAATTAAAAACTGAGGATGATCGACTTTTAAAGTGAATGGGCAACTGCTCAAGCATTATTTTGAGGGGGAAAATCTTGACAGTACAACTACTGTCATCAATCTTAAAGAACCATGATCAGGTCAGGAAAGTCGGGCTAAGCGACTTTAAACTAAGCGCTTCTTGGGAGGCAACCCATGTCTAATTTTAGAGTAATTTTTATTTGTTTGTTTTTACTAACTTAGCTATTAGTGTGGCAGGATATTTAGTATTTAAAAAAAAAATAAAAAATTAAAAAAGGTTGAAGGCCGGCTCAGAGCTGCCAGCCTTGAGCAAGCTCTGAGAAAACAAGGAAGGCCGGCTAAAAGCCGCCGGCTTATCACCGGCGTAAAGGAGTAGGTGAGCACCGCAAAAGAGGCCAGCAGTGGAGAGTTGAAGGCCGCCGGCTTTATGCCAGCGTTTGAAACACAAGATTTAGGCCGGCTTGGGAAAGGTCTAGGCCGCCGGCTTATATGCTGGCGTTGGAGTACAAGATTTACGCTGGCAAGGGAAGGTGAAGGCCGCCGGCTTAAGGCCGGCGTGTATTGCAGATTTCTTGGTTTCTGAAAATTCCCGATGAAGGCCGGCATCTGGGATTCAAAGCCGCCAGCTTTCGGTCGGCGTATCCATTCAGGCCGGCAGCGTAAATCGATAAGCGGCCAGCTTTGAGCTCTCGGTATGTAATTTTTTCACTTACACTGGCTTAAAGCCGCCGGCTTACATTGCAGAAATGCCGGCGTACATTGTGCAGAAGCTTAAAAACAGGTACGAATCTCTCTCTCTCTTTCATTCTCTCATCCTCATTCCCTCTCAATCACTCTCAAATCAACAAATTCCCCCCTAGTTCATCGTTCCATTGCGTATAATCCAGCTGATCAAGTAAGTGTATATCACCTTTGCTCTTAGTTTTCGATCTAATCCATTATATTACATATATGTTTGTCCAATCTGATGATAAATGGGTTTTTGTTGAAGAATGTGATATTAGCTTCAAGTTTGATTACTTTGATGATGTTTTGGATTAAGTTGCACTTCGTTCCATACATGTTTACATTTGATTGATCAAACTGTTGATCATTGTGCTGTATTGATCCATAATTGCTGTATTACTCTATTGAAGAAAATTAGGGTTCTTGAGTTGTGTAGAGGATTTCAATTTCGAATTTGGGGTTTTGTGGAGATGTTGTTATAGCTGCTGGATTTGTAATTCTATATACTACTTAGTAGCTCCAATACTTGCATTGTGTTAAAATTTGTTAGAATTGAACTTGGAATTGGATTTGTGCTCAAATTTTACAACAATTTCAGTATAAAATTGATTTTGGGACAAAAAGAAAAATTTTGAAAATCAATTTTATTTGAAAATTTGAAAAATTCCAACGTTCAATTCTGAGCTGGCTAGCCTAAGCTGCCAGCTTTGATAGTAATATGCAAGTGTAAATGATCCATGCAATTCATTAGTTGATTGGTTTCAATTAGTTATATGTATTGATATCCACAATGTTTAAAAACATGTTTTAGGCATATATCAGAATTTTGCATTCCTTAATACTAATTGAAATCAAATTATTTGCAGGAATGGCCCCAAAACAAAAACGACCAAGAACGGGTGATGCTTCTACATCGGGTTCAGATACCCGAAATCTGCTGTCCAGTCAGCAGTACGCCAAGGACAGAAAGAAAAGGCTGGTCAAGAATGACTTTATAAACATCCAGTATTTAGACTGGTGCTTGCTGGATCAGTTTGATATGGTAGACAGAATTCGAGGGATTATTCAAGATCCAGCGTGGCTGAGATTATTTGACATTCGGGAGCCTGCATACAAGAATCTAACGATAGAGTTCTTGTCCACGGTAAAAAATATCCCAGACCGTGAGGAGTCCACCTTCCAGTTCCAGGCCTATGGACAGATACGGGAAGTAAAATTGAAGCAGATAGGCCACATTTTGGGACTGTATGACAGTACGGAAGAGAACAGGACTTTGCCAAACAGCTGGCCAGAGGACATGACACAGGAGGCTTACTGGGCCCACCTGGTTAGTCCTGGATCAAATGAGCACTTTGTCCCATCAAAATCACTGGCCACGTCATTCAGTGCCGTTGAGCACAAGCTCCTCCATCACATTATGCACACCCTGAGCTGCAAAAAGACGAGTCACAGCAAGGTGACTACATTTGATATGTTCTACCTGTTTAGCCTTATTAGAGGTTACAGGATTGATCTCGGGGTGGAGGTAGCAAATTTTATATCGGCAGGCTGAGGACACGAGGACCCGAGGTGTGGGTTGTGGAGGCTACATCACTCGGCTATTGAAGGGGATGAATCTTTTTGAGCCTCACAGGATGATGAGGTGTATGAGTGCAAGAGGATCACATCTGCACCATTTAAGGCTGGGGATTGCTGAAAAACCCCAGGCCAGCACAGCCACCGGTATTGGAGGAGGTTGAGTTCCAGGATATTTTTCCTGGAGATTCCATTTGAGATGCCATCTACATCTGCTCCACCTCCTCCTACAGGCGCTTCATCGGCATACGGTATGGACCAGCTTAGGCTGGATGTTGAAGAGCTGAAGCGTCAGAGTCAGGAGCTCAGAGATAGTCAAGAAAGGGAGAGAAAGAAGAACAAAATTCAGAAAGACTATCTTTGATGCGCTGAAGACGGCCATCTGCTGCATTAGCCCAGAGACGGGGGCTGGCATGACCTATCAGACTTCATCTGAGTCTCATCACTCAGATAGGCTCAGTTCAGAGCATACTCAGACGGTCAGCCCGGGAGATATTGTGAGACACACACCTGAGGGCAGCAGCAGACAGAGCCCGGGGCCAGAGAGCTAGAGACCCTGCTAGCTCTTATTTGCTTTTATTTGATATCTCTATTATTGGCCTGTATATTTCTTGAGTACCCAAGTTCCTGTGGGTGAACTCATTTCTTATTTTTCTGCTTTTATTCTGCTTTTATTTTGTTTTTGTTTTTGTTTTTGTTTTCTTTGTAGTGATTACAGGAATCAAGCAAAGCAAATCTCTTGCAATGCCAAATTTTGATGATTATGAATCAACTGACTTCAGGGAAGTATCCAATTCAATTCTTATTTCTTTCCTCTGTTTTATTTGTTGAAAAACAGTGAGGTCACTGTTTGATTGAAGTGTGGGGGAAGGGATAGAAGGGATAGAATTACATGAAGTGCTGAAGTGATGAATATGATCTGAATATGATCTGTTTGCTGAAAAATCTCCACCTTGTATTTTTGGTTTGAAAGAGGAAATTCTGCCAAAATTTTTTCAAAAATCTCTTGAAATTGGAGATAGTACAAAGCAAAGAATGAAAATCAATGAAATTGACTTGTGAAAGTGTCTTACTCACCTGCTATTGTGATTGGTTGACTAAGTTAAAATTAAGTTTTAAAATCCTTAAGGAACAAGTTTACTTGATTTTTAACTTTGGAATTGGAAATTTAAGAGCTGATCGAGTCCTTTTGTTGAAAAATAAACAGGTCTACTTCTTGGAAATTTTAATTTGTATATATTCTCTGAATTTTAACACTTGGTGAAAGAGGTAGAAGAAACTTTTAAACTTAGTGATCCTTTATAAAAATAAGTCTTTGATATTGTATTGCATTCAAAAAGAAAGAAACAAGCATAGCCACTACTCCTCTGACTTGAAATTTTGAGTTATGAGTATCTGAACTTGAATGTTAAAGTGAGGAAGAGTTCTTAGGGGTATTTTGAAACCTGGTCACTTAGGTGATGAGCCTGAGATGTGCCGACTCAATGAACTCACTGTAACGAGAAGGGAAGAATGGCAAAAGTTCAATTCATGAGCTTTGAAAAACAAAAAGATGGAGGCAAAAACCTCCCAAAAAGAAAATAAATGCTTGAGAAAGAAAAAGTAAAATGAATGCAAAATATGCAAAGGAAGGAGACTTATAATAAAGAGGGAGAAATTCTAAGGAAAAAGTAGATACCACATGCTTTCATTTTGTTTACTTAGAATATATATAAGCTAGAAATCCAATGAAGTTTAAATGAGTATTTTTCCTTAGTGGATTGAGTATTTGCTTTTGAATTGAAAGTTCTTTTGTTAAAAGTTGAGATTAAAACTTGTTTTGTTTGGATTAACTCCTAAATTTTGATTATAGTACTCTAATTGCAAGGAATTGGTATGGTTAGAGCTGTAGATACAAGAGAAACAAGTTAAAGAAGTTGAAATTTAAATGGAAAATTGTACTATCTGAAAAGAGATTTCATTTTATTCTTCATTTTGCTTGAGGACAAGCAAAAGTTCAAGTGTGGGGGAATTGATAAGATCATATTTTATACAAATCTTGATGATCAATTAAGCTAGAATGGATATTTGTTTTGATAAAATTTTATGTTTCATGACTAATTTGGATAAAGAAATCAAAACAAGAAAATTTGAATTGAAAAGAGGAAAAATTGAAGTCAAGGCCGGCAATTCATCATTGAAAGCCGCCGGCTTTCAGACGGCGTAAAATCTGAGGCCGTTGCAGCACAGCCAGCTTTGCCCAGCAAGTTAAACAACATTTAAAGCCGTCTCAAAGCTGCCGCGTAGAAGATGAAGAAGCCAGCGTAAATGAAGGCCGACAGCCCAGAACTGAAAAATCACCAGCTTTGAAGGAGTTACATTATAAACCGGCATGAAAGCCGCCGGCCTTGAGGCAGTGTACATGGAAGAATTGAAGAGACATGAAGACATGAAACGCTTGGTGGAAATTGAAGCAACACATCTGTTGGAATGACTACGCCGGTGTTAAAGCCGCCGGCCTTGGGACGGCGTTCGTTATAAATCTACCCAACGCTTCATTTCTGACTACATACGCCGGCTAGATCTACGTTCAAAGCCGCCGGCGTTGAAGCGGCATACATTGTAACTGATATTAAAGGCTGCCAGTGCACTGCCTGCGCAAAGACAATTTGAAGATACGCCGCCTGTAAGCCGCCGGCGTAGGATCCAAAACGGCCGGCGTACATTGTGAAACAGCAAAGTTCATTGAATGTTTTTCACGAAATTTTTCCTATAAATAGGGGGTCTTCCCCTCATTCTCAGAATCATCCAAGCAACCAAATATCCAGTACTACAAGTAGCTTTAGAATATTTAGAATAGGCATTTCAAGAGATTTTGAAGAGATTTGAAGTTATACAAGATTTGCAAGTGAAGCTTTAGTATTTTGAATTGGTGATTTCTAATCTTATTCTTTTTATGCAATTCATATACTTGAATATTCTGATCATAATGAAATCATTTGCAATTTCTTATTTGATTGTTGAATCATCATCCATGAGTAGCTAAATCATTTTTTATAGGAAGTTGATGAAGCTTTAAACATGCTAAGATAATTTTTGAATCCATGTTATGAGATAGTTAGAATCATGAAATATTCATATTGAATTCTGATTATTCATCATGTTTTGGTGTATAAGAATTCTAATAACTCGGAAGGGAAATTAGTGTTCACATGAATTCATAAATTGAGATTAAATTGCAATTGCGGAAGCGGCGTAGTTTAATCTAATTTAGAAATTGTCCATGAATATTAATGCAATGTTTTATGTTGATTTCTCACTAAGGAATTAGGAGATTTTAATATAAAGTATTAGTCAATTGTAGAATCGGGAGATTTATAATTGTAATTTTGATTCCACTAATGATTTATTTAACGAAAGTTACTGAATTATTTTGTGGTTAAAAAGGTTTTCAAACTTTGTTTTTAAATCTTGATAATTTCTTATGAATGTTCATGAATTTAATTATCATTATAACATAAGTTCAAGTTGATTGGCAATAGTTTAAAGTGGATTCTACACCTTCCCACACTTTTCATCATATCCCTCTCTTTAAAAGCTCATTGCATTTCATATAGATAATTAGTTAGATAAGATAGTTTAACTTAATCATCTTAAAAAGATCAATTGCCTAGATATTAGTATTAGTTGATAATTGTCTAGTAGTTAGTAAATCCTCGTGGGAGCGACACTTTATGCTATATTACAATAGAAGACCTAGTACGCTTGCTAGAAATATGCTTTAAAATTCAATACTTATCACAACACACCAGGTTTCGAGGTGGGGCAGCTTGTTGCTCTTCTTCCATATTGGGTTGATTGGAGGCGCTTTCTCCTGACGTCTCCTTCTCCTACCACGACTGTTTCAAAGTTTATTTTGTCTAGATAAGTAATCTTCTCAATATTTTATTAATTTTTTTAAACGAGAAAGCGGAAATAATGAAAATTGTAGTAAAAACAGAAAATAAAAGTACAAAAAGGAAATCAGGAATTTAAGTAATAAAATCTTGAAATCACAGAACATAATCATAACTTTATGAAAATTTAAACAGCACATGCAAAAATCCTCGGAGGCGACATTCAAGTATAATCTTGCCTTTTATGCAACAACAAAACAACCAACATTTAATAATAAAAACGCGATCGTGAAAACAATCAAGACCTCCTAAGCAATATTCTATGAGAGTCTCATTGGGTTGCTTATGGATGTTTCGCGATGCTAAGCCGATTGCTTCTTAGTGGTTATTATTCACAAGGAGTTAGGAAATAGGATTCTAAGACTCGTACCATGGTCATCATCCTATCTAAGTCTTCCTTTTCATTTCTATTCGAACTTTTCTTTTTATCCTTCTTTAAGGCTATTTAGTTACAGTTATGATTATAAACTCTTAACCATGCTCTGAAACCAACTTAAACTGTCACGCACCAAAGGGTACTTAAAACGCGATAGTCCACCACACTCGATATTTAAACTTAGGTATGACAACCTTAGTCATCCCATAAGTTTACATATCGGGTGTAAGGTGTACTTGCACAACTTTTAGGATCACACTTTGAATCGAATAGTCTAAAGGAGGCATACATTAGCATTAAGAATATAAATCACAACAATATAAATAAATTAAGTCTTTACAAAAGTCAAGGGGCATACCCCGCCAAAATAATAATGGAAGTCCGTCCATTCTAAATTAACATTTACAAATACTAGGGTTTATATCGAGGAGATTTTCCTAGAAGTCTACGCCTCTAGCTAGGTCCCGACTTCTTCAAAAGCTCCTTCATCCAAAAGATAACCCTGTGAAATGTGTTCTCTCGGAACATCCAAAAATAGGAACACCACAACAAAACTATCGGGGTGTAAGCTACAGGCTTAGTGAGATTCAATTTCCAAATATTCAATACTCAACAATAGTATATATCAGACAAGTCATTAGCAATCATATGAATGCACAAGTATATGAGCATACAATACATAAGACCATCTGGAAATCTTATGTTGAATGGATTTATGCCCTCCATTTGGGGTTAGGTGTTTCAGGCCCATACGACCATCATTTAAATACTTCTCACTTCTTATTATGGTTATACAGGTGCCCATCCACCACTCTTTAAATTTTTACTGTGGTTGATTCAGGTGCCCACCCACGCACATTTTAATTCCGGCCCATTCGCCAACAACCGAGTTTATCGGCTCCTCATTGCCTAAATTACCATGCCTTCTTCCCACAAAGGTATAATAACCCATGCAATGTAACTCACTACGTGGTATGCATGTACAGTTTATTCATATAATCGTGGCATATTAATTAGATAGATTAAGTGCGATCATAGAGAATTTTAGACAATCCAAGTCTATACTAGCTCATACAATGATTTATAAAAAGTCTCATCTCGATATACTTATCATTCATTCAACCGAGATTATGTCACACTCATCATAATTTTATCTTTTCCTAATGCTAATGCACTACGATTACAAGCACATACATGAGTACAACTATTTAAGAAATGAACTCACTCAGCTATAGAGAGAAATCCACTAGTCATAGTAGTCCTCGAGAAGTGGAAATCCGTCCTCCAAGTCACCTAAGTAAAAGGAATACTCAAAATGAGTATTTCTTATAAGGTTCTAATAACTTAACAGTTCTAACTACTAAGTTCGTCAATTTCGCATAAGATAAAGTCCTAACTTTAAATGACCATATCGAACTCATTTTTACTCGGAATTGAGCATATAATATATCAATTTCTATCTACTTGAAAGATCTATCTATTCCTAATATTATTTTCAAGTTTTGAAAATATTTAGGTCACGAAACAGAGGCATCAGTTCTGGTCGTTCGAAAACGTCAATTCCGAAAAATAGTTTTGTGGATGCTTGTGATGTTTCTAGCCTATAGCTTAACTACACAATATCGATGATTTCCTATCATGAATGATATGATATGAACTTGATGCATGCATGCTTTTGAAATTATTTACTAAAAGGAAACTTAAGAAACTTCTTATTTGTGAAGATCCATGACTACACACTTTCATGAAAACTAGTTTCCTAACTTTGACTATCTCATTTGTTTTGAAGTTATTTCCTTAAGAAAATCAATTTATCTGTCACGCCCCGAAGGGTATCCTAAACATGGCAGTCCACCGTACACAATATTAAAGCCCAAAAATGACCACTCAGTCACGCGAAGGCTTCCATACTATGTACAAGGCGTTTAACACATAAAGGAGACACATCGGAATGATACATTTTATGTTGATACAATTGAGTAACAATGTAAAGGAAATGCAATCCACTATACTTCCGATGCAAACCACTATACTTCATATACGAATCACTATACTTCATAATACAGATCATTCAACTTCAATTACATTCATCCACAGACTTCCCTACATAAACTATTACAAGACAAATCATAAAACTAGCAGATAACTTCAAACATTCGCATTCTTTGCCAAGATCCCGGAGTCATTCCCGGCTCCAATCAATTCAGTCCCCACTTTGCATTCTTGAGATAACCTGTTCATTTAAACAACTTTAGGGGTATAAGCTACACTAGCTTAGTGAGAGTTCCCTTAATTCCGTACCATAACAAACAAGTTATAATCATTCATATGCTATGCATGAACAAACACGTGAGCAAGTAATTATGCATGGGTATCCGGAACCCACACACAGAACGGATTTACGCCCTCCGTATCTTAGGTTAGGAATGGTATTGAGTCTACACGACCGCATCTAGTCCCCAACCCTCGGCTCTTAGCACTCGACTCGGCTAGGCTCATCCAAGAATGCATCCACATGCACCTTAGTACCCCTGAATGAGCTCTGGCACCGGGTTCGTTATCCAAACGAATCATCCACGGACCATACCGATCGACCTGCGTAGGAGTAGCATACTACCAAATGCAATATGTCCAATGCGATGCATGACCAATTTAATTTTTGCTTAGGTCACAAATATTTATACATTCTTTAGAGTGACCAACCAATATCACACATATAACAGAAATAATATGAACGGTGCAGTTATTCAATCAAATCATGGTTTCGATATGCTTTAGTATTCTTTGGCATACATTCATCACAGTCTCATCATATCTTCCATCCCCATTCATATCGATTTTTATCTTGTTCCTATAATTCTAATGCAACTAACTACAAGCACAATCAAGGTAACAAAGCAAGGAGAAAATTCACTCGGCCATTGGATCATCAGTCTTCTAGTAATAATAATTCAATGGCAGGGAATCGTCGATCTCGAGATCTCCTAAAAAGGAAGAAATACTCTAATAAGTATTTCATCACTTAACTAATCCAAACTATCTCATTCAAACTATCAAATTCGTAATTCGCGTCCTAAGCGGGAATTCCAACTTAAAACGGCCATAACTTGGTCATTTTAACTCGGAATCTCGCAAATTATATATCGATTTCTATCTACTTCGAAAGATCTATCTATTTCTAATATTATTTTCAAGTTTTGAAAACTTTGAAGCTTCGAAAAGTTCGGATCAGATTAGGGCAGCAACAATTTTCAACTTCCGAAAAGTAGTTTTGTAAATATTTGTAACATTCCTACTATATAGATTGGCTATACATGCAATATGAATGATTTCCTAACATGAATGACATGAGATGAGCTTAATGTATGCATGATCTTGATGATTTTTGCTAAAAAGAAATTTTATAACTTTTTATCTTGCAGACCATAATAACAGCTACTTATGAAAAATCTAGTTTTCTAATCTTTGATCATTTCCATTTGTTTTGGATTTATTACTTAAGAAAATATAATTATTTTGTCAAAATTGAGTCTTCATTATATATATCACTTATGACCTTCATTTCTACATAAAAATTTCCATTTTACACTTTGTAAACATGTTTTCACATATTGATACTCAAAAATCCGCATTTTAGAAAATTCACTTTTTGAATGATTACTTTGGGAAAAACTTGTTTAATGCATTAAAATTTAAGACTTCACTATATTTATTGTCTAAGGACTTCATTTAACACATAAAACTTGCAATTTGAGCTCATATACTAAGTGATTACATATGCATCATCTCAAATTACGAATTTGACAATTTGATCACTAACTCAAAATTTTCCATTTTAATTCCATTACTTGTTTTACACATTACTCATGCCTAAACTCATTTTAACTTGTAAAAGTCATTGCTCAATGATATCTATTACCTATATACTTCATTTTTCACATAAAACATGAGTTTTGGAGTTGATACATGGGTTCTAAAAATTGGTCTTGGTTGGGATCCGAATTTACAAAATTCATGTTTGGTTATATCTTTTGATAAAATCTATCTAAGCTCATAAAAATCCATTCCTTACATATCCTATCCTAAGAGCCTTTCATTTCTTAAATAAAAACTTCATTTTTGAGTTGGAAAACATGTTTTTAAAATAGGCCTTGGCCAAAATCCAAAAATAGAATTTTTATTTTGAAAATCACTTTTGATTCTTGTAAAAAGAAGTCTTGATGATATACATATATTAAGCCTTTATTTTCTTAAGTAAAATTTACATTTTGACACTTGGAAAGTGGTTTTTAAATATTGGTCTTGCTAAAATACGAATTTCACAAATTTTGTTCAAGTTCAAATCTAAGATCTACACATAATATGAACATACACCTAGATGAAACCCATGAAAACAAACTTTAAACTCATAGATCTAAACTTTGCTCATCAAAATTACTCATTTATGTTATCTATACCCTAAGCCCTTCATTTTAAATGAAAAATACACATTTTGAAGTTGAAAAACCACTTTTCTAACTATGGTTCATTTTCATCCGAATTTTCAAAATTGATTTTTGTTGAAAACAAAATAGATCTTGGGTTTCCTACAACTTTCCTACCATCATCAAGCTATAGCAAGTTGTTCATGAACATAAACAAAGATCTAATGCATCTATGAACTCAAAACTTTAGATCTAGTTTTCTAAACTAGTTTTACATGCATGAATCACTAAGATAGACATGTGGATGCTAGATCTATGCATAAATCATAAGGAATAACAAAAATAACAACTTAAATACAAGATCTATGGCATAAACAAAAATCAAAGCTATAAAAAGTTAGATCTACAATATATATCAACTTTAAACAAGAAAATAATTGAAATACAAGATAATAAAAGTAGAGAAAAGGAGAGTTTCATTTTTGGCATCATCATCCTAAGCTTTTAAGCTTATGGAAGGTCATTTGATGCATGAAACCTTCATTACACTTTACCTATATCACCTATGGAGCTTTGGGAAGAAGATTTGCTTAGAAATCTTTAAGAAATAGGTGTGGAAGCTAATGGAAGGTGTGGGGGCAGCTTGTTTTTCATAGAAGAACAAGAGGAAAAGAAGAAGAAGGAGAGGAAAAATGAGAGAGAAAGACTAAAGAATGAAAGAGGGAAAGTGAGTAAATGAAGAGAGAGAGAGAAAATGAGTGTTTTAATGAATAAAGAAAGAAAAAAAAAAAAACAAAGGCAGCCAATATAGAGTGCTGCACGTGAATTTAAGGGGAGAAGAGAGAGAGTTTTGTTGAATTTTGACTTGAAATTAATTTGTGTAATAAATGTGTATGTGTAGCTTCTTTAAGAAGGAGTAGAAAATAATTATTTTAGTCAAATTATGATTAAATAAAAGGACAATGGCAGCAAAGATGGGTCAAAAATCTGCCATGAATTGTGGGATTATGTGTAGAAAGATTGAAGTGAAAAGGAAGTGATATGTGTAAGGTGTACTTGAAGGTATGGGTTGTAAAAGTACTTTATTAATAAAATAAATTAAAATAAAATAAAATTAGAAAATTTATTCCAAATATTTGTAGCAGATTTTTCATAATTAAATTTAAATAATTATTTGAATTATTTTAGTATTTTAACAAATATGTTACCGGTATGATCAAAATACGCGATTATGGGCTATAAATAATATTTTTATAACCCGAAAAATTCTAAAAAATTATTTTATGAAAATATAAATATTTTTCAATTATTAAATTAATTTATTTTATTTTTAGTATCGGATCTTAAAAGAATCTGATCCGTAAAACCCGAAAGAACTAAATTTTAGAAAAACAAAATTTTCTATAACATGTAAAATATTTATCTAAAAATATAAGGCTTTATAAGAATAAAATTTTTTTTAATGAAATAAAAATGAATAGTGCAAAAGACTAATCAATTACCGGTAATAACGGAAATACGATAAAAAGGTTATAACTGTAACTTTTATAACCCGAAAAATTATATAACTGATATATTTGGAAATTTTATGAAATTACGTGTCTAACGGTACTATCGGTATATTTTTGATATCTCGAGCCCCGGGACACGCTTTTCGAAGTCTGTATCCGAACGGTTCGAAATAGGTCAAAAATTTACCAATCTGATAATTATAAAACTTATATTACTATGAGCTATTCTATATATTTAAACTACATCTCGGCCTCTAGGGTTAGGGGCGCTAGATTGCTGGACTTAAGCTATTGTATTCCGCTTAGGGTTTCCGAGTGATTTTCCGGTTTAGACCTTTGCCAATTTGGAAACTGATATTTATGTATATACAACATATTTAATTTAAGAAAATTATTTTAAATTTTATTATTTTTTTGTAAGTATTTAATATCTTTTAATGTTTTCGGAATTTTTGAATTGGGTTTCATTTCCGAAAGTTAATCGTTATTTACTTTTTAATAATTCATTTTTGGGATCTATATTACCCGATTTTATAAATCGGAGTCACGTATGGAATTTGTCGTACGTAGTGGTTTTGGAATTGTAGTATGTTGAGTTCTTACTTCGTTTTTGAGAATTCTTATTTTTCCCAAGACTCGGGAATTTTTCGAATTCATTCGTGATTTAAGACCAATTGAAATTTGGTTTTAATTTGGAGTGATTTTTAGGGTTTATTTTCGAAGTTCATCTTGAAATTATTTACTGAAATTTTCCGGGGCTTACATTATCCTTATCTAAATTGAGTCTTTATTATACCTATTACCCAAGCCTTCATTTCTACATAAAAACTTGCATTATACACTTTGCAAATATGTTTTCAAATAGGATTTGTCCAAAAATCGAATTTCTTGAAATTAAATTTTTGAGTGATTCTTTTGGGAAAACTTATTTAATGCATTAAAACTTAGGACTTTAAGATACCTATTACCTAAGGAATCCAGTTAACACATAAAACTTCTATTATGAACTTGGATGATAGGTGTTCTTATGACCTATATTCAAAATTACGAATTTCATATGTTGAGTACTAACTCAAAATTTTCCCTCTAGATTCCACTTCTTGTTTGATACATTAATCTCATCAAAACTCATTTCAACTTATAAAAATTACTACCTAATGATACATATTACCTATATCCTTCATTTTCCATATAAAACATGAGTTTTAAAGTTGAAAAAGGTTTTCAAAATAGGCTTTTGAAATCATACGAATTTGTCTCTGAATATTTCAAACAAAAATTTTTTCTTTACAAGTTCCTTGCTTTATTCACCTAAAGATCTACCACATACCACATCTATATATCTAGAACAAAGCCTTCATGAGTATGAATGCATGAAAATATAAATCATCCATTAGATCATGAATGTCGAGCATGGTATAAGCATCTAAAAGCTAGATCTACTACTTATGATGCATGATATGAAGTTTAAAAGCATGGACATGAAATTTTATGCTAGATCTCTACTTTACTCCACTCCTACATGCATGAACATGAAATATCCACAACAAAAACTTGATTAAACACAAGATCTACTCTTGTGATGGCTTGATATTCATGTGGTAGCATTTTCTTTGTCTTTAGCAAGTGCTCATGGGGACTTTGAGTGAAAATACTCATGAATAATCTTGCCATTACAAGATTAAATGGTGGTAAGGCTTAGGAATCATCACCTAAGGCTTGAAATAGATGAGAAATGGAGAAGATTGAAGTTTGTGTTCTGTGTGTGTGGTGGAGTTAGGGTGTCATGGCATACAGGAGAGAAATGGGAGAGTTAGAGAGCTTTGAAACAAATGAGAATGAAAAATGAAAGAGAGATAAAATTACAAGACTATTTATATTAAGTGGAATTAGGGTTTGTGTGTGTAAAAAAAAAATAAAACAAAACATTTTGGAGCCAAAAATGGGGGGTTGGTGCGCCGGCCAATGCAAGGAGTAAGAGAGGGAGCGTTTGATTTTATTTGAAATTTAAATTGTGTAATAAATTGTATTAAATGTAATAATTTGTTAAGAGACAAAATTTCTTGGAAAAGAAAATATAATTGAGTGTTTGTAATAATGTAAGACTAGGGTATGTGTGTGTGTAGTAGGTTGTACTTGTGAATAGTAATAAATAGTAGATAAGACATCTACTTTACCGGTAATAACGAAAATACAGGAAAAATGCTATAATTGTAATTTTTATAACCCGAAAAATTACAAAATATATATTTTTGAAATCCTTATAAAATTTCGGTTCTAATGAGTATTCCGGAATATTTTTCTGAGTCTCTAGTTTCGGGGCTCGCTTTTACGTAATGAAGCTCGGGAAAGCCCGGAATAGAAAATTTTTCGAAATCAAAATTTTGTTTGGTTTGAAATATATTATAAAACAATAATCCAATTAATTTATCTTATAGAGGTTCTTTTATATAGAAATCGAAGAAAAGCCGGAATTAGAGTTTCTAGGTTGCTTGTACTAATCCTATTTAAGGTTTTGATTTCCGATTTACAGAGCTTACACGATTACTAAGAAAACCGGGGTTTAGAATGCCTATACCCTAATGATTATTTCGACTAAGTGGTGTGTGTGAACGACTCATCCGTTTAGAAAAGTGTCGACATGGCATCGTGAGTTTATTTCCTTAAATTGCTTTACTTGATTGTGCTTGTAGTTTATTCACATTAGAATTAAGAAAAGACAAATTGATTTGTATGCAAAAAACTTGTTGAAAGGATCCTAAGAATATTGAGACCAGAATTTATCAAATGTTTGTTTTAGAATAGCCCTTGATTTGTATGAAATGCTATGATCACCTTAAATTTGATAATAATGATGTTATGATATCATAAATAAATTGATTCATGCATATCACGAAGTGAGTCACATTGCATTAGGTTATTATCCTTGGGTGAGAAAGGTGGTAGCTTAGGTCTAAAGCAACACTTAGCGGTTATGATCGAAAGCGATTGCTTGGCGACATGGAAATAAATGCTTAGCAGAAGTCCGGAAGCATGAATTAACTATGCTTGGCGGTATTGATTGAAAGCATAATTTTTTAACAAAAACTACTTGTTTTGAGGTTACTTATCACCAAACCCCGAATGGAGGGCATAAATCCATTCAACATATAGTTTCTGGAAAACTATATGCCTTGTTTGCCCACGTGTATGTTGCATTTCATTGTCTGCTTAAATAACTTGTTTGAATTCCATTACATAAGAAGTTTATTTATGGAAATAGTTCTCACTAAGCCTATTAGCTTATACCCCTATAGATATCTTTTGCAGTTTACCTATTTGTGGTTAAGGCCACATGGACTCTACAGCCAGGTATTTTCCCTTTTGGTTAAGGAATTTGTAGATAAAGTTTAGTGTTGGATAAGATATAGACTTCATAGAAATATTCTTGTAATAGATTTGTGGCTAGGGAATGCCCTTAAGATTTGTAAGACTATTGTTATGAACAAATGAATATTATGAATCCTCTTTTCTTAATTTGTTATCATATCTTCTTAAGCTTCATAATTCCATGTATGGTCCTTTAAATCTGTGAGAGCATGCCGTACACTTAATATCGAAGCTTCTGGGAATGACTAAAATTTTCATACTTAAGCTTTAATATTGAGTGTGGCAGACTGTTACATTTAGGGTACCCCTTAGGGTGTGACAGTTTAAGTTGGTATCAGAGCATGGTTAAGAATCTAGGAAACATAATTATAGAATTGGACTTAAGAAGAAACAAACTAGAATAGAAATAAGAAAACTAAGATAAGATAGAATAGGTAGAATAAGTTTTCTGACTTCTCTCTCTTTTTCAATAGATTACCTTAGACGAAGCCCATCTGCAAGCTAAAAATTTCAGAAAGGGACCCTTTGAAAGCTTGGAGAATTACCGACTGAGACTTAGGGTGTTGTGTGAAGAGTTTGCTTTGGCTGGACAACCTAAGACCATCTAAGAGACGTTTTTGATCTGGAAGAGAGGAATGATGAATACAGAGTGGAAAGGAGTAGTATAGACCATCCATAATTGTCCCATAGGAAAGAAATTGTCCAAGATAGAGATGATATATGCCGTGGAACGAATCGCCACCATAGCTGGAGACCGATCGATGCTGCAGGAAGCAACGTTCGTCCTTAGGGAAGATAGAAGTCAAACTTTGCCCAATTTCCGAACTTAGACATGAAGTGGACCAGTGTTTGTGTATGCACACGACAATTTAATGCATCACCTAGAATGGATGAAAGCATATCTCAATGAAGTCTTCCACTGGCATGGAGTTTACCAAGAAGTTTTGCGACCACCAACTGAAGTGTCCACTGAGCCACCAACCTTCACAGAGTCCAGCTAAGAAGGATAGAGGTTCTACATCTAAACAGGGATGGAACGGTAATAAGAGAGGAGCAGATGCGAGAAGCAAGTGAAGATTCTGAGGAAGAATCCGAGGAATATCCGGATGAAGACCAAGAAGGAGGACCATAACAAGAAGCAAGAAACTAGACCGCTACTGGAGATGATGAACCCTGAAATAGTGAGGAAGCAAGAATCATCTGCTATTTAGAAGAACAGCAGGCTCGGAGGAGACAGAAGGCAAACTCAAACATGGATACGAACAATACCCTACCAACAACAAATGAGAACAATAGTATGGAAGCTGAGGAGGTTATTACTTGGAGAACCATTCATGATATAGTACCAGATCTAATGGAGGCAGAACTAACTAATATACATGAAAGGTCGAGGGAAGCGGCTAGGAAGAGGAAGAAATATTTTCAACAATTCATGAGAAAAAGAAACCCAGGGTCGTCCAGCAGTAACCCCGGAGATGCGCCCGAAGAGTGAAGGAAGGAGGAAGTTGAGCATATCCCTTGTAGTCTATCTTTTAAAGTTTTCGGAATGGTTTTTGGTTATTTTCTCTATGATTGTTATGATTTACCTTATTGTTATTTCAATTTCCATGTAAAGGTATTACACCCGCTTTTTCAAATTTTTAATGAATTTATGCTTTATTTATGATCTTAAAATTTACCTTGATTTAAATTTTATTTTAGTAACTATTTATGCAAGCAAGTTTCCGTTATATCCACAAAAATTTCCATCAAAAATTTAACTAAGATATCAAAACGATAAACCTAACTTAGAAAAATTTAAAACAGTCGAAGGAGAAGAGGAAGTAAGGAGGAGCAAAGTGCCTCCAACCAACCGGAAGTTGAAGTAAAGCAACCTGCCACTTAAGCAACCACTGCACCTTAAGTAGATTTGCACGCTACACTAGGACATCTAACCCATGTGATGGAAGCAATTAGACAAAACATGCTTGCACCGGCACCGGTATTCGAAACCGTACCAGCATCGGCACCTATACCAACTTCGCTGCAACAACAAGGGTCAACCGAAGCATCTATACAAAGGACTATGCACTCCCAAAATGCACCACTATTTCCACCCCCACTGCTAAGGCCATACAATAGTACATTGCCTGATTTATTCGAAGTAACCGTTATTTTGATGAAGCTTACGATAAGCTAGATGAGGCCGAAGATTAGCTTGCTCAAATTAAAAGGTCTTTTGACGCATATGAAGTTTTGCATTACCTACAAATAAGTATGGGACATTCATGCTTCGTCTGAATGCTAGAATATGGTGGGAATCAAAGAAAAGAGAGCTAATGACCCTAATCACTTGGGAAATGTTCAGACATAAGTTCTTGGAAAATTATTTCCCGGGAAGCTTATGAGTAAGGTATAGTGTAGACTTACTGCAAATTGCTTAGAAAGGAAGGACTATCGAGTAATACAAGACTAAGTTTAGTAGATTGCTACAATTTGCCCTCGACTCCTACAAGTACAACGAGGAATTGAAAAGACAAGTCTTCATAGGAGGATTGGACGAAGACCTAAGAATGGGGTTAGAAGAATTTGACATAAGAAGTTACCGAGAATTCGTGGAAAGAGCTCGAATTGTAGAAGGAGCAAGGAAAATGAGAGAAAGAATAGAAGAAGAGAAAGCCCCGATTTTTGAGAAAAGTTTTATGATGGATTCAGTTCCATACCCCACAAAAGAGATTCAAGTTCTCCAACAACTATAAGAGCAATGATAACAGTAAGAGGTTCATACCTAAAAACGTCAAGTGCTGAAAGTGCAATGGAGCACACTACCCCAAGAAGTGCCCTTAGTTGTTTGGAAAGTGCTTCTTCTGTGGAGATGCAGACCATAAGATAGCAAATTATTCAAAGAAAGGAAACAATACTTCCTATGTCTGCGAGCAAGATGGGTATTTCACCACTGAATGTCCAGAAGGGAGGAATATTCTAACAAGGCCTTTTGGAGGAGTTGTTCCTACAAGGATCGGGAATGGAAATGGAAGTAGAAGTGGAAGCAGATCAGGATCCACTACTTCAGGAATCGGAATCTACAACATAAAGGGACTGCCACGCCTCAAGAGGTACCTTAAACGTAACAATCCGCCACACTTAACATAAAAGCTTAAGTATGACAACCTAGCCATTCCTAAAAGCTTTCATATTAAGTGTAAGGCGTGCTCTCACAATTTTAGAGGACCATACATGGAATTATGAAGCTCAAGAAGATATAATAACAAATTAAGAAAAGAGGATTCATAATATTCATTTGTTCATATCAATAATCTTACAAAACTTAGGGGCATTCCCCAGTCACAAATCTATTACAATAATATTTCTACATCTTATCCAACACTAAACTTCATCTAGAAAATTCCTTAACCCAAATGGATAATACCTGGCTGTAGGGTCTACGTGGCCTCAACTACTAATAAGTGAACTGCAAAAGATATCTATAAGGGTATAAACTAATAGGCTTAGTGAGAACTATTTCCATAAATAACTTCTTATAATGAAACTCAAACAAGTTATTTAAGCAAACATATGAAATGCAACATCCATGTGGGCAAACAAAGCATATAGTTTTCCGGGAACTATATGTTGAATGGATTTACGCCCTCTATTCGGGGTTTGGTGATACGTAACCTCAAAACAAGTAGTTTTAAAAAGATTTATGCTTTCGATCAATATCGCCAAGCACATTAGGTCTACTTGAATTGAGCCTTGCTTTCAGACTTTCCGCCAAGCATTTCCTCCATTTGGCCAAGTAATAGCTTTCGGTCACTCCGCCAAGTGTCGCTTTCGACCTGAGCTATAATCCTTCTCACCCAAGGATAATAGCCCAATGCAATATGACTCACTTCGTGGTATGCACAAATCCTTCATTTATGATATCATAACATCATTATTATCAAATTTAAGGTGATCATGGAATCTCATACAAATCAAGTGTTATACTAAAAAAAAACGTTAAATCAATTCTGACTTCGATATTCTTAGGATTCTTTCAAAGAATTATCTTACATACATATCCATTTGTCTTTTCTTAATCTAATGTAACTAGATTACAAGCACAAACAAGTAAAGCATTTTAAGGAAATAAACTCACAATGCCATGTCGATTATTCTTCTACACGGATGAGTCGCTCACACAATCCTCTTAATCGAAATAGTCCTCAGGGTATAGGTCTTCTTCCTTGGAATCACCTAGTCAAAGAAAATACCCAAAATGAGTATTTCTTGATGATTTTCTTGAATTTTGACAAAACAATGTCATGAGAACATCAAAGTCCGTATAAAGGAGAATTCTAATTTAAAATGGTCATAAGTTGGTCATTTTAACTTGGAATCGCGCATATAATATACCGATTTCTACCTACTTGAAAAGATCTATCCATTTCTAAAAATATTTTTATCAAACTAAATGAAATGATCCAAATTTAAATTCTATTTAATTTCCATGTTTATGTTTATTTATCTTAATTATTGAACTAAATGAGCATGTTGATTTTGAGAGTTGTGTTTGGTAATAGTTTAAATGTGTTTAAGTTAATGTAATTTAAACATTTCATGTGTTATTTTGCATATGTAATGAAATTAATATCCTTGTTTTATATATATTAATGTGTGTATACTATAGTTAATAATTATGTTTTTTATACATTAATATGTTAAGTTAAGTTTAAATCTATAAAATCAACTTCGGATTTGCTTAAGATTAGTTGATAGAAATTTCCCTTAGTTAAGCCAATATTCATGCCTAAATAAACCCAAATGAGACTCAAATTAACTCAAATGCAACCTAAAGTCATATAAGCCTTAAAAGTCAAATTAAAGACAAGTTTAAGACCAAAATTTGTTTAATTAGACTCCCTTTTGGGCAGCCCTTTCTTTTATCCGAATTTTCCTTTTTCATTCTTTCCTTTCCTCTTCTTCTTTCACTCCAAATTCCAAGCCTAAACCAAAAACAACATCAAGCTTTGAGAATCAAAATTCTCTCCAAGATAAGGCATATTTTATGTAAGTTGATATAAGTATAACTTTTGTTTTATTTTCATTTCTTATAGTAGCTATGTGAGATATTGGATAGAATGAGTTTAATGTTATCTAAATTGCTTGTTCATGCATTGAAATTAGGTTGGATTGTGTTTTGTTTGTGTGTGAGTTTGTTTATGTGTTGTGGTAGTAATATGGAGTGTTGGGAAGAAATAAAGATAGTTTGAGTAGTTAAAGTTGAGGATGAGTAGAAGTGGGATTTGAAGTGATTAAATGTGTTGATTTAATGTTCTAAGTTGCTAGGATTGATTAGTGTAGATATGAGTAAGTATATGAAGCTAAAAATGAAATCGAAGAAGATTTAAAAGTGTTATAGGTTAGAAAGTTGCAAAGTGAAAAACAGGGGAAATGAGTTTTGTCGAATAGGTCTGTTTTGAACATACGCCGGCATCTGGAATTTCAACGCAGCCGGCGTAGAGGCAGCGTTGGAAGCAAACAGAAGTAATTTTTTTAACACCTTTTTGAACACCGCCGGCTTTTACAAGAAATTTTACCAGCGTTTGTTTTTCAAAATGTACGCCGGCAATTAAAGCGTCAAAGCCGCCAATGTAAGGGGCGGTGTTAAAGTGGAACAGAACCAAATATTTAAATGTCGGAGTGAAACGCCGCCAGCGTAAACTTCCTACGCTGCCGGCATTTATTCAAATTCTTTTTTATTCAAACTTCTTCAATCTTCAATCTTCACTTCATATATGATTTCTTAATGAATCTATAAGCCAGATAAACATGTGTTATGCATGAATTTAATATCAAAACTTTACGCAAAGTTTAATGAATTTCCTTATATAATTAATGTAGGATTGTGATAAATATATATATTTGATGTGAAATCTATATTTATTTATTGATTATTTTGATATTCCTATTTCAGCAACGGGTTCTTTAGTTAGTTCATCACCGAGTGACTATAGTGATATACTATCGAGTTCAGGTACGCAATAACTTGTTTGATGTTTGCTAGGACTAGGCATTCCTAATTTGACTTAATTTGATTTGGCTTAATATTTTGATGAATTGGATGTCTATTATGTTGTTTAATCTGGTCCGAGGAGTAGCAAACCTGTCATAATGCAATGACATGTTAGTTAGGCGCTTAACTAAGTCATGATGCAATGACTTTATCATGATGCAATGGTACGCTATGATGCAATAGCAATTCTTTTTGGTTAAGTGGGTAGTCGATAAGGGGAATAGTATTTGAGTAATGTTTACTTAAACTTAGGGAGAAATACCATGGTTTAGTTTAAAGTTTATGGGAACTTGTGAACTAGGCTCATGTTATGGACTGAGTTTAAGTAGAGTCGGGCAACAACTTTTGAACCCTAAATGAAGCTATTATCTTCGTGTAATAGATATAGGAGATATAAGTATTCGGACTACTTATATCAACCCCCTGAGCAGCTGCTGTTACTCAGGATCCCTAAAATTCCCAAAGCGTGATTCCGGGGTTTGAATACCCTCTTGTTGTTTTGTGAAAGAAAACTTAATAAGATAATCACTTGTCTATTGATGCATTTCATTTGATTTACGTTGGCTTGACAACTTGTTCTTGCATTCATTATTGTGTACTGGGCCTTTGACTCACTTTTGCTGCTTTGCAGGTAATGAAGACGAGTTTTATGATGATTTGGGTTACCGGTCAGACTTCGAGAAATTCATAGATGAGTGGACGAATAGGAATCGAACACCTTGGACTTTTGGAGGAGTTTTTGTTAAAGGAAAAGTTTTTGTATAGAAGACTTAAAAGATAAGCCTAAGTTATAAAGACCTTAAGATCTCCTAGGATTCTTTTTGCTTTAAGAAATCTTGAAATTTTGTAGTGTCTTATATTGACACTAAACAGTGTATATATATGATGTAAATATATGTATAGATTGCTTTTATTAACAATCTTATTTTGATAAAAGTTCTTTATCAAGTTTTAGTAGTTTTGATCAAACAATTTCATAAACTGTTAGTTTTAGGGCAACCTTACATATAATGTGAAAACGTTATATGTGGTTGAGGACTCGGTACTCAAAATCTCGGGATTTAGAGGGTCGGGTCTTTACACTAAACCATTTAGGCCCCGAAACAGTGGTGATCAGATTCACCACAAATTTTGTAACTCAAAAACAATTTTGTTTCAAACTTTAAATCATTCAAGATTTGTTTGATAAATACTTAGTTATCTATATAGTTGAAAATTTATCTTTTTATAGCTACTTAGCTCATATTTATTCATGCTCAAGTGTTTATTGTCCAACCATGTTTTTTGAGTAAAACAATGTCAATTAGGAGTTTTAAAAAACTATAGTTTACAAGAAATTTATTTTGTAAATATTTTAAAATGAATACTTTGATTCTTTTGTTTTCAAAGAATTACTTCATGTTTGACTTATTATTTTTCCTAGATGACTTTTTGAAAAGTAATTTTCTTCTTTTCTAAATTCTCTATATTAGTGTTATTTTTTCTATTTATTTTCTATACAATTTTCCTTGAACATTTGTTTGAAAAGATCTTAATTTGAAAATTCTCATTCCTTTCTCATAAGGTTTCCTTTATATTATGTTTTCATAGAAATCATTTTTGTATCAAAAATCATTTTCTTTTTGAAAAACAAAGTGATATAGGAATGACTTAAAAAGATTTTCAAAACAAAAGTAATTTCTAAAATTGTAGTGAATTCTTCTTCTAACTTGGAAAGGAATGACATTATTTTTGTTAAGCCATAGGTTTTATATTTCATATAAACTTATTCCTAAGTGATAAAATCTCCTTTTATCAAATATTTTTAGAGCTTGAAAAAAAATTGGACAACAATCTTAATGGCATGATCTATGAGAATATAATAGCAAGCAAAGGTAACATAAATAATAAAAATAGTCAAGTATTGAGAGTCTTAGCTTCTTCAAGGCTCCCGAGACTAAGAAGTAGACTAGTCCCAAAAGAAAAAGAAAGAAAAATTTGTTTTGACTTGATGAGGACAAGTCTAAGACTAGAGACTAGTCTTAAAATAGCAAGAAATAAATAAATTGCTATGAAATAAATAAATTACTTTGCATGGAAATAAATAAATTGCAAGTGAGCTTATATGCTCTAAAATATATATATATATATATATATATATAGGTACATAATACTTAGATATAGTAGCAATAATATGAACAAAATAATAATATGAACATAAATAGATTTCCAAGAACAAGAACAATACATGAACATAGTGTACCTTCCATAACATTTAGTTTTTGAAACTCACACCATGATCATGCAAAATTACATGACATGAGGAGAAGAAAATAATAAGAAAAGTTTACATAAAGAAGGTTTTTGGAATTTTATGTGGTTATGAGTTTTGTATAGGTAGAAAGTGGTTTTGGGATTATTTTGAGAGAATTTTGGGAGGATATTTGGAGAGAGTTTTTGAGAGAGAATTTGAGAGAGTTTTTGTAGAGAATTTGTGAGTAGTAATTGTGTGAAAGAAGTGAAAGAGGATGAGGGTATTTATAGGAAATGAAGAGTGAATTTTTGTGTGATTTAAATAAAAGAAAAGTGCAACACAATGAAGGAGAGAGGGGGACATGGGGCGCCGGCCATGAGGTAAGAGAAAGGGAGAGTTTTATTTTATTTTTTTGTATTTTTGTTGATTTAAAGAAGTAATCAATAAGGTAGATGTGAAATAAAGTTATGGAAAAGGTAAAAAGTAAAAGTTATATATTATGGTGTTGTAAGAGTAGGTTGTAAGAAAAGTAGAGAGAAAAGAATAGTGTAGAATAGTAATGAATAGTATAATGTAAAGTAAATATGACTAATAAAGTACGATAGTAAGAAAATACGTGTATAATTGCGATATGTTATTTTTACTTACCGAAAAATTACAAAACTGATATTTTTGGAATCCGTATATTTTTACGAGTCTAACGGTATATTTTTTACTTTTCGAGCCCTAAAACATGTTTTTCAAGAACTGTGTTTGATCGGGTTCAAGACGATTCGCGGTTTTACTAATCTGATCCTTTTAAGCTCTCTTATGAAATTACACACTATTCTACATACTAAACTCTTACTTACTTTCTCTGGGTTGCTTATTCGGGATTGCCGGACTTAAGCTATTACGTCTAATTGGGGTTTTGTTAACTTTAGGGTTTCAATTGACTTTGGATTAGGGTTTTAAGCCAAACTGATTCCAAAAATTTTGGGTTTACAGGGACAATAGATGAGTGAAGAGATAGATGAAGAGGAAGGAGACTTGGCTGCCTTAGATTGCAATAAAGGCTATAGCTGTGACTTGGGAACTGATAAGCCTTGAACTCTCTGTATTGTTTATTCTTTTGTTTTAAGCAATACAAGAGTTTAAAGTTTTGCAGATAAGTAGATATGCAAATAGAAGTAGTAATCCCCCTGTCAGATATGTAGGAAGCATACAGTTAGGAAGTCAGAATACTTTTGCTCTTTTGGATTGCGGAGCAACACATTCTTTAGTATACCTAGTCTAGCTAAGAAGTTTAGACTACTAATAACAAACATCAACTCTTAACTTTAAGATAAAAAACCTTCACAAGAAATGTTGTTGTAACCCAAGAAGTGTTGAAGGATCGTCTAATAAGATATAAGGACATCCATCCGCTTGTAACTTCATAATAATGGGATTAACTAAATATGAAGTAATTGATTTTCTCTTGAGAAAGCTCCGATAGATTGTCGCAGGAAGAGCATAGAATTCATATATAGGAAGATAGTGTTGATGAAGAATCCACTATTGCAAGGAAAGAGGAGTTATATCTTTTCAAGTTGATAGAGGAAGTTCCAAAGAGAATGGATGATTACCTTGATAACACGAAAGAAGATAAAGAGAAACCTATGTTGGAGGATATCTCCAATTGTCAATAAGTTTTCAGAAGTTTTTCTGGATGAATGGCTTGGATCACATTCGAAGACAAAGATCAATTTTAGGACTGGACTAATGGCCAATACGAAACCAATTGCTAAGACATCATATCAAATGGCCTTAATAGAGTTAAAAGAAGAACTTTTGGATCAAGGTTTTATAAAATCAAGTCTATCACCATGATATACAGGAGATGAACAAAGTCACAATCAAGAATAAGTACCACTCCCTAGGATTGAAGATCTTTTTGACCAATTACAAGGAGCAAACGTGTTTTCTCATATTGATTTAAGGTTAAAGTACCACCAATTATAGATCAAATCAAAAGATGATTCGGAAGATTGCTTTTTGAACTCGTTATGGACACTACGAGTTTCTAGCAATGACTTTTGGGTTGATCAACACGAACCAAGTATATAAGTCTCTATTGGATAAATGAGTAATTGACGATATCTTTATTTGTTCTAAGACAAAGAAATTAAAAATGAGAAAAATGAGATAGCTAGAGTTAATTAAGGACTATGATCTCAGGATCAATTAGTGTCTACCTTGCTCATAAAACAGAAGGAGTTGATAAAAAGGGTTTGGGAAGCTAGGTATTGAATTTACGGGACAAAGTATGGAAGAGGAGATAGCTAATGTAGTATTGGAACCAACCTTAGTAGAAAGGGATCAAAGAAGCTTAACGCTAAGATGAGAAGATACAAAGAATAAAGAGGAAAATATAGGAAGAAGAGTGTACTGATTTTATGGACAACAATGATAATGTCAAGGGAATTAAAGGACAATTTTTTGTGCTTAAGAATAAGGAAATAAGAAAGGAAATTATGAGCAAAACTCAAGATATACGATACATTCAGGAGGAACCAAGATGTACCTAAAATTTCAAGGATCATTATTGATGGGATGGGATGAAACAAAGGCGTAGTCAATTATGTGATGAAGTGCCCAATTTGCCAAAAAAGGAATAAAGAGCACCAAAGGTTGAAAAGATCGATAAAACCTTTGCTGATACAGGAATAAAAATGGGATGAAATTTCCATGGATTTTGAAAGACCAACAGTACCGACCGGAAGCAATGCCATCCGTGTCATAGTTGATCGATTTATTAAGTTGGCTCATATCATACCGATCAATATGATGTTTTCCATAGACAAACTGGCAAAGCCTTAGGTAGGGGAAATAGTATGATAGCATGGAGTACCAGTCGAAATCATGTCAACTCGAGGCATAAGAATTGTACCTAAGTGTTAAACTAACCTACAAGAGAGTATGGAGACAAAGCTACAGCATGCCATCCTTAGAATAATGGAAAGCCTGAGCGAACAATCCAAACTTTGGAGAAACATTAAGAGCATGTGTTGTAGATTTCAAAGAATGAGGAAAGCACAAGATAGACAAAAGAAGTAAGACTGATCAAAAGATAAGGACCTTGGAATTTCTAATAGATATCATGTGTACTTAAGGATAAAGAGTATGCATCGTGTGTGCTCCCAAGGAAAATTTAGCCCACAATACATTAGACCTTTTTGAAATGCTAAAACAAGTTGGAAATTTAGCTTATCATCTAGTCTTGTCGCCAAACTTGTTGGAAGTACACGACGTGTTTCACTTCTCTATGCAACAATTGACCCAAGAATAAGTTTTGGAGTTTATAGCCAGTGCTCTTAAAGGAAGATCTCACCTATAAGGAATACCCAGTATAAATCCATAACCGAAAAATTCAAAATTTGGAAAAACAAGGAAATTAAGTATGTCAAGATTCCATGGAAAAATCTTTTTCACAAGTAAGCAACATAAGAAGACATGGATGAGATATAGCACAAGTACTCGAGTTTGTTTGAAATTTCAAATATGAATTTTCAAGTTTTGAGGACAAAACTTTCTTTAGGGGGGGTAGGTTGTAAACTCCTAAAGTTTTGTAACCGGTTTAGCTTAAACCCTAATTAGAAAGTCAATCGGAAACCCCAAAGTCAACAAAACCCTAGTTAGACAAAATAGTTCAAGTCCAACAGTCCTGTATAAGCAACCCTGAGAAAGTAAGTAAGAGATTAGCATGTAGAATAGTTCGTAATTACATAAGGAAGCTTAAAAAGATCATATTAGTAAAAACGCAAATCGTTTTAAACATGAACGGATACAGTTCTTAAAAAACGTGTCTTGAGGCTCGGAATAGTAAAAATATTCCGAATATACCATTAGACTCGTAAAAATGTAAAATTTTCAAAAATATCAGGTTTACAATTTTTTGGTAAGTAAAAATAGTAGATATCGCAATTATACGCGTATTTTCTTACTAACGGTACTTTATTAGTCATATCTACTTTACATTACACTATTCATTACTATTATATACTATTCTTTTATCTCCACTTTTTCTAACACCTACTCTTACAACACCATAACCTATTACCTTTACTATTTACCTTTCCCACAACTTTATTTCACATCTTCCTTACTTATTACTTCATTTAATAAACAAAAATGCAAAATAAAATCTCTCCTCTCCCTCTCTCATACAATGACCAGCGCCCCCCTTATCCCTCTCTCTCTCTCATTTTATTTCAATTTTCCTTTATTTAAATCATACAAAAATTCACTCCTCATTTCCTATAAATACCCCCCTGCTCTTTCACTTTTTTCACACAATTACTACCCACTAATTTCTCTACCAAATCTCTCTCAAATTTTCCTCTTAACACTCTCTCCAAATACTCACTCAAAATAATCTCAAATCATCTTTTACATACACTAAACCCATTACCACATAATACTACAAAAGCCCTCTTTAGGTAAATTTTTCATTATAAGTTCTTTCTTCTCATGTCATGTAACTTTACATGATCATGGAGTGAGTTTCAAAAAACTAAATGTTATGAAAGCTACACTATGTTCATGTATTGTTCTTGTTCATGAATATCTATTTATGTTTATGTTGTTATTTTACTTTATTCATATTAATATTGTTATTATATCTAACTAAGTATTATTATATATCTACATATATATATATTATTTAGAGCATATAAGCTCACTTGCAATTTATTTATTTCCTTACAAAGTAATTTATTTATTTTTTCAGTGCAATTTATTTATTTCTTGTTGTTTTAAGACTAATCTCTAGTCTTAGACTTGTCCTCATCAAGTCAAATAATTTTTCATTCTTTTATTTTACTTCTTTCTTTTGGGATTAGTCTACTTCTTAGTCTCGAGAGCCTTGAAGAAGCTAAGACTTCCAATACTTGACTTTATTTATTATTTATGTTATTTTTGCTTCTCATTATTTCTCATAACCATGCCCATTAAGATTGTTGTCCAAATTTTCCAAGCTCCAATTATATTTGATAAACATGAGATTTTATTACCTAAGAATAGTTTACATAAAGTATAAAAGCTATGGTTTAACCAAAGCAAAATTCTTTTCCAAGTTTTAGGAAGAACTTACTGCTATTTTAAAAGTTACTTTTTGTTTTGAAAAAGCTTTTTAAATCCTTTCTATATTACTTTTTTTCTTAAAAGAAGATGACTTTGATACTAAAATAATTTTCATAATATAAGGAAATCCCTTGAAATAAAAATAAGAGTTTCCAAAACCAAGATTTTTTTTCAAATAAATAGTCAAAGAAAACAAATAGAAAAAGTAGCACTAATGTTGAGAATTTAGAAAAGAAGAAATTTATTTTATCAAAAAGTCATTTAAAAAAATAGTAAGATAAACATAAAGTGATTCTTTGAAAACAAAAGAATCAAATATTCATTTTAAAGGATTTACAAAATGAATTTATTATAAACTATAGTTTTCTAAATTTTTAATTAACATTGTTGTTCCCAAGAAACATAGTTGGACAACAAATACTTAAGCATGTATAAAATATGAGCTAAGTATCTATGAAAAAGGAATTTTTTAACTATGTAGATAACTAAGTATTTATCAAAGCAATTTTTGAATGATTTAATGTTTGAAATAATTTGCTTTTGGGTTAAGGAAAATTCGTGGTGAATCTGATCACCATTGTTTCGGAGCCTAAATGATCTAGTTTGATAAAAATAGTTTTAGAAATGGATAGATCTTCTCGAGCAGGTAGAAATCGGTATATTATATGCGCAATTCCTAGTTAAAATGACCAAGTTATGGCCATTTTAAATTAGAATTCTCTCTTATACGAACTTTGATGTTCTTATGACATTGTTTTGTTAAAATTCAAGAAAATCATCAAGAAATACTCATTCTGGCTATTTTCCTTGACTAGGTGTTCCGAGGAAGGATAGCTATACCCCGAGGATTATTTTAACTAAGTAGAGTATGTGAACGACTCATCCGTTTAGAGAAGTGTCGACATGGCATCATGAGTTTATTTCCTTAAATTGCTTTACTTGATTGTGCTTGTAGTTTAGTTGCATTAGAATTAAGAAAAGAAAAATTGATATGTATCCGAAAAACTTGTTGAAATGATCCTAAAAATAACTAGGCCGGAATCGCTCAAATGTTTGTTTTAGAATAGTCCTTGATTTGTATGAAATGCTATGATCACCTTAAATTTGATAATAATGATGTTATGATATCATAAATAAATTGATTCATGCATATCACGAAGTGAGTCACATTGCATTAGGTTATTATCCTTGGGTGAGAAGGGTGGTAGCTTAGGTCGAAAGCAACACTTAGCGGTTATGATCGAAAGCGATTGCTTGGCGACATGGAAATAAATGCTTGGCAGAAATTCAGAAGCATCACTCAATTCAAGTAGACTTAATATGCTTAGCGATATTGATCGAAAGCATAATTTTTAACAAAAACTACTTGTTTTGAGGTTACGTATCACCAAACCCCAAATGGAGGGCGTAAATCCATTCAACATATAGTTTCTGGAAAACTATATGCCTTGTTTGTCTATGTGTATGTTGCATTTCATTTGTCTACTTAAATAACTGTCTGAATTCCATTACATAAGAAGTTTATTTATGGAAATAGTTCTCACTAAGCCTATTAGCTTATACCCCTATAGATATCTATTGTAGTTTACCTATTTGTGGTTGAGGCCACGTGGACCCTGCAGCCAAGTATTTTCCTTTTTTGGTTAAGGAATTTTTAGATAAAGTTTAGTGTTAGATAAAATATAGACTTCATAGAAATATTCTTTTAATAGATTTGTGGCTAGGGAATGCTCCTAAGATTTGTAAGACTATTGTTATGAACAAATGAATATTATGAATCCTCTTTTCTTAATTTGTTATTATATCTTCTTAAGCTTCATAATTTTATGTATGGTCCTCTAAATTTATGAGAGTACACCTTACACTTAATATCGAAGCTTCTGGGAATGACTAAGGTTATGATACTTAAGCTTTAATATTGAGTGTGGTGGACTGTTACGTTTAAGGTACCCCTTGGGGCGTGACTGGTGGTGTTCATTGATGATGTGCTAGTGTATTCTAAATCAAAAGAAGAACATGAAGAACATTTGAGGTTGGTTTTGACTAGATTGCAAAGTGAGAAATTGTATGCAAAATTCACGAAGTGTGAGTTCTAGTTGGAACAAGTTTCTTTCTTAAGACATGTTGTAAGTGGAGATAGGATATCAGTCGATCCTGAGAAAGTTAAAGTTGTTGTTGAATGGCCAAGACCTAAGAATGTGTCAAAAATAAGAAGTTTTCTGGGAATGGCAGGATATTATTGAAGATTTGTGAAAGATCTTTCCAAGATTTCAAGATCATTGACCAGACTGACATAGAAGGGAGTGAAGTTTGAATGGAGTGAAGACTGTGCAGTTAGTTTTCAACAGCTAAAAGATAAATTAGTATCTGCCTCTGAGCTTGCCTTACCAGTAAGTGGTGAGGAGTATACTATTTATAGTGATGCCTCTATACAAGGTTTAGGATGTGTGTTGATGCAAGGAGGTAAGGTAATAGCGTACACTTCTGGTCAATTAAAGCCTTATGAGAAAAACTATCCTACACATGATTTGGAATTAGCAGCAGTTGTGCATGCTTTAAAGATTTGGAGACACTATCTGTATGGGGAGAGATGTAAAGCGTATACCGATCATAAAAGCTTGAAATACATTTTTACTCAAAGGGAGTTGAATATGAGACAAAGAAGATGGTTGGAGCTTATAAAGGATTATGATATAGACATCCAATACAATCCAGGAAAGAAAATGTGGTAGCAGATGCCTTAAGTAGGAAGCTAGTAGAAAATCTTGCAGCCATGATCACATCTGAACGACATCTAATAGATAATATAAGTAAGTTCAAGTTGGAAATAGTCACCAGACAAGTAGGTGTAAGTTTGGCATATCTACATATTCAACCTAACTTAGTTGAAAGGATCAAAGTGGCACAAGTAGAAGATGTAAGCATTTTTTAGATAAAGAAACGAATGGAAATTGGCAAAGCACCTGAGTTTCATGTTGATGAAGAAGGTGTTATGAGGTATAAGGGAAGATTATGTGTACCAGAGCAAGAAGAACTTAAGAAGGAATTGCTGAAAGAAGCACACTATTCTAGTTATTTCATACATCCTGGAGGAAATAAGATGTATCAGGATTTGAAGAAACTATATTGGTGGAATAACATGAAGAAAAAGATAGCAGAGTATGTTTCCAAGTGTTATACATGTCAATTAATCAATATTGAGCATAGGAGACCGGCAGGAGAGTTGAAGCCTTTATCAATTCCTCAATGGAAATGGGAGCACATAACAATGGATTTTGTTAATGCTCTACCCAAGACAAGAGAAAAGTTAGATTCGATATGGGTAACTGGACCAACTTACTAAAGTAGCTCACTTTATACCGATTAAAACTGGATATAAGTTGGAGCGGTTAGCAAAGTTGTATATTAAGGAGATAGTGAAACTTCATGGAATACTAGTCTCCATAGTATTAGATCGGGATACCAGGTTTGTTGGAAGATTTTGGAAGAGCTTACATCAAGCTTTAGGTACTAAAGTGGTTTTTAGCACAACCTATCATCCTCAGATAGATGGACAGTCTGAAGACTATTCAAATTCTGGATGATATGTTGAGGGCATGTTATTGGATTTTAAAGGCAATTGGGATGAATAGTTACCATTAGTGGAGTTTGCATACAATAATAGTTATCAAGCATCGATTGGAATGACACCATATGAAGCTTTATATAGTAGAAACTATAGATCACCAATCCATTGGGATGAAGTTGGCGATAGGCAAATTTTGGGACCAAAATTAGTACAAGATGCTAATGATAAAGTCAAGTTGATTAGATAAAGGTTGAAAGCTGCTCAAAGTTGTTAGGAAAGTTATGCTAACAAGCAAAGAAGACCGTTGGAATTTTAAGTAGGGGAACACGTTTAATATCACCAACAAAGGGTGTTGTTAGATTTGGCTTAAGAGGTAAATTAAATCCTAGATATGTGTGATCGTATGAGATTCTGGAAAGAATAGGTGATGTGGCATATAGATTAGCTTTACCGCTTAATTTGGAAGGGGTGCATAACGTGTTCCATGTGTCTATGCTAAGAAAGTATGTCAAAGATCCTAAAGAGATAGTAGCGTTGGAACCACTGGATATACAACTGAATCTATGTACAATTGAAAAGCTAGTAAGAATTGTGGATACCAAGGAACAGATCTTAAGAAGGCCAGAATCAAGTATGTAAAAGTGCAGTAGACGAATCAATCTAAACGAGAAGCTACTTGGGAGTTAGAAGAGGAAATGAAGATCAAATATCCATAACTTTTTGATAATTCAGGTAAATTTCGTGGACGAAAGTTCTTTTTAGGAGGGGAAAGATGTAATATACAAGTAAATATTATATAAAGAAGGATAAAAGTATCCTTTGATATAAATGATAAGGTTAAATTTGTCAACAAAGTTTAATTTTAATACAATTTTGGTCACATGACAGACACATGATGGAAGATGGAAAGTCACAAATCCCTATATATTCTTTCTTTTTTCTCTTCTCCAACAAAACCCTAAACCTAGATTCTTATCGTTTGAGAGTTTATAGCCACTAAGGATTTAGAAGACCAGATCAGGTAACTGAATCATTTTTTTTCAAAGATCTTATGGATTTTACATTTCTTAGAGTTTGATTGTTGAATTTGCGATAGAATTGGAAAACATACATATCGGGTTTGGAGATTTGATTTTGTTAGTCAAAGGAGATCTTGGAAGATCATATTCAGGTAATCAAAATCACATCTTTCCTTTAAAGTCTTTCAATCTATGAATTATCTTAGGATTTTCTTTTGTTTTGAAGAAGAATCAGAGAAACAGTTCTAATTTTCTTGGAGATCTGAAGAGTGGGTGTTTAAGAAAGATTGAGGATCAGATCAAGTAATTAAATAACCAATTTTTTTTTCTTTTAAGATGTATAATTTTATAGTTCCTTAGAATTTTTTATTGTTTGAAGGGAGATTGGAGAAAACCCTGATTATCTATAGATCTGGTTTTAGTGTTAAAAGGATTTAGAATTGAATTTAGGTAAGTATTTTAAAGTTTTAATCTTTATGATTTTATAAAAATGGCAGTTGTTGATTTCTTGTATATATATGGTATTGAATGAAATTCTAGGGTTTGGAGAAGTGATTGAGGAGATTTGTTAAATTGAAGGATTTTGTTGTTGTGATTAAGGAAAAAAGTATAGATTTGATATTATGTTGAAATTTAGGTTTTAGATATGAATGGATTTAGGTTTATATAATAAGATGTATTTTGAATTTTATCAGGTTTTGTTGAATTAGGTGTTGTGTTATAAAAGCAGATTTTGGTGATTTAGAGTACTGTTCCTAGAATTTGATATAGGTACGACCTTACCTTGTTTGTTGTATGTGCTTGTAGGTTTAGATTTTTTGTTGTGTGTGTAGGATTAGAATATCAAATTAATCTAATTTTATATAACATATAAAATTGTTTTGTTGTTTGTGTTTGGCTTTGGTTAGTAAAGACCACGTAGAGTGTGATACTAACGAGACACCTTGATGATCTATGTGTGAGGTTGTCTCGAGTGGACTCGTGTATAGAAATGATTCCGGCATATTAGGTTTTGGCAGAGGCCGCTATGTTTGGATGATTCTTCAACACCGATATATTTATAATTACCTATTTTCTATATTGTTTATTTTTCAGGGGTCATGAGAAACTTCGGCTTTGGAACTATAGTACAATAGTTCTAAACTATGTTATTTGCTAATCAATTAAAGATAATAAATTGTGTTTGTTGCATTAGGATTAGATGCATGCAAATATATATATATGTTGTGTGGCATTTGCATTTTGTTTGTGGTTTGACGTACTGGGCGTTTTCGCTTATTCTTTTATCATTTTTAGGACTAGGTGAGGATCCAATTATGTATAACAAGATTATATATTCATTAGAAAATCATATATGAAGTAAAGAATGACAATTGAAGAAGATTGAATTTGTAAAACTCAAGGGATACACGGCCTTTCTACACAAGGCAAATTTGACTGAATGCCAGCAGCATGGGAATTATACGCCCGTGGCATTGAGCCCGGCGTTAAATATTTTGATTATGTTCGCATCCAACACCGCCTATAGGCAGTCGACATTGAAGCCCTAATGGCTGACGTACACTTTGAAAAATAAACTCTAGCAAATTTCCTTGCAAAAGCCGGTGGCATTCGAAGCGGCTTTAAAAAAATTAGTTCTATCACATTCAACACCACCTCTATGCTGGCATTGAAGTACCAGATGCCGGCGTATGTTCAAAAACAGGCCTATTCGAAAAGAATTTATTTCCCTTGTTTTGCACTTTGCAAATTCATAACCTACAACACTTTTAATCCTTCTTTAAGCTCATATTTAGCTTCATATACTATCTTCTATCAACTCTAATCAATCCTAGCAACTTTGAACATTAAAACAACACATTTAACTACTTCATTCACATCAAATCCTCTCCTTCTCTTTGTCACGCCCCGAAGGGTACCCTAAACGTGGCAGTCCACCACATATGGTATTAAAACTTAAGAATGACTTCCCAAAGTCACGTGAAAGTTTTCAATACCATATGTAAGGCGTCTATCACAACAATAGAAGACATCGGTGGGATGTATAGTTTGAGATAGTAAATACAACATACAAGAATCTAAACAATCGTCAAATTTGTCATTAATAGAGTATGATCCTTACATCATCTTAGGAGTCTTCCCCTATAATTCTCCAATCATTCATAATATCAACTTAATCTTTCTCACAACAAAAATAATACTAACACCAAGAAATATTAAAGGATAATTAACCTATGATCTTCAAAAGATTTCCAGAAGCTTTTGCAACACATAATCCCACTCGAGTATATGTAATCTTCAGGCATAAAAGATATTGGACCTGATACAACAAAGGTCTATCGGAGTATAAGCATAACTAGCTTAGTGAGAATATTCCTGAATCAATGTACTTGTATAAATAATTTCAAACAAGTTATTAACAAGCATATGAATGCATCAAACACGTGATCAAGCAATACATATGATCTATCAGAAATCATATGTTTGAATGGATTTATCCCTCCATTCCGAGTTAGGTGTTCTAGGCTCTTTAAAACCCAACTTAAAATCCAACTCATGTAGTTTATTTTAGGCTCCTACTAGCCCATCACAAAATAGTTCTTTCAGGCTCCTATCGCCTATCTTAAAATAGTTCTTTCAGGCTCCTATCGCCCACCTTGCAGATTTCTGGCTACTGCACACCCGGCTACTAAACCCTTGTCCCATCGAGAATAGCAGCTCGTGTAATGAAATTAACTACGTGATATGCATGAATCAATTAATATAATTCATAGTATATGTTTATAGTAATTTAAAGGTGATCATAGAATTTTGCACACACTCCAGCATAATAACAATAAAACATAAGTTAATTATCAACGATTCATGCCTCGGTATGCTTAACATTCTTCCAACCAATATTATCATACACAATTCATTTTCATCTTTTCCTACTTTAGTGCCTCTAGCTACAAGCACAACTAAATACAAAAAAGGTAGAAAATAAACTCACTTGGCCATGAGGATCTATCTTTCCTACAAATGAGTCGATCGGTAATTCCGCTAATCAAAATAATCCTCCGGATATGAATACTCCTCCTCGGGTTCACCTAATCAAGAAGAATACCCATAATGAGTATTTCTTGTTGATTCTATGGTACTTATCAAAACTATGTCATAAAATCGTTAGAATTCGCGTAGAAGGTAATTCCAACTTAAAATGGTTATAACTTGGTCATTTTAACTCGGAATTGCGCTTATAATATATCGTTTTCTACTTACTCGAGAAGATCTATCCATGTCTAGGTTATTTTTGTCATAAAAATCCATTTAAGTTGCAAACTAACACGGTACAAAATAGTTACGAATTTATAGTTTTCAAAATATGGTTTTTCCAAACTGTTACTTTACTCAAAATTTCTTAAGAAAAATATATGGATATATATAATATATATATATAGTTGAAAAATCCCTTTGACATATATTTATACTCATATATATGCATGATTTTGATAGTGTTGTCTCAATATCGATATTTTATAAACGATTTGTCTTTGATTGTTTAAATGATAAAACTTTTTGAGAATTTCTCTTTTTGAATTTTTAGAAGGAAACAAAAATATATTTGAGTCGTTATGAGCAAATATTTTTCGATTATAATTCCATTTTCTTACTTTTTAAAAGTAAATTTTATTTCAAAAATTTGGTTCTTTAAGTTATCTACTAACTTTATTTTTAGCGATTAAAAATAAGCTTTTCAAAATATTCCTTAAGTTTCAAATATTTGAAGTTGTGTTAAATGTATGTTTTTCTTTTATTTTTATATCATTTCCCTCCTTTAGAAAATAGATATACCTTTAAAACTTTATTTTCTCGACAAATTTTATTTTTCTAAGTTGGTCTCTAAAATAGTGAGTTAATTTTATCTTGGTTTGAAAAACTTGTTTTTTTCTTAATGTTAGTTAAATAGAAAAATAATTTTCTTAGACAAGTTTATAAGAAAAGATTTCTTAATAAAGATTTGTTAACTTTAGAACTTAGTAAAACTTCATTTTAATTTTTGAGAAGAGAATAATAATACAAAATTTAAGTTTTGAAGGAACTTTCTTAGCATGCGATTCTCAAAGTCTATAATGAACATAATTAAGTCGTATAAAAGATATGGTTGAGTTAAAATCCTTTATGGTTAAAAATTCTTCCTTTATGGGGTATTTAGTTTTTTATTAGAAAAGAAATAAGTTCCTTTTATTCTTCTGAAGAAATCTACTTTACTACTTTTTCTAGAATTTATGATTAGCTTATTTCGAAAAGAGCTTCTTAGAAAAGAAAACTTAGATCTTTTTGTTGAAATTTCTTTTGTCAAGAAATCTAGTTTACTTTTTCTTTATTTAAGAAAGAACCCATTTTTATTACTTAAGACAATAATATTATAATCATGCATGAATATGTAACAATGTGAAAGTAAGTATAAAACATAAGAAGATAGAAAGAAAGAAATACTTGTAAGTAAATAAACATAAATAAATAGTCAAGCATTGGGAACCTTAGCTTCATCAAGGTATCTGATCATGTATTGGGAGTCTAGCTTCATCAAGGCAACCGGGACTAAGAATAGACTAGTCCCAAAAGAAAAGAAAAGAAATTTGTTTTCACTTGATATGGATAAGTCTAAGACTAGAAAGACGAGTCTTAATAAATAGCATAAAACAAGTAAATAAAGAAATTGCAAGAGTTGGAAATAAATAAATAACAAATAAGCTTATATGCTCTAAATAAATATATATACATAGTATACATAATGTCACGCCCCGAAGGGTACCCTAAACGTGGCAGTCCGCAGTACACAATATTAAAGCCTAAGAATGACCACCTGAGTCACGCGAAGGCTTCCATACCATGTACAAGGCGTCTAACACATAGAGGAGACACATCGAATGATACATTTTATGTTGATACAATTGAGTAACAATGTAAAGGAAATACAAATTTACTATACTTCAGATACATAACCACTATACTTCATATATGAATCACTATACTTCAAAATACAAATCATTCAACTTCCATTTCAATTCATCAAAAGATTCAACTACATAAAATTATTACAAGGCAAATCATAAAACCTAGTTGATAACTTCAAACATTCGTATTCCTTGCCGAAATCCGGAGTCATTCCCGGCTCCAACCAATTCGGTCCCCACTTTACATTCTTGAGAAAACCTGTTCATTTAAACAACTATTGGGGTGTAAGCTACACTAGCTTATTGAGAATTTCCTTAGTTCCGTACCATAACAAACAAGTTAAAATCAGTCATATGCTATGCATGAACAATCACGTGAGCAAGCAATTATGCATGGGCATCCGGAGCCCACGTACAGAATGGATTTACGCCCTCCGTATCTTGGGTTAGGAATGGTATTGAAGTCTACACGACCGCTGCTAGTCCCCAAGCCCTCAGCTCTTAGCACTTGCCTCGGCTAGGCTCACACATGGAATGCATCCCCGATGCGCCTTAGTTTCCTATAAATGAGCTCTGATCCCGGGTCTCATTATCCAAACGAGTTCTCGGACCATACCGATCGACCTGCGGAGGAATAGCACGCTACCAAATGCAATATGTCCGATGCGATGCATGATCAATTTACTTTTTGCTTAGGTCAAAATATTTATACATTCTTTAGAGTGACCAGCCAATATCATACACATAATAGAAATAATATGAACAGTGCAGTTATCCAATCAAATCGTGGTTTCGATATGCTTTAGTATTCTTTGGCATACATTCATCACAGCCTCATCATATATCCCATCCCCATTCGTATCGATTTTTATTTTGTTCCTATAATCTAATGCAACTAACTACAAACACAATCAAGGTAACAAAAAGGAGAAAACTCACTCGGCCATTGGATCACCGGTCTTCTAGTAATAATAATTTGGTGGTAGGGAATCGTTGATCTCGGGATCTCCTAAAAAGGAAGAAATACTCTAATAAGCATTTCATCACTTAACTAATCCAAACTATCTCATTCAAACTATCAAATTCGAAATTCACGTCCTAAGCAGGAATTCCAACTTAAAACGGCCATAACTTGGTCATTTTAACTCGGAATCTCGCAAATTATATATCGATTTCTATCTACTTCGAAAGATCTATCTAATTCTAATATTATTTTCAAGTTTTGAAAACTTTAAAGCTTCAAAAAGTTCGGATCAGATTAGGGCAGCAACAATTTCAATTTCCGAAAAATAGCTTTGTAATGTTTGTAATGTTCCTACTATATAAATTAGCTATACATGCAATATGAGTGATTTCCTAACATGAATGGCATGAAATGAGTTCCATGTATGCATGATCTTGATGATTTTTGGTAAAAGAAAATTTGGAACTCCTTATTTTGCAAGCTTCAACTATAACTACTTTTTGAAAATCTAGTTTTCTAACTTTGATCATTTCCATTTGTTTTGGATTTATTACTTAAGAAAATATAATTATTTTTGTTAAAATTGAGTCTTCATTATATTTATTGCTTATGACCTTCATTTCTACATAAAAATTTCTATTTTACACTTTGTAAGCATGTTTTCAAGTGGGGTTGATTCCAAAATCCGAATTTGGTAAAAATTGGTTTTTGAGTGATTCCTTTGAGTAAAAATCATTTGATATTTAGAAAATTAGGGCTCAATCATACATAACCACTAAGGACTTCATTCTTACACAAAAATTTGCATTTTACACTTTGCAAATATGTTTTCCAATATGATTTACTCAAAAATCCGAATTTTAGAAAATCCACTTTTTGAATGATTCACTTGGGGAAAACTTGTTTAATGCATTAAAATTTAAGACTACTACATCTATTGTCTAAGGACTTCATTTAACAATAAAACTTGCAATTTGAGCTCAAATACTAAGTGATTACATATGCATCATCTTAAATTATGAATTTGACAATTTGATCACTAACTCAAATTTTTTCATTTTAATTCCATTACTTGTTTTACACATTACTCATGCCTAAACTCATTTTAACTTGTAAAAATCATTACTTAATGATACCTATTACCAATATACTTATTTTTCACATAAAACATGAGTTTTGGAGTTCATAAATGGGTTTTAAAAGTTGGTCTTGGTTGGGATCCGAATTTAGAAAATTTATTTATGGTCATATCTTTTGATAAAATCTATCTAAGCTTATGAAAATCCATTCCTTACATATCATATCTTATGAGCCTTTCATTTCTTAAATAAAAACTTCATTTTTGAGTTGCAAAATATGTTTTTAAAATAGGCCTTGGCCAAAATCCAAAAATAGAATTTTTATTTTGAAAATAACTTTTGGAAATCACTTTTGATTCTTGTAAAAAGAAGTCTTGATGATATACATATATTAAGCCTTCATTTTCTTAAGTAAAAATTACATTTTGACACTTGGAAAGTGGTTTTTAAATGGGGTCTTGCCAAAATACGAATTTCATAATTTTGTTTGAGTTCGTAACTATGATCTATACTTAATATGAACATAAACATAAAACAAATGCATGGTAATAAGCTATAAACATCATGGATCTAAACTTTACTTATCAAAATCTTTTATTTATGGTATCTATACCCTAAGTCCTTCATTTTAAATGAAAAATATACATTTTGAAGTTGAAAAATCACTTTTCTAAATATGGTCCCATTTTCATCCAAATTTTCAAAAATCATTTTGCTTGAAAATAAAAAATATTGAGTTTCCCACAACTTTCCTACCATCATCATGTTATAGCAAGTTGTTCATGAACATAAACAAAGGTCTAATGCATTTATGAACTCAAAACACTAGATCTAGTCTTTTAAACTAGTTTTAAATGGATGAATCACTAGATGAATATGTGGATGATAGATCTATGCATAAATCATAAGAAATAGCAAATATAACAACTTAAATAACAAGATCTATGGCATAAACAAAATCAAAGCTACAAAAATTTAGATCTACAAAATATATCAACTTTAAACAAGAAAATAATTGAAATACAAGATAATAAAAGTGGAGAAAAGGAGTGTTTCATTTTTGGCATCATCATCCTAAGCTTTTAAGCTTATGGAAGGTCATTTGATGCATGAAACCTTCATTACACTTTACCTATATCACCTATGGAGCTTTGGGAAGAAGGTTTGCTTAGAAATCTTTAAGAAATAGGTGTGGAAGCTAATGGAAGATGTGGGGGCAGCTTGGTTCTTGAAGAAACAAGAACAAGAAGAAGAAGAAAAGAGAGGAAATAGAGAGAGAAAAGGTTAAAGAATGAAAGAGGGAAAGTGAGTAAATGAAGGAGAGAGAGAAAATGAGTGTTTTAATTGAATAAATGAGAGAAAAAAATAAAACAAGGCAGCCAATTTGGACATGCTGCATGTGAATTAGGAAGAGGGAGGAGAGAGAAATTTGTTTGAATTTTGACTTGAAATTGATTAGTGTAATAAATGTATTATGTAGCTTTCTTAAGAAGGAGTAGAATATAATTAAATTGGTCAAAATGGAGTAAATCAAAGGACAATGGCAGCCATGAATAAGTCAAAAATCTACCATGAATTGTGGGATAATGTGTAGAAAGATTGAAGGAAAAGGACGTGATATGTGTATGGTGTACTTGAAGGTATGGGTTGTAAAAGTACTTTATTAATAAAATTAATTAAAATAAAATAAAATTAGAAAATTTATTCCAAATATTTGTATCAGATTTTTCCTAATTAAATTTAAATAATTATTTGAATTATTTTAGTATTTTAACAAATATGTTACCGGTATGATCAAAATACGCGAATATGGGCTATAAATAATATTTTTATAACCCGAAAAATTCAAAAAAAATTATTTTATGAAAATGAAAATATTTTCAAAATATTTTCCAATTATTAAATTAATTTATTTTATTTTTAGTATTGGGTCTTAAATAGAATCTGATCCCGTAAAGACCCGAAACAAACTAAATTTTAGAAAAACAAAATTTTTATAACATATAAAATATTTATCTAAAAATATAAGGCTTTATAAGAATAATAAAATTTTGTAATGAAATAAAAATGAATAGTGCAAAAGACTAATCAATTACCGGTAATAATGGAAATACGATAAAAATGTTATAACTGTAACTTTTATAACCCGAAAAATTATATAACTGATATATTTAGAAATCTTATGAAATTACGAGTCTAATGGTACTATTGTATATTTTTTATATCTCGAGCCCGGGACACTCTTTTCGAAGTCTGTATCAGAACGGGTTCGAAATAGGTCAAAAATTTACCAATCTGATATTTTTAAACAAACTTATATTACTATGAGCTATTCTATATATTTAAATTACATCTCGGCCTCTAGGGTTAGGGGCACTAGATTGCCGGACTTACATTATTGTATTCCGGTTAGGGTTTCCAGTGATTTTCTGGTTTAAACCTTTGCCAATTTGGAAACTGATATTTATGTTCATACAACATTTTTAATTTGAGAAGTTTATTTTAAATTTTACTTTTGTAAGTATTTATTATCTTTTAATGTTTTCGCAATTTTTGAATTGGGTTTCATTTTCGAAAGTTAATCGTTATTTACTTTTTAATAATTTGTTTTTGGGCTTTATATTACCTGTTTTTTATAAGTCGGAGTTAAATATGGAATTTTTCGTACGTAGTGGTTTTGAATTTGAAGACCACTGAGTTCTTATTTTATTTTTGAGGATTTTCATTTTCTCATGATTAAGAAATTTTTGGATTCATTCATGGTTTAAGACTTATCGAAATTTGGTTTTAATTTGGAGTGATTTTTAGAGTTTATTTTCGAAGTTCATCTTGGAATTATTTACTGAAACTTTCCAAGGCTTACACATAATATTATATAAGTTAGATTAGAAACAATTAATAATAACAACATAATATTAACATAAAGAGAATAATGGAAGCATGAACAAAAACAAAACATGAATAAATTGTTGCTTCTTTAACTCTTATGAGTCTAAGAAACATACACTAAACTCATGTTAAGTTGTATGAACATGATAAAGAATATAGGTAGGATTTTTACCTAAGGTTTAATGGAAGGTTTTGAAAGAGATGACTGTGTTTTGTGTTTGATATTTTTCTTGAAGAGTAGAAATGGGTAGAGAGTATTTGTGAGAGATTTGTTGGAGAGAGGTTTTGAGAGAGTATTTGGTAGAGTTTTGTTATGTAAAATGAGTGTGTGAAAAAATGAAGGAGGAAGAGGGTATTTATAGAATTTTTGGAGTGAATTTTGGATGTAATAAAATAAATTGAAAAGAAAATAATAGTGAGAAAGGGAGAGGGAGGCCGGCGCAATATGTAGGAGGAAGAGAGAGAGTTTTGATTAATTTTTGTATTTTTGTAATGAAAAGAAGTAATTTGTAAGGTTTGATGTGAATAAAGTTGTATTGGTAATGTAAAAAGTAAGAAAATAGGTATGTAGGTAGTAAGAAATAGGTGTAAGAAAAAGTAGAGATAGTAAAATAGTAATGAATAGTAGGAATAATACTATGAATAGTAGACTAGACATATAAAATACTGATAGCAATAAAAATACACGTAAACGAGCTATATCTGTTATTTTTAGTTATCGAAAAAATTCTAAAACTGATATTTTGAAATCCTTATTTAATTACGAGTCTTTTGGTGTTATCGGAATATTTTTAATATTCGAGCTCTGGGACACGCTTTTCGAGAACTGATCTCGTTTGATTTCGAAGGACACTCAAAATTCGCGAATCTGATATTTTTATGTTACCTTATATTATTATGAACTATTTTAAGCCACTAACTTAATTTCGTTTTCTAGGGTTTGAGAATGCGGGATTGCCGGAGTTGAAATTGTTTGATTGTCTTGACCTTTGTTGACTTTTGAAGTTCCGGTTTGACTAGGGTTAGGGTTTAATCCATCTTTACCCTAGAAATTGAGAGGTTTAACTCAGGGATCGGATAGGCAGATCCTTTCATATTCGGATTTTCGAATCAAACGATTATTGAACCTTCTATTTTTGTTTTTGAAGATTCTCTTATGAAATTCCGTGATCGAAATTGTTTAAGGTTCGGTTTCAACTTGGATCAAACTTTAGGGTTTCGATTTGGTATTCCCAAAACCATTATCGAAAAATTCGAGGGCTTACACTCTTCACTTCAACTTCAACTTCAACTACTCAAATCAACATCACTCCTCACCAACACCCCTCACTATTACCATAACACATAAATAAGTTCATACAAAAACAAACACAATCTAGCCTATATCAATGCATGAACCATATAACTCAAAAGACATTTACTCACCCTACCATAGATTTCACACATATACTACAAGAAAGGAAATAAAACAAGAGTCTATACTAGCTTTATTTACATATAGAGGCTTTGGCTTGGAGAGATTTTTGAATCCAAAAGCTTGGTATTGGTCTTTGGTTTAGGGCTTGTAGTTTGAAGAAAAGGAAAAGAGAAAGGAAAGAAAGAAGAGGGAAATTCGTATGGGAAATGAGGGCTGCCAAAAGAGGCAACATTTGATCAAATTTTTGACTCATTATTATCTTAAGTTTAACTTTTGAGGTATCTAAGACTTTGGGTCAAATTTGGCTTAATTTGGAGCTCATTTGGGTTTAATTTAGGCTTGAAAATGGCTACACTTTTGGAAAATTTCTGCCAACAAATTCTTAAGAAATTCAAAAGTTGTTTTGATTAATTTAAACATAACACAAACATATTAATTCAAAAAAGACACAAATATTAATTATACTATACATACATTAATATATATAAAACAATAATCATTAATTTCATTACACATACAAAATAACACATATGTAATATTCTAGATATACTAACTTAAACACATTTAGCCTATTACCAAATCATCTGCTCAAATATTAATATTACCACACATGACTCTCATCAATTAACATGCTCATAAAGTTCAATAATTAAGACAAATAAAACATATACATGGAAATTAAATAGAAATTAAAGTTAGGTCATTTCAATTGTTACAAAGAAAGAGAAATCCTATGGGCTCATCATTAATTTTAACGGGACTGGTTCCGTCACCATCCAATAGCTCATACTATACTTAATCGTAATCGAATCGTTAAAATAATTAACATTCCAATTTCTAAATTTATTTTAACGGTTAGATGATTAACTGGATAGTATCATCGACGAGATCGTAGAAGCTCCCTACAAAGAAAATAAGAATAATAAAACTCTTTGGAAAAAAAATTAAAAAGTTAAAAGGAAAAAAAAAACAAAGGAGAATTGAAAGGTCGTATTATTAGGTTTATTAGTAACTTTCAAAATTAATAAGATAGCTTGTCATTAAACATAGGGTACAAAAAGGTAATATCGAAGAGGTATGATAGCAAAAAGTTTTTAAAATTATTCATCACAAATAGAAGATTTTTTTTTTTTATTTTGCATTTATGCAAAAATTGCAATTTTTCTAAAATTCATGTCACTTGCATTAGGAGTTTATACTATTAATATCCACTTTTTTTAATGTCTTTTCTTTTACAAATGTTATCATATTAATATTCTCCTTTTTTTTTTTCATATTCATATCGGTACCTTTTCAATATTATTGCCATGTTATATTTCGTGAAACATTACATCCTTTTATTTTCATACCTTTCAGAACTACAATGTTTCATAAAAAAACATTTTATAATGTTGAAACAAAAAATTTAAGTAAACATATAATTGAAAGCATATCTTCATTTTGTAAATTATCAATACAATATTATTTATAAGTATGAATATAAAATAATTCTATTGCATAAGTTCATTTTAAGTACATTTATTTTATAATTATAATTTTACTTTTTTTTTTACCAAATTTTAGTTCTACTTATTAGTCATGTATTTGCAAATTCTTAACTAGTAATATATAATTTAAAAACCCTTTTCTATTATTATATCTTTTTTATTTGTTGAGTTTACCATCTTGCCTATATATTTATCATAAATCAAAAAAATCTCACCTATATTTACAAGTTTTTCCCAATGATTATTTATCATGGTATCATATTTTTAAATATGATAATTGAATATTTGGTTTAACATGATATTATTTAATTAGCAACTTCAAACTTTAGGCTTAAAGTTAATAATTAAATGTTTTGATTGGATATGATATTCAACAATTTCAAATTATAAGGGTAAAATTAGAAAAACGCATAAATTCAAGTAGTAAGTTTATTATTATAAAAAATTAACTATCATATTTGTTTAGTTTACGTCTTACCTATATTTATTATAAACAAAAAAAAAACCTTACTTATATTTATAATTTTCTACTAATTATAATATATCATCTTTTTAAATATGATAATTGAAAATTTAGTTTAATATAATATTACTTAGTAACTTCAAACCTTAGGTCTAAAACTTAACAATCAAATGTTTTGATTGGAAGTGCTATTCAATAATTTCAAATTTTAATTGAAAAATTACAACAATGCATAAATTCAGGTATTAAGTTTAACATATCAAAAAGTTAACAAATGCATGTTAAGAATATTCACTGAGTAGTAATGTACATCATAAGATCTTTTCATCAATACCTATATAGTTCAAGTTGGTCTATTATACGTATAGCATCATAAAGTGAAAAATGTGCTAAAACCATTTTCTAAAAGATTACATGTTTTTATATGGTTAGTTGTGTTTATAGAACCTTTGAAATTGCTAATCAAAGTGAAAAACTAGGTGTCCGGTAACATATAGCATATTATCATAAGGACATTATTGCAAAGCTTTTTTGTAATATCTAACAAAACGAGAAAGAAAAGCCCAAAAAAAAGTGTAATTTGGTTATTCCATTCTGTGCAAAGGTGGTACATTTATTAACTTTCATATGTTCATACCTTAACCTAAAGATTAAGCAGCATAATACGAAGAAGTATTTGAACAATCACACCTATTGGTAACAAATACTACAAAGGAAACATTTTTTTTCAAATAATATAAAATGAGTATAACATTCGAAGAACATGTCCTTTAATTGAACTACTCATTAAATGCAAAAATAATTTCTATGTATGTCTCTTTTTGAGCTTGAAATATAGGTTCATCTCTAAGAAATTCTTCAATCATTTCCTTCGAATTTTCTTTTGAAAAAAAATTCCAATGGCTGATTCTAGTGATAATTCTCCTGAAAAGAAAGAACATTCAGGAGAGAGATCCTCTGGTGCGAAATCTTCCAACAAAATCGAAACAAGTAATATTGAGGGTGGAGGATCATCTTCACTTGTGGTTGTTCCTTCAAGCCTTAGTTTGCCACAAGTCTCTGAAATTGGGAGCGTTAGGGCTGATGGAGAAAATTTGAAAAATGATGGAAGTGGGACAAAAGAGGGGGAGGGCATGAAAGCACCAATGAAAACACCAGTCAAAGGGGATGATCTAGGAAGTTTGGGTGAAAAGAAGGGCCCCAGTAAGCCGCTAAACATTGGTGCAGGGGCTGCTAGGGCTGGTGGAGAAAGTCCCAAAAGTGGTGGAACTGGGACAAAAGAGGGGGATAAAGGCATGAAAACACCAGTGGAAACACCATTTAAAGGGGGTGATGCAGGAAGTTCCGATGAAAAGAAGCGCCCACGAGGCCGCCGTAAGAAGGATGGAAGCGATCCTGGGTCAGCCGGGGTTGAAAAGTCGAAACCAAAGAGAGCAAGAGCAAATTTTGATCCTTCACCACTTCCTGTACCATGTGCAGTGTGTGGGAAGAGATTCAACAACTATAAGGCATTGTTTGGACATCTTAGGGTCCATCCCGATAGGGACTAGAAGGGTGCTTTTCCGCCACCAGTTTCTCGGCCCATGGCAGTTGAACAAACCACTAGGAGGGACAACATGGATACGGAAGTGGCCATAGAGATATCTTCTACACTTTTGACCATAGGAAGAAAAATTATCAGAGAAGTCCAAGGAGAGAGTAGTAGTGCTGCTGCTGCCATTGCCCATAGGAGAAGAGGCCTAGAAGTTGATCTCAATTTGCCGGAGGAAATCATTCACTTCCCGACTCCGCCAGAAAGTGAAGAATCAGAGGATGAAGCGGCTCCAGTTCGATCTGGTGATGAATAGAAATATGCTTCTGGATTATGATGGCTGGCTTTTTTTCGTTGCATCAACCCATGAAGGAACTTATTATTATTATTTGGATTATGTTGTAAGTATTGTTATAATTCTACTACAACACTTTTGATCTAGACAGGAATGTTTTGAAAAAGACAATTGGAATGTCATCTTTTTGTTTTTTTGGGATGGGAATATCTTGTAATTCCTGAACCCGTTTGAAATTCAGGATGCTGGATTTGAATTATTTTCAGTATTGTTTCATAATGCAAATTGCTAAAAAATATGTGTATCTAAACAAAATTTTGGAATTTAGATTGGAATTATTGGTTATATGATAGTTATGGATTCTAAAATTGTTTCATTTTATGTAATAATATTCATTGTAGATTGACAAAAGTTATTTCCAATTTGTGGTTATTGTGATGATGATGATGAAACATATATTTTAAGAAAAAAAGGATGAATATTTGCAAATTGTAAAGTGAATAGTAATTTCTAAGGTTTTTACTGCCAATGCTATATTGCTTGTTGATAGAATCTGGAGTTTTGGGGTGTTATTACTTTAATTAATCTGCACTATATCCTAGGGGTTCTGGTCAAATTGAGTTAGCAATTGGATTGAAGTATCTTTTTTTCCTACTTCAATTAAAAAAAAAAACAAAATCATTGGAGTAGGTCTTTTTTGCTTATAAAGGTGTTATTGGTCAAATTGAGTCAGCAATTGGATTGAAGTATTTTTTTTCCTAATTCAATTTAAAAAAAATCATTGGAGTAGGTCTTTTTTGCTTATAAAGGTGTTATTGGTGAATTAATTGCTGCTGGGAAAGCCTTTTTTCTTAAAAAAAAAAAAATTTCTTTGTCAAAAAACTACTAGTGGCGGGCATTTTATGGGATGTGTTTGTGTTATTTAGTTTCATTGTTTAGTTCTTGTGTGAGTCTGCTTTATATAAATCATATGTTTTTGGATCTTATGATCAATGGAACTTGCTACTGTGTTATCTATCTATACATATATATATATATAGTTGTGCAGATCTTTGAATCAAATCACATGGTTTATAAATAATTTGATCATAGACAGAAATTTTCTAAAAAAGAAGGTTGGAAAATGAGGCAGAAATAATCCTATATAGTGGTCATTATCTTACAATTTCTGAGCCTATTTAAATTTTTACGATGCTGGATTTGAAAATTGTTATCAAAATTATTTGATAGTACCTATGGAAAAATATAAATAAAAGAAAAAATGTGTGTCTCCATTTGAGATAAACAAAATTATGGAATTTGGTTGGAATATTGCTGGTGTATGTTACTGATGAATCTTCCATCTTTCCATGTGCAATTTTTGTGACGATATGCAATGAAACATAAAAGAATATTCAAAATAGATATTATGGATAAGTTTCTCAATGAAACTAATTTGTTTATTGCAAGTGTATAGTAATATCTAGAGTAATGCCAACGCTGTATTTATTTTTGATAGAATCTAGTTTTTCTCGAATGATATTGTTTTCCATTAATCTACATTATTTTTTTCCAGTGATGAATTATACATTTCAATTTAAAAAAGCCACCTTAACATTTTTGAAGCTTTAATGGATATTAGACGCTACATGTAATTTACACATGATGAATAATTACTAATGGTTTTTTAATGCATGATCATTTGGGTGGTAATTACTTTAAAAATTACCTATCCCATCCATATGTTAAAGTATAATTGATAATAATATGTGTATTTTCATATTATCACTTTCTACACGATTTCGGTCTCATTCTTATAGCCAAATTGCTTGAGATAAGATAAAATAATTGTACATTTAAAAAATTATTTTTAGCTTGATGCAGACAAGCATGTTTTGAAAAAACACGGTTGGAATGTTTTTTTTTCCTTTTTTTTATTTAAGGGAGTTAGGAACTGTTTTTAGTCAAGAATATCTCGTACTTTCTAGGATGCTGGATCTGAATTATTATTAGTATTAATTGTATTGCAATTTGCCCAAAAAAATGTGTGTATCTAGACAAAATTGTAGAATTTGGTGGTAGTTATTGGTCATGTGATAGTTATAAATTGTAGAACTTGTTTCATTATATGTTATATTCATTGTAGATTCATTAAGTGAATCTAACTTATTCATGTTAAAAGATAAAAAATTAAAGCATTCATATATTATTGGATGGTTATTTCCCTCTTTTTTTTTTTTCGTAACAAATCATTCTCATTATTACTCTACTCTCTCTCTCTCTTCTTTTTCTTTTTACTCTTCGTAAAAAACTATTTCTGATTTTTTTTTTTTTTTTTGCATACACAGCATGAGTGCATAATCCACTAATTATAGATTAACAAAAGTTACTTTCAGTTTGCGATTGTTGCAAAGATAAATAAAAAAAACGGATATCACGAATATTTCCATATTGTAAAGTGAATACTAATTTCTAAGGTTTTTGCTGCCATTGTTGTATTGCTTGTTGGTAGGATCTGGAATTTTGGAGTGTTGCTATCTTGATTAGCCTACACTATAAACAATAGTTCTGGTCAAATTAAGTCGGAGATGGTGATTGAAGAGGCCTTTTTTTTTTGCCTCCATTTTCATTTCAAAGAGCCCACGCCTTAGCAATTTTTATATGTGAATTTATTGTCTTATTTACTTCTAATCTAATTGAAGAATTTTTATTGGATGGTATTTCTTATTTTAGGAATCACTAGAAGAATTACTTCCTACTCCAATTATAAAAAAAAAAAAAAAAAAGACTATTGCTAGGAAAGCCTTTCGTGTAAATAACTATCGATGAACATTATTCACCAAAAAACAAGAAGCGGCAAACTTTTTTTTTTTAACCATTTAGTTCGTTGTTCATTGTTTAGTTCTTGTATAGGTCTTGTTTATATAATTAATGATACGTTTTTTGTGGAACTTGTTACCATATTATATGATTCTGCATATTTTTTATTCAAATCACATGGTTTATAAAATAATTTGATCAGACAGAAAATTTCAAAAAAGATGGTTGAAGTGTTTGTTTTTTTCCTTTTTCTTAAAATATTAAAAGTGAGCTAGAAATCCTATTTAGTAGTCATTATCTTATAATTTTTTAGCATGTTTAAATTTTTAAGATACTCGATTTGAAAATTATTATCAGTATTATTTGATAGTGCAAATTCCCCCCCCCCCCCACCCAAACAAAAAAAAAAGAAGAAGTGTGTTTCCATTTTACATAAACAAAATTATGGAATTTGGCTGGAATTTTTGGTGTATGATACTGATGGTGATGGATCCTTCCATGTTTCTATGTCATATTTATTGTAGATTAACAAGAGTTATTCCCAATGTGCAATTTTTGCCACGACATATGATGAAAACTAAAATAATCTAACTTTAATTTCTATTTAACTTCCATGTATATGTTTTATTTGTCTTAATTATTAAACTATATGAGCATGTTGATTTATGGGAGTCATGTATGGTAATATTAATATTGTAGTAGATGAGTTGGTAATAGTTTAAATATGTCTAAGTTAGTATATCTTGAATATTAAAAATGTGTTATTTTGCATGTGTAATGAAATTAATGTCATTGTTTTATATATATTAATGTGTGTATAGTATAATTAATATTTGTGTCTTTTATGCATTAATATGTTTGTGTTATGTTTAAATTTATAAAATCAACTTTTGAATTATTTAAGAAATAGTTGACAGAAATTTTACTCAATTAAGCCCATTTTTCATGCCTATATTGCACCTAAATGAGCTCCAAATTAACCCAAATTCAACTCAAAGTCTTACATGCCTTAAAAGTCAAATTTAAGATAATAATGAGTCCAAATTTCGCTTAATTAAGACCTCCTTTGGCAGCCCTCCATTTCTATATGAATTTCCACCTTCTTTCTTTCCTTTTCTCTTTTTCTTTCCTTCAAGTTACATGCCCTAAACCAAAGAATAACACCATGCTTATTGAATCAAAAATCTCTCCAAGCTAAGGCTTACTCATGTAAGTTAATACAAGTATAGATTTTGTTTTATTTCCTTTCTTATAGTATCTATGTGAGATCTTTGGTAGAATGAGTTTAATGTCGTTTGAGTTGTTTGGTTCATGTATTGATATAGGTTGGATTGTGTTTTGTTATTGTGTGAATTTGTTTATGTGTTGTAGTAGTTATATGAAGTGTTGGGAAGAAATAATGTTGATTTTAGTTGAAGTTGAGGATGAGTGGAATGGGATTTGAGGTGATTAATTGTGTTGTTTTAATGTTCTAAGTTGCTAGGATTGATTAGTGTGGATAGGAAATAGTATATGATGCTAAAAATGAACTTGAAGAAGGATTAAAAGTGTTGTGGTTAGAAATTTGCAAAGTGAAAAACAAGGGAAATAAACTCTTTTCGAATAGGTCTGTTTTTTAACGTATGCTGGCATCTGGCACTTTAACACCACCAGCGTAGAGGCGATATTAGAAGTGAACAGAAACGATTTTTTTAAAGCCGCTTTGAACGCCGCAGCTTTTGCAAGAAAACTTTGCCAACGTTTATTTTTCAAAATGTATGTCGGCCATTAGGGCTTCAACGCCGTCGGCATATGGGCGGTGTTGGATGCGAACAAAATCAAAATATTTAACGCCGAGTGAAACGCTACCGGCGTCTATTTCCCACGCTACCGGGGTTCATTCAAATTTTTCCTATGTAGGAAGGTCGCGTATCTCCTGAGTTTTTCAAATTCAAACTTCTTTGATCTTCAATCTTTGCTTCTTAAATGATCTCCTAATGAATATATAAGATAGATAAACATGTTTTATGCATGAATTAGATATTAAAACTATATGCAAAGCTTATTGAATCTCCTTGTATAATTAATCTATGATTGTAATATCTATATATATGTGTGTGTGTGTGAATTCTACATTCAATTATTGATTGTTTTGATATTCTTATTTCAGTTAAAGGTTCTTTGGTTAGTTCCTCTCCAAGTAAATATAGTGATATACTATTGGGTTCAGGTACACAATAGCTTGTTTGTTGTTTACTAGGAGTAGGCATTCCTAATTTGATTTAAGTCAATTCGGGTTAATGTTTTGATGAACTAGATGTCTACTACGCTATTTAATCTGGTCCGAGGAGCAGCAAACCTGTCATGATGCAATGACATGTTAGTTAGGCGCTTGACTTAAGTCATGATGCAATGACTTTACCATGATGCTATGGTACGCTATGATGCAATAGCGATTCATTTTGGTTAAGTGGGTTGCCGATAGTGGGAATAGTATCCAAGTAACGTTTACTTAAACTTAAGGGGAAATACCATGGTTTAGTTCAAAGTTTATGGGAACTTGTGAACTACGCTCATGTTATAGACTGAGTTTAAGTAGAGTCGGGCAACAACTTTTAAACCATAAATGAAGCTATTTTCTTTATGGAATAGATATAGGAGATATAAGTATTCAGACTGCTTATATGAACCCCCTGAGCAGCTGCTGTTACTCAGGACCCCTAAATTCCTAGAGCGTGATCCCGGGGTTTGAATACCCTCCTGTTGTTTTGTAAAAGAAAACTTAATAAGATAATCACTTGTCCCTTGATGCATTCCATTTGATTTAAGTTTGGCTTGATAACTTGTTATGGTATTTTGTTATTGTGTACTGAACCTTTGGCTCACTTTTGCTGCTTTGCAGGAAATGGAAACGAGTTATATGATGATTTGGGTTACGGGTCATGTAAACCCCAAAAATTTTCATAATCCTTAAAAATAATTCTAGAAGTATAAATATCAAAAACCCGAAAAATCAACTTGAGATTAAAACTCAATTCTAGACCGAGTCAAATACCGGAAACGAAACCCTAAAACTCGAACCAAGTTAAAACTTAATTCCAAATGAGAACAAAAACGAGTTTTCTCAATCTTGAGAAAACAGGAACCCTTGAAACGAAATATAAAGTCTAACTATCGGTTTAATCAACGTCCGTACATCAATTAAATTACCTAACCGTCTTCTAACACGCAAATCAAGACAATATATCCAAATAACGATCAACAGCAAAATCTTAAAACCTTCGATAAATTTCAGAAATCACAAATTTCAAATTCTCACCAAAAGTCAAACTGAGTCAACTCATAACCCTAGACTCGGTTAAACGATTCCGAGAACTAAAAACTATTAAATAATCACAAATAAAATAAAATATAAATTTTCGAGCTAAAAATTCTAAAACGATCAAGACTCGAAAATTATACGATCTTACGAATATCTCGACGAAAACAGAAATCAAAACGGAACCCTAAAAGTCAACAAGCCTATAACGAACCCTAGTGTTTAAGATCCGGCAATCCCGCGTTTTCAAACCCTAGAAAACGAAATTAAGTTAATGACCTAGAATAGTTCGTAATAACATAGGATAACATAAAAATATCAGATTCGCGAATTTCGAGTGACCTTCGGACCCAAACGGGATCGGTTCTCGAAAAGCGTGTCCCGGAGCTCGGAATATTAAAAATATTCCGTTTATACCAATAGACTCGTAAAAATACAAGGATTCCAAAAATATCAGTTTTAGAATTTTTCGGTAGCTAAAAATTACAGATATCGCATTATTACGCGTATTTTTATTACTACCGGTACTTTAATTGTCTAGTCTACTATTCATAGTACTTTTCTACTATTCATTACTATTCACTCTCTCTACTTTATATCTAATCACTCTTACAAATGACACAATTCACACTATTCACATTTTCTTTTCCCATAAAAATCTACTCATACCTTTCTTACAAAATCACTTCTCTTACACAAAAATTAATCATAATTGTACTTTTCTCTCTCCCCCTTCATGTTGCCATCCAATCACTCTCTCTCTTCCCTCTCTTTTTATTTTCTTTTCAATTATTTAAATCACTCTTAATTCCTCTCCTCTTTTCCTATAAATACACCTCTCCCTTCTCATTTCTTCACACCTTTCTCAAGTAAAGAATTTATGCAAAATTCTCTCTAAACACTCTCTCCATACTCTTACAAGAACTCTCTTCTTGTAAGAAGAAAATCTCTCCTACCAAAACTCTCTTTATGTAATACAACTACCATCTCTCCATAACCACATAACCATACATTCACTACCATCTTCATACCTCTTACATACCTTAGGTAAATATTTCTTCCATCTATTATTCATCCATGTCATGTAACTTAACATGACTATGGTGTTGTTTTGAAACTCATATGAGTAGTAAAAGCAACAACATATTCATGTTTTGTTCTTGTACATAAGCTTCCTATTTTATTATGTTGTTATTATTATTGTGATTATTTGCTTATATATATAGTATTATGTACATTATGTATATATATTTATTTAGAGCATATAAGCTCATTTGTTATTTATTTATTTTAAGTTATGCAATTTATTTATTTTATATTGATATTAAGACTAGTCTTTCTAGTCTTAGACTTGTCCATATCAAGTCAAAACAATCTTTTATTTATTTTCTTTAATCTTTCGGGACTAGTCCATTCTTAGTCCCGGGATGCCTTGATAAAGCTAAGGCTCCAATACTTGATCGGGATTCCTTGATGAAGCTAAGGTTCCCAATGCTTGATATTTTATTTTCTTGCTCATTAATTATTTTTAGTATTTTCTTATGTTCTTATTATTTTATATGCTCATGATACTTGCATTTACGTAATGTTAATGTCTCAATTAATCAAAAAAAGAATTTTGTTTTAAATGAACTCAAAGCTAAGTTTTCAATCATATGATTTATCACAAAATCATGAAGTTATTATCAACAACATAGAAATGGAGTTTTCTCAACGTTTCATGAATAACAAAGATAGATTTTCAAGAATCATAAGAAATAAATATTTTCTTTGTATATTATGTTAACCTAAGCTTTTAGTAATATAACTTATTAATATTAAAAGTCTTTACAAAAAGCTCAAGATTTAAACTCTTTTAAACTTCGAAATAAACTAAGAAAACAAACTACTTTTCAAAGTTAAGATAAATTCATAAGGTGATGAACCCACTTAGGAAAAATAATGATTTTCAAATTTCTAAAAAGAAGGAACTCATTTTCAAAAGAATATAAATAGATTAACAATAATGGATTTTATCAATAAAAGATGATTCTTTTCAAAAGAGATGAAAGAACAAGTTTTGGAAAGTAAAGCTTATATTTAGAAAGGAATATAAGAAAACAAGACTCATTTTCTAAGATCATCTTAAATAAACAAATTATGAAAAGGTTTTCGACAACTTAATATAGTTTTGATAAATTAACCTTTTATCACTAGAAATGAAATTTATGAAAGACTAGGGTTAAAGGAAAATTTGCTTGTTTTGGAAAAAGGAATGAAGGAAATAAAACAAGGATGTACTCATTTATAATAAAAATATAAAGTTTCTTCCAAATACTTGAAAAGGAATTTCAAAATAGTTTTAAAATTTAAAGAATTGTTTTATGAAATAAATTGTTGAGACACTACCATTAGATTTTGCATATAAAGTGAGCTTACCTATATATCAAAGTGTTTATCAAATATATATATATTATATTATATTGTTACAAAAGATTTTCTTTAAATAAGTTGAGTTAGAAAAGGATTTTTGCAAAAGTTTGAAATTCGTTTAAATCTGTACCTACGTTTTCGGAACCCAAATGACCTTTTATGACCAAGATAAGTTTAGAAATGGATAGAACTTTTCGAATAGGTAGAAAACGGTATATCATATGCGAAATTCCGAGTTAAAATGAGCAAGTTATGGCCATTTTAAGTTGGAATTTCTTCTTATACGATTTTACCGCGATTTTAAGAAAGTTTAGAATCTCCAAGAATAGAAATTCATGAAAGACTTATCCCGGGTATTTCTTTTGTCTAGGTGACGAAGGATACGAGAATACCCTACCCGAGGATTACTACGACTAAGAAGATAGCGAAATGGACGAGTGAGTTATTCCTTCTAATTTCGTTACCTTGCTTGTGCTTGTAATGTAGTAGCATTAGTATACTAAGAAAAGATAAAAACGAATATATTTGGGGATTTCGGGATTATGCGTATATATATGATTCTATGTTTATGCGTGAATTGAGAATTAAGAATATCGCAACTTCGATCTGCTTGTTTAAATAATTTTGTTTACTTACTTGTATGATTGTTTATTGTTGCTAAATTGATTGATCGCCCCTAATAAACCTTAATAAGGTTTGACCTAAGAACAATAAAACGTTCACGCATAGCATCCATCGAGTCACATCTATTTCGGAAGGCTGCTACTCCTACGCGTAGAGTTGGATTGGCTGTGATCGTGCGGTGCCACGGGCCATGTTCCTTCCTGGAGAATCCAAATCGCTCGGGGAAAGCGACTCTAGGTTCGGAGCCGAGCCAACCGAACGCTGTGGGTGAGGACCTGGGGACTAGCAGTAGAAGGTCGAGGACCTTCAACCCCGATTCCCTAACCTTTGATACGGAGGGGTAAATCCGTTCTATATATGGTTTCCGGATGACTATATATATTCGCGTAATCATGTGATTGTTGCATTGTATGCATAGCATATGTATTAAATAAATAACTTGTTTGAAAATATGGTGCGAATGAAAAGGAATATCTCACTAAGCTAGTTGTAGCTTATACCCCTATAGATTTGTTGAAACAGGTATATTCGTGGATTAAATTTGAGGATCATGACATTAAGGAAGTCATGGAAGGATGATTAAGGATATGGAATCATACGATGAAGAAATTTGTAAGGTCTTTTATGTGCTAACCTATATGATTAGGATACCTTTATTTGAAGATAATAGAAGGATATGCCCTTAAGAATTGAATGTGATATGCTTATGTTTTATTAAGTATTCTCTTTGCCTTGTTACTTATTTATTATCAATGTAAATTGCGCTACTCCGATGCGTCCCTTGGTTGTGATGTACGCCTTGTACATAATATGGAAGCCTTTGCATGACTAAGGTAGTCATTCCTAGGCTTTAGTATTGTGTACGGCGGACTGCCACGTTTAGGGTACCCCTCGGGGCGTGACAGGTCAGACTTTGAGAAATTCATGGATGAGTGAGACGAATAGGACTCGAACACCTGAATTTTTGGAGAAGCTTTTGTTAAAGCAAAAGTTTTTATATGAAGGCTTGACAGATAAGCTTAAGATTTAAAGAACTTAAGATCTCTTAAGGATACTTTTTGTATTAAGAAAACTTGTAATTTTTATAATGTCTTGTATTGACACTAAACTTTGTACATATGATGTATATATAAGTATAGATTGCTTTTATTAGCAATCTTGTTTTGTTAAAAGTTGTTTATAAAGTTTTAGTAGATTTAATCAATCAATTTTCATAAAATGTTTGTTTAGGAAAACCTTACATATAATGTGAAAATGTTATATGTGGTTGGACTCGGTACTCTAAATCTCGAGATTTAGTGGGTTGAGTCTTTACAGATGGTATCAAAGCCATGTTTATGAAATTGTTTGATTAAATAGTAGTGAGCTGACCTTAGATGCGATGAGTTTAGTTGGATGTATATAAGACTTGTTTGCATGGGTATTTTGTTTGAATGCCTATTTTGTTTATTAATTGTTTTGATGTTGATTTGACATTGCAAAATTATTATATGTCATATATATTGTATGTTTGTTTAAAGATGGATAGGTCAAGAAGAGTAACTCGATAGTCTTCGGAAAGAGAGAGTATGCCACCTCCTTCTCAGTCTACTATCTCAGTTTCTGCAACAGCTAGTATTCCAGCTTCTACTCCGACTCCATCACTGACTTCGGCTTCTACTGCATCAAATCCGTAGCCTCCTCAAATGCCAGCATATCCAGCTATGCCTCAGATGCCTACAGGAGATCCGAATAATGTGTTCACTATGTTTCAGGATATGTCACGCCCCGAAGGGTACCCTAAACGTAGTAGTCCGCCGTACACAATATTAAAACCTAAGAATGACACCTCAGTCACGTGAAGGCTTCCATACTATGTACAAGGCATCTAACACATAAAGAAGACACATAAGAATAATACATTTTATATTGATACAGTTGAGTAACAATGTAAAGGAAATACAATCCACTATACTTTCGATACAAAACACTATACTTCATATACGAATCACTACACTTCAAAACATAAATCATTCAACTCTAATTACATTCATCCACAAACTTCCCTACATAAACTATTACAAGACAAATCATAAACTAGCTGATAACTTCAAACATTCGTATTCTTTGCCGAAATCCCGGAGTCATTCCCGGCTCCAACCAATTCGGTCCCCACTTTGCATACTTGAGATAACCTGTCCATTTAAACAACTATTGGGGTATAAGCTACACTAGCTTAGTGAGAATTCCCTTAATTCCATACCATAACAAACAAGTTATAATCAATCATATGCTATGCATGAACAAACACATGAGCAAACAATTATGTATGGGTGTCCGGAACCCACACACAGAACGGATTTACGTCCTCCATATCTTGGGTTAGGAATGGTATTGAGTCTACACGACCGCATCTAGTCCCCAAGCCCTCAGCTCTTAGTACTCGACTTGGCTAGGCTCATCCAAGAATGCATCCATATGCATCTTAGTACCCCTGAATCAGCAGGTTCGTTATCCAAACGAGTCATCCACGGACCATACCATCGACCTGCGTAGGAGTAGCACGCTACCAAATGCAATATGTCCGATGCGATGCATGATCAATTTAATTTTTGCTTAGGTCAAAATATTTATACGTTCTTTAGAGTGACCAGCCAATATCATACACATAACAAAATGATATGAACAGTACAGTTATCAATCAAATCGTGGTTTCGATATGCTTTAGTATTGTTTGGCATACATTCATCACAGCCTCATCATATATCCCATCCCCATTCATATCGATTTTTATCTTGTTCCTATAATTCTAATGCAACTAACTACAAGCACAATCAAGGTAACAAAACAAGGAGAAAACTCACTCGGCCATTGGATCACCGGTCTTCTAGTAATAATAATTCGGTGATAGGGAATCGTCGGATTCGGGATCACCTAAAAAGGAAGAAATACTCTAATAAGTATTTCAACTCAAACTAATCCAAACATTTTATACGAACTATTAAATTCGTAATTCTCGTCCTAAGCGGGAATTCCAACTTAAAATGGCCATAACTTGGTCATTTTAACTCGGAATCTCGCAAATTATATATCGATTTCTATCTACTTCGAAATATTTATCTAATTCTAATATTATATTCAAGTTTCGAAAACATTTAGGTCTCGGAACAGAGGGATCAGATCTATCAGTAACAGTTTCCGATTCCAAAAATAGTTTTATAAATGTTTGTAATGTTCCTACTATATAAATTAGCTATACATGCAATATGAGTGGTCCCCTAACATGAATGACATGAGATGAGCTTAATGTATGCATGATCTTGATGATTCTTGCTAAAAGAAAATTTTATAACTCCTTATATTACAAGACTTTAAGGATAACTACTTTTAAGAATACTAGTTTCCTAACTTTAATTATTTCCATTTGTTTTGGATTTATTACTTAAGAAAATATAATTATTTTTGTTAAAATTGAGCCTTCATTATATCTATTACTTATGACCTTCATTTCTACATAAAAATTTTCATTTTGCACTTTGTAAACATGTTTTCAAGTGGGGTTGATTCCAAAATCGGAATTTGGTAAAAATTGGTTCTTGAGTGATTCCTTTAAGTAAAAATCATTTGATATTTAGAAAATTAGGGCTCCATCATACATAACCACTAAGAACTTCATTTTTTACACAAAAATTTGCATTTTACATTTTGCAAATATGTTTTCAAATAGGATTTACTCAAAAATCAAAATTTTAGAAAATCCACTTTTGAATGATTCCTTTGGGAAAAACTTGTTTAATGCATTAAAATTTAAGGCTTTACTATATCGATTACCTAAGGACTTCATTTAACACAAAACTTGCAATTTGAGCTCAAATACTAAGTGATTACATATGCATCATCTCAAATTACGAATTTGACGATTTGATCACTAACTCAAAATTTTCCATTTTAATTCCATTACTTGTTTTACACATTAATCCTGCCTAAACTCATTTTAAGTTGTAAAAATTATTCCTTAAAGATACCTATTACCTATACCCTTCATTTTTCACATAAAACATGAGCTTTGGAGTTGATAAATGGGTTTTAAAAATTGGTCTTGGTTGGGATCCGAATTTACAAAAGTTATTCTTGGACATTCCTTTTGATAAAATCTATCTAAACTCATGAAAATCCATTCCTATCTTAAGAACCTTTCATTTCTTAAACAAAAACTTCATTTTTGAGTTGGAAAACATGTTTTTGAAATATGCCTTGGCCAAAATCCGAAAATGACATTTTTATTTTGAAAATAACTTTTGAAAATCACATTAGATTCTTGTAAAAAGAAGTGTTGATGATATACATATATTAAGCCTTCATTTTCTTAAGTAAAAATTACATTTTGACACTTGGAAAGTGGTTTTCAAATAGGATTTTTGCCAAAATACGAATTTCACAATTTTTGTCTAAGTTCAAATCTAAGATCTACACATGATATGAGCATACACCTAAATGAAACCCATGAAAATAAACTTTAAACTCATGGATCTAGACTTTGCTCATCAAAATCTTTCTTTTATGTTATCTATACCCTAAGGCCTTCATTTTAAATGAAAAATACACATTTTGAAGTTGAAAAACAACTTTTCCAAATATGGTTCCATTTTCATCCGAATTTTCAAAATGATTTTTGTTGAAAATAAAATAGATCTTGAGTTTTCTAGCACATTCCTACTATCATCATGCCACTACAAGTCATCCATGAACATAAAACAAAGTCTAATGCATGTATGAACCTAAAACAACTAGATCTAGCCTTCTAAACTAGTTTTGAATGCATGAATACATATGACTGAGAAATATAAGCATAAATCATAAGTAATAACAAGAATAATAACTTAAATAGCAAGATCTATGGCATAAACAAAAATCAAAGCTACAAAAATTTAGATCTACAAAATATATCAACTTTAAACAAGAAAATATTTGAAATACAAGATAATAAAAGTGGAGAAAAGGAGTGTTTCATTTTTGGCATCATCATCATAAGCTTTTAATCTTATGGAAGGTCAGTTGATGCATGAAACCTTCATTACACTTTACCTATATCACCTATGGAGCTTTGGGAAGAAGATTTGCTTAGAAATCTTTAAGAATGAAGTGTGAAAGCCATGGAAGAAGAAGGGGGCAGCTTGTGTTCTTGAGGAAACAAGAACAAGAAGAAGAAGAAAAGAGAGGAAAAAGAGAGAGAAAAGGTTAAAGAATGAAAGAGGGAAAGTAAGTAAATGAAGGAGAGAGAGAAAATGAGTGTTTTAATTGAATAAATGAGAGAAAAAAAATAAAACAAGGGCAGCCAAGAAGACCATGCTACACGTGAATTTGGGAGGGAGAGAAGAGAGAAATTTGTTTGAATTTTGACTTGAAATTGATTTGTGTAATAAATGTATAATGTAGCTTTTTAAGAAGGAGTAGAATATAATTAATTTAGTCAAAATGGAGTGAATAAAGGACAATGACAGCCATAAAGAAGGGAAAAATCTGCCATGAAGTGTGGAATAATGTGTAGAAAGATTAAAGTGAAAAGGAAGTGATATGTGTAAGGTGTACTTGAAGGTATGGATTGTAAAAGTACTTTCTTAATAAAATAAATTAAAATAAAATAAAGTTAGAAAATTTATTTCAAATATTTATAGCAGATTTTTCATAATAAAAATTAAATAATTATTTGAATTATTTTAGTATTTTAACAAATATGTTACCGGTATGATCAAAATACGTGAATAGGGGCTATAAATGATATTTTTATAACCCGAAAAATTCTTAAAAAATTATTTTATGAAAAAATAAATATTTTTCAATTATTAAATTAATTTATTTTATTTTTAGTATCGGGTCTTAAACAGAATCTAATCCCGTAAAACCCGAACTAACTAAATTTTAGAAAAACAAAATTTTCTATAATATATAAAATATTTATCTAAAAATATAAGGTTTTATAAGAATAATAAAATTTTGTAATGAAGTAAAAATGAATAGTGCAAAAGACTAATCAATTACCGGTAATAATGGAAATACGATAAAAAGGTTATAATTGTAACTTCTATAACCCGAAAAATTTCATAACTGATATATTTGGAAATCTTATGAAATTAGAGTTTAACGGTACTATTAGTATATTTTTGATATCTCGAGCCCTGGGACACGCTTTTCGAAGTCTATATCCGAACGGGTTCGAATTAGGTCACAAATTTACCAATCTGATATTTTTAAGAAAACTTATATTACTATGAGCTATTCTACATATTTAAACGACATCTCGGCCTCTAGGGTTAGGGGCGCTAGATTGCCGGACTTAAACTATTGTATTCCACTTAGGGTTTTCGGGTGATTTTTCGGTTTAGATCCTTGCCAATTTGGAAACTGACATTTTATGCTTATACAACATATTTAATTTGAGAAATTTATTTTACATTTCATTTTTTAAAGTATTTAACATCTTTTAATGTTTTCGAAATTCTTGAATTGGGTTTTATTTTCAAAAGTCAATCGTTATTTGCTTTTTAATAATTTGTTTTTGGCTTTAGATTACCCGTTTTTATAAGTCGGAGTTAAATATGGAATTTTTCGTACGTAGTGGTTTTGAATTTGAAGACCACTGAGTTCTTATTTTATTTTTAAGGATTTTCATTTTTTCATGATTAAGAAATTTTTATATTCATTCATGATTTAAGACTTGTCGAAATTCGGTTTTAATTTGGAGTGATTTTTAGGTTTATTTTCAAAGTTCATCTTGGAATTATTTACTGAAATTTTCCGGGGCTTACAAGATATGTTTGCAATAGTTCAATTGTATCAACAACAACAACAATTTATGCAGCAATATAGTCAACCAACTATGAGACAAGAACAATATGTACAAGTGGAAGACTAGAATGATCAAGTCAAGTTGCATGATTTTGTTAGATTGGTACCTGATTTTGATGGAACTGCTTTGGATCCAACAAGAATTGAAGGTTGGATAGTGAAGCTTGAGAAAGCATTTGCAACCTGTGAATTACCTAAGCATAAGAAAGTTGACTTAGCTATATATATGTTGAAGGGAGATGCACATACTTGGTGGAGGTTGAATAGTGAAGGATATGTAAGACCAATACTATGGAACAGATTTAAAGAAGCCTTTTTCTTGCAATATATTCCATCTACAGTACGAGAGCAAATGATATCAAGTTGGCTGAGTCTAAGGCAAGGAAATAAAACTATTGAAGAATATCATTGTCAAGCCACAAAGGTACCCAAAACGCGACAGTCCACCACACTCGATATTTAAACTTAAGTATGACAACCTTAGTCATCCCATAAGTTTACATACCGAGTGTAAGGTGTACTTGCACAACTTTAGGATCACACTTTGAATAGAATAGTCCTAAGAAGGCATACAATTGTATTAAGAATAGAAATCACAACAAGGTAAATAAGTTAAGTCTTTACAAAAGCCAAAGGGGCATACCCCCACCAAAATAATAACAGAAGTCTATCCAATCTAAATCCACATTGCAAACATTAGGGTTTATGTTAAAAAGATTTTCTTAGAAGTCCACGCCTCTAGCTAGGTCCCGACTTCTTCAAAAGCTCCTTCATCCAGAAGATAATCCTGTGAAAAGTGTTCTCTCGGAAAAAAAAAAAAAAAAGGGAAAACGTAACGAAACTATTGGAGTGTAAGCTAACAGGCTTAGTGAGATTCATTCATAAATATTTAATACTCAACAACAATATATAACAGATAAGTTATTAGCAGCCATATGAAATGCATAAGCAAATGATCATACAAGCATATGACTTTCCGGGAGCCATATGTGAATGGATTTATGCCCTCCATTCGGGGTTAGGATGGTCCATAAGACATGCAACCTTAAATTCCAATTTTGAGTGGGGTGGTCCATAAGTCATGCAACTATCATCTCGATCTCTTTCTCTTAGTTATACAACCTTTGTTGTTTTATTGTTATAGTTTTATGTGCCTACTCCACATCCGTTAACTTAAGCGATCTCATATCCTTAATGTTAACACAGGCCCCCTCGCCTTTTGCTAATATATTTTTGTCCCACCAAAGGTATATTAGCTAATGCAATGTGAATCACTACGTGAGATGCATGTATAATTTATTATAATCGTGGCATGTTAATTATGTAGAATAAATGCGATCATCGAGAATTTCAGACAATCCAAGTCTATACTAGCTTACACAATGATTCTCGTCTCGATATACTTATTATTCATTCAACCAAAATTAAATCACAACTCATCATAGTTTTATCTTTTCCTAATTCTAATGCCACTACGATTATAAGCACATACATGAGCACAACTATTTAAGAAATAAACTCACTCGGCTATGGAGAGAAATCCACTAGTCGTAGTAGTCCTCAGGGAGTGGAAATCCGTCCTCCAAATCACCTAAGTACAAGGAATACCCTCAATGCGTATTTCTCATAAAATTCTAATAAACTTAACAATTTTATTTACTAAGTTCGTTAATTCCGCATAAGCGAAAGTCCTATCTTCAAATGACCATATCTAACTCATTTTAACTTGGAATTGAGCATATAATATACCGATTCCTATCTACTTCGAAAGATCTATCTATTCCTAATATTATTTCCAAGTTTCGAAAATGTTTTGGTCACGAATAAGCTGATCAGTTCTGATCGGTCGAAGATTCCAATTCCAAAAAATAGTTTTGTGAATGTTTGTGATGTTTCTAGCATATAGATTAACTACACATGCAATATTGATGATTTCCTATCATGAATGACATGATATGAACTTGATGCATGCATGCTATTGACATTATTTACAAAAAGGAAATTTAAGAAACTTTTTATTTGTAAAACTCCATGACTATATACTTTCAAGAAATCTAGTTTCCTAACTTTGACCATCCCTTTTGTTTTGGATTTATTTTCTTAAGAAAATCACGTTATCCTTGTTCAAATTGAGTTTTCATTATACCTATTACCCAAGCCTTCATTTCTACATAAAAACTTGCATTTTACATTTTGCAAATATGTTTTCAAATAGGATTTATCCAAAAGTCTGAATTTCTTGAACTTAAATTTTTGAATGATTTTTTTGGGAAAAACTTGTTTAATGCATTAAAACTTAAGACTTTAAGATACCTATTACTTAAGGACTCCATTTAATACATAAAACTTCTATTTTGAGCTTAGATGATAGGTGTTCTTATAGCCTACATTCACAATTACGAATTTCATATGTTGACTACTAACTCAAATTTTCCATCTAGATTCCACTTCTTGTTTTATACATTATTCTCATCGAAACTCATTTCAACTTATAAAAATCACTACTTAAGGATACCTATTACCTATATCCTTCATTTTTCACATAAAACATGAGTTTTAAAGTTGATAAAAGGGTTTTCAAAATAGGTCTTTGAAACCATACGAATTTGTCTTTGAACATTTCAAACAAAAACTTTTCTTTTGTAAGTTCCTTGTTTTATTTGCCTAAGGATCTACCAACTACAACATCTATATACACAAACAAAGCCTTCATGAGCATTAATGCATGAAAACATAAATCATCCATAAGATCATAAATGCCATGCATGGTATAAGCATCTAAAAGCTAGATCTACTACTTATAATGTATGAAATGGAGTTTAAGAGCATGAACATGGTTTTTATGCTAGATCTCTACTTTACCCTACTTTTACATGCATAAACATGAAAATATTTCAACAAAAACTTAATCAAACACAAGATCTACTCTTGTGATGGCTTGACATTCATGTAGTAGCATTTTCTTGTCCCTAGCAAGTGCTCATGGGGACTTAGAGTGAAAATACTCATGAATAATCTTGCCATTACAAGATTAAATGGTAGGGAAGCTTAAGAATCATCACCTAAGGCTTGAAATAGATGAGAAATGGAGAAAAAATGAAGCTTGTGTGAGTGTGTGTGATGGGGTGGGAAGTCACGGCAAGAGGGAGGAAGAAGAGAGAGTTTTGTGAGCTTTTGGAACAAATGAAATAAAATGAAAGAGAGAGAAAATAAAAGACTATTTATATTAAGTGAAATTAGGGTTTGTTTGTATTATAAAAAGAAGATAAAATAAAAACATTGGAGTCAAATAGGGGAGGGGGGCGCCGGTTCAAGAGTGAAGAAGAGAGGGAGAGAGTTTGATTTTATTTGTTTTGTAATTTATGTAAAAATATATCTTAAATGGTAATAATTCTTAAGAGATAAACTTTTCTTGGAAAGGGAAATGTAATGGAGTGTTTGTAGGGTAGTAAGACTAAAGTATGGGTTGTGTGTGTAGTAGGTTGTACTTGTAAATATAGTAGACAAGACATTTACTTTACTGGTAGTAAAGAAAATACGGGAAAAATGCTATAACTGTAATTTTTATAACCCGAAAAATTGTAAAACATATATTTTTTAAATCCTTATAAAATTTCAGTTCTAAAGGATATTCCGAAATATTTTTCTGAGTTTCTAGTTCGGGGCTCGCTTTTCCGTAATGGAGCTCGGAAAGCCCGGAATAGAAAATTTTTCGAAATAAAAAATTTTTATGGTTTGAAATATACTTTAAAAAAATAATCCACATTAAATTATTCTATAGAGGTACTTTTAAATTGAAATCGAAGAAAAGCCGGATCTAGGGTTCCTAGGTCGCTCATACTAATCCTGTTTAGGGTTTTGATTTCCGATTTTCGAAATTTACTCGGTTACTAAAAAAACCGGGGTTTACAATCATGCAGAATATTGTAGATTGCTTGGGTTTGCTGGTACAAATTACAAAGAGTGCGAAGGTTCAAAAGTTTCAAGATGGCTTGAACATGGAAATCAAGAGTGAGGTCAAGATGTGTCAGTTATCAACACTGTCTGAAATGGTAATCAAAGCGAAGTTATTGGAACAAATTATCAATGAGAGTAAAGCTTAGAGGTATAGACATGCTACATTTATGGGCAAGAGATCGGTGACACCATACACTCCTTATTTAAGGTTTGACAATGTTAACAAAGGCAAGCAAACATTTCTAGGTAAGAAACCAAGTTCGGGACAAGCAATGAAGACTCCTATGCCTTCTATTCCATTTGATAAGCAGTGTCCTATATGTTTTGGACACCATGAATCATTTCAATGTAAATGGACTCCTTGAGCATGCTTTGCATGTGGGAAAGTAGGTCATAAAGCTTCTGAGTGTCCTGATACTAAATTGAAACCTATCTTCTATGCTCATTGTCAACAAAGAGGTCATCATGTGGCAAATTGTAAAGATAAACCTAGGAATGAAGCAAATGAATGACAATCCGTAGTCACGCCCTAGAGGGTATCCTAAATGTGGCAGTTCGCCGCATATAATATTAAAGCTAATGAATGACAATCCGTAGTCACGCAGGAGCTTCGATATCATATACAAGGCGTGTTTCCAAGATAGTAGGAGACTCACAGGGGTATTACGTTTAAATAGATAGCAAAAGCAAGCATGAACTTCAATAAATACACATAAGATCTTCATTTAATAATAAGTTCATACATCATCTTAGGGGCATTCCCCGCCTTAAAGTCTTTGTTCCACTATACTAATAACAAAATAAACATAACTACCACATAAGTCTACTATAGAGATTTTTCCTAGAAGTCTATGTTCAAAACTAAAAATACATAAACTTCCTACAAAAAAAACTCCTAGTAGAATAAGCTCATACCTGCACACTGGGCTCCTCGGGACCAACCATAGATAATCATACTGTAATAGAAAACTATAAGGGTATAAGCAAATCTAGCTTAGTGAGATAATTCCTAACTATATAACATTTCCATATGACAACCAAGTTATTTAATTCAAGCATATGTAATGCACCAATCACATGAACAACCAAATACACAAGATTAATCGGAAATCAAGTGCAGCATGGATTTAACGCCCTCCATGACAAGGGTTGGGTGGTTACAGGCCCATACGACCATCAATATTTGCAGATTTACCGGCTCCTGCTTGCCCTGTAGACTTTCTGGCTCCTATTGGTCCATGTAGACTTACCGGCTCCTACTAGCCACCACTACCACTTCCTCGTTTCCCCACATGAAGAATAGTAGTTGTAAACCCCTATTTTCTAAGCCTTAACCTTAAGCCGAAAGTCTACCGGAGACTTTAAGTCAACGGATCTTGAGTAAAACCCTACAGTTTAGATCCTACAAACCCGAGTTCATAAATCGAGGAGTCGAAAAATAATTAAAGTGTTTAGAATAGTCCGTAATAATATTTGAATTATTAAAAATATCAGATTGGTTCATTTTCGGCTTATTTCGAACCCGTTTGGATACTGCTTTGGAAAGCGTGTCCCGGGGCTCGGAAAATTAAAAATATATCTTTAATATTTTTAGACTCGTATTTTTATAAGGATTTCAAAAATATCAAGTTTAGAATTTTTCGGATTTTAAAAATATCAGTTATAGCTCATATAAGCTTATTTTACTCTTACCGGTAACTTAATTGTTAAATTTCTAAAAATAATTTAATTGATTATTTTATTTAAATCATAAAAATTCTGCCACTTAAATAAAAATATTTTTCTTAATTTATTTTATATATTTTCTTATTCAAAAAGCCACTTTATCAACCCATATCTCAAGTACACATACATTATCATTACTACACATTATTATGTCTTCTTTTGCTTTTTCTTACACTTCCATTTCCCAAAATTGCAGCTGCCCATTCCCCATAAATTAGCCACTTTTCATTATTTTTAATCATTTATTTGATATTTTAAAGTCTCATTTAGTTAGTAAATGGGCAACTTGTTACACTTTCAAAAATACAAGTTAAAATCAAACTACACACACCCTACACTACCACAAAATCACGCCAGCCCCCTCCTTTGCAGCTGCTGTTTTATTTTTTTTTTAAATTATTTAACACACACTTTTCTATTTAAGCATCTATTCCCTCCCTCTTTCATCTTTACAAACCCTATATTTTCCTCTCTCTTTTTCCCTTCTTTTCTCTTCTTCTTGGCTTGTCTTCTTCACAAACAAGCTGCCACCATTTTATTTCACTCCCACATATTTTCTTGCAAGTATTTGAGGTAATCTTTCTCTTTTAGCTCTCATAAGATGTTATAGGATGATATGGATGTTTCATGCATCAAAGGACATTCCACAAGCTTAAAAGGCTATGGATGATGATGCCAAGAAGTGAAACACTCCTCTAGATGATGATCTCTTTTGTTCTTAGTATTTTTGTTATATGGAAGGCTTGTTTATCTCTTGTTTATGTGATAACTTGTAGATCTAAGTTTTACAAGCTTTAGTTATGTTTATGTGTAGATCTAGAAGTTTAAGGCCTACTACAAGTTTTTCTTATGTTCTCATGGTTGATATTGAGTAGATCTTAGATTTGAGTTTGAATGAAAAAGTAAAATTCGTAACTTGTCAATGCACTATTTTAAAAACCCTTTCAAGTCTTAAAATGGAAGTTTTTGTTAAGAAAATGAAGGTTTGATGGATGTATATCATCAAGCTTCATCTTACAAGAATCAAAGTTGATTTTCAAAAACAAAAATTGTATTTTCGGATCAAGACAAAGATCTAAAAAAAAACATGTTTTCCAACTCAAAAATGAGGATTTTATTCAAGAAATGAAGGGTTCTTAAGATATAATATGTAATGGGTTGTTTTTCATGAGTTTTGATGAATTTTCTCAAGAGATATGTCCAAAATAAATTTATGAAAATTCGGATCTAGACCAAGACCATTTTTGGAACCCATCATTCAACTTTAAAATGAAGATTTAGACAAAAATATAAGGGGCTCTTGGTATAGATATCTTAAGGAATGAATTTTCATAAGTTTAAATGAGTTTTCCTAAAAGGTATGCTTAAATCAAGTGTTTTGTAAAAGACAAAATTTAGGTCTTGTTTCATTGTAAACTTCAAAGAGGAAATTCGTAATTATGGGGAGACCAATTTTTAAAACCTTCTTTTAGATCTCAAAACAAGTATTTTATATTGAAAATGGAATGCTTTGATGATATATAATATAGGAAAATTATTTTCATTGAACTAAGTAAGTTTTAGTAAAGGAATTACTCAAAACAAGACAATGAGTTTCAACTTGTAAATTTCGGTTTTATGAAATGGATTCTTAGAAGTTTCATTTGAACTTTATGTTTGGTATTAGATAAGTGTGTAATCTCTTAATTTTGTTTTGAATCTCCTTGCAAGTTTAGGACTAAATAATTGGTCTAAGTAGTTAAATAGAGTAGATATGGCAATTTTTCACAAAGGCTCAAATCTTGGAATTTTCGCAACCCTACTGTACAGTATGTTTCCGACCCTAAATGACCTTAAATGTTTGAATTAACTTTAGAAATAGATAGCTCTTTCGAAGTAGGTATAAATCGGTATATTATAAGCTAAATTCCGAGTTAAAATGAGTTAGATATGACCTTTTTAAGTTAAGGATTCAACCTAGCGGAAATTGACGAACTTAGTAAATAAAATTGTTAAGTTTAATAGAACTTCATAAGAGATACTCATTGAGGGTATTCTTTGTACTTAGGTGAATTGGAGGACGGGTTACCACTTCCCGAGGACTATTACGACTAGTGGATTTTCACTACATGGACAAGTGAGTTCATTTCTCAATTAATTATGCTCTTGGATGTGCTTGTAGTAGTAGTGGCATTAGACTTAGGAAAAGATAAAATTGTGATTGAATGGTGATCTAAACTTGCATGAATGAACGATAAGTATATCGAGGCAAGCTTTGTTGCAATAATCTTGTATGAGCTAGTATAGATTTGGAATGTCTGAAATTTGTATGGTCACTTTTAAATTATCTAATTAATATACCATGATTATATGAATAAATTGTACATGCATATCACGTAGTGAGTCACATATCATTGTCGAGTATGCCTTTGGTGGGACAAAGGTGTATTTGGGAGGCAGCGGGTCTTTAATGAAGGGGACTAGGGTTGCATGACTTATGGACCACCCCATTCAAATAATGAAACTATGGTTGCATGACTTATGGACCAACATTAAAAATTGTGGTTGCATGTCTTATGGACCACCCCACTTAAGATTGGGACTATGGTTGCATGTCTTATGGACCAATTGGAACTGTAGTTGCATGACTTATGAACTACCCCAAACCCCGAATGGAGGGCGTAAATTCATTCACTTATGACTACCGGAAAGTCATATGCTTGCTTGCTCATTTGCTTGTGCATTCATATGGTTGCTTAATTATAACTTGCTTGTATAGATATTTTAGCTTGATCGAGTATGTTACTTGGAAAATGAATCTCACTAAGCAATTAGCTTATACCCCAATAGTTTTTGTTGCAGTGTTCCTATTTTTGGATGTTCCGAGAGGACACTTTGTGCAGGTTTACTACATTGGATTAAAGAGCTTTTGAGGAAGTCGGGACCTAGTATAGGGTGGACTTCTAGGAAAATCTCTTTAATGTAAATTCAGATATGTAATTGGAGCTAAACGATGTAGACTCCTATTATTTTGGCGGGGGTATGCCCCCTTGGCTTTTGTAAAGTTTAACTATTTATCTTGTTGTGATTTATATTCTTAATGCTATGTATGCTTTCTTAAGACTACTCGAATCAAAGTGTGATCCTAAAAGTTGTGTGAGTACACCTTACACACGATATGTAAACTCATGGGATGACTAAGGTTGTCATACTTAAGTTTAAATATCGGGTGTGGAGGACTGTCGCGTTTGGGGTATCCTTTGGGGCGTGACAGTAGTGAAATAAATGTGACTCACATGTATGATATGCATGAATAAATTTCAATTAAACATTTAACCATATAAGTTGAATTCATGTTAAAGGTGATTAACCATAATTTCATCATATCAATACAAGAGTCACACTTTTATTTAACATATCGTCTTTCGATATACTTAATTTTCATTCAACAGTTATTTCATAACATTTGTTCATTTATCTTTTCCTAAATTTCTAGTGACAATAATTATAAGCACAAACAAGGAAATGTAACTTAGGAAAAGAATTAACTCACTCCATAATTGGTAGGTCTAATCGAAATAGTCCTCCGGATAGATGATCTCGGGTCCTTTGTCACCTAAACAAGATGAAATACCCAAAATGAGTCTTTCATAAGACTTCTATTCTTGAAGATTCTAATCATTTCTTAAAATCGCGGTAAAATCGTATAAAGAGAAATTCCAATTTGAAATGGCCATAACTTGCTCATTTTAACTCGGAATTTCGTGTATAATATACCGTTTTCTACCTACTCGAAAAGATCTACGCATTTCTAAGCTTATTTTCTAAAACTAGGTCGTTTGGGTTTTGAAAAGATAGCGACCAGATTTGTCACGAATTTGCAAAAACTTGTTTTCCTTCTCGTAAATGAAGCTCATTTGAAAAGATGAATATTTCAAATATTTTGTAAACTTTTTGAAAGGTATATACATATATGTAATGACTCATAATAAAGGGATGAAGTAAATGAAGTTATCTCAACTTATGAAAAGCAAGGTTTTAAAAGACTTTGAACTTGAGATTTTATTGGAATATTCATTTTACTTTTGAAAGATCTTGAGTTATTGGAGATGAATATTCTTTTTTCTAAATTTAATCTCTTGTAATTACTTTAAATTACTAAGGTGTGGTTTTATTTTCTAAACTTGGATTCAAAAAGTAATAAAAGGATATTTTTGTTTTTGTAATGATTCCAAAATAATTTCTATTTCTTGATGAAAGATAAGTTTTCATAAAACCTTTTGTTTATTTAAGAAAAATCATTTCCAAGCATGTTCATGAGTTTTTAGGAAATCTATTTCCTATTTTTATTTGACAAGAACCTTTAGTTTATGAAAACACTTCCCCATTTATTTTTATTGAGACAAAAACATTATGTTCATGCATGAATATGAATCATAAACTATAGAAATACAAAGGAACATCATAACTTGAAAGATTAAACAAATAAGAAAGTAAATCAAGTATTGGGACCTTAGCTTCATTAAGGTACCCCGGAACTAAGAAAAGATTAGTCCCGAAAAGAAAAGAAAAAGTTTTGACTTGATGAGAACAAGTCTAAGACTAGAATGACTAGTCTTAAAAACAACTTGAAATAAATAAATTGCAATGAAGTAAATAAATTGCATGAAAGATAAATAAATTGTAAGACAATGAGCTTATATGCTCTAAATAGTATATATAGCTATATAGATATATTAGATAGTAATAAACATAAAGGAAACATAAAGGAACATGAAGGATTTGTGATTATGAACAAAAACAAAGTATGAACCTATTGTTGCTTTCTTAACCTTCATGGTTTTAGAAAACACACACTAAGTTCATACTAAGTAGATGAAAATAGGAATTTCTTGAAGAAAGTTTACCTAAAAGAAGAAACTAAAAAGAGCTTTCTTGTAAGATTTCTTGGAGAGAATTCTTGAGAGATTTTGAGAGAGATTTTGGTATAGTAACTTTAGAGAAGAAGTGGTGTGAAAGAAGTGAAGGTATGAGGGGGTATTTACAGGAAAATATGGGAGATAATTTGTGTTAATTAAATAAATAAAAAATAAAACAAATTGGGAAAGAAAAAGAAGGGGCAGGCGCTACTCCTTGCATGGGGAAGAGAAAATTTTTAATTTTTGTTATTTTGTTAATTAAAAGTAAAAAATGAAAGATGTGAAGTTGTATTGGAAATGAAAATGTGTAAGAAATAGGTATATGGTTTGTAAGAGTAGATTGTAAGAAAAAGTAGAGATAGGTGAATAGTGTAGAATAGTAGAAAATAGTGTAATGTAAAAGTAGGCATGACAATTTAATGCCGGTAGTAAGAAAATACGTATAAAAGCGATATCTGATATTTTTAGCTACCGAAAAATTACGAAATTGATATTTTTGGAAATCTCATATTTTTACGAGTCTAACGGTATATTCGGAATATTTCCTATTCGATCTTCCGGACACGTTTTTCAAGAACTATATCCGATCGGGTTGAAAGGACACTTGAATTTTGCAAAACTGATATTTTTATAAAACCTATAGCTATTACGAACTATTATAGCTAACTTTTCCAACTTCGTTTCTAAGGCTTGAGAAAACGGCAATACCGGACTTAAGCGGTTACGGTAAATTAGGGTTTGGTTGATTATGGAAGTCCGGTTGACTTCCGATTAGGGTTTAAGCTTTTAATTCGGATCCAAAAATTCGGAGATTTACAACCTACCCCCTTAAAGAAAGTTTTGTCCTCAAAACTTGAAATTCATACTTGATTCCTTGAACAGATTCAGGTACTTCTGGCGTATGTCGCTTTCTGCCTCCCAGGTTGCTTCTTCGTGTGAGTGGTTTCTCCATAGAACCTTCACATACTTGATCTCCTTATTCCAGAGCTTCTGCACCTTGTGATCCAAGATTTGAACTGGGTGTTTCTCGTATGTGAGATTTTCTTTCAACTGAACTGGTTCCAACTCTGCAATCCTGGTAGGGTCGGACATATGTTTTCGTAGAATTGACACATGGAATACATTGTGAATTCCAGATAGGCTAGGAGGGAGTGCCAGCCGGTAAGCAAGATCTCCTACTCTTTCAAGCACTTCAAAAGGTCCAACATATCGTGGACTCAACTTTCCTTACGCTCGAACTCGGCGGATACTTTTGATGGGGTTTACTTTCAAGTACACATGGTCTCCAACTTCAAACTCAAGTGTACGTTCTTCATATCCGCCCAACTCTTTTACCTATCTTGTGCCTCCTTCATCTTTTGTTGGATGATCCTCACCTTATCGGCTGCATCTTGTACCAAGAAAGGTCCGATGCTCAACTTTTCTACATCGTCTCAAAACAAAGGTGATCGACATCTTCTTCCATACAACGCTTCATAGGGTGGCATCTAGATCGTGGAATTGCAGCTGTTATTGTAGGCAAACTCTGCCAAAGGTAGGTGTGCGACCCAACTACCTTTAAACTCTATTACGCAGGCTCGCAGTATATCTTCCAATGTTTATATTGTCCTCTCCGATTGACCATCTGTCTGTGGGTGGTAAGCAGTACTGAAATGTAGCTTAGTTCCCATACATTTCTGCAAACTTGTCCAAAATTTGGATACAAACCTTGGGTCTCGGTCGGAGACTATTCCAGCGGGTACTCCATGCAAGCGTACTGTTCTCTTATGTACATTCTTGCCAACTTATCTATAGAGTACGTCATGTTCATTGGAAGAAAATGTGCCGTCTTCGTCAATCGATCCACTATGACCCAAATTGCATCATATCCAGCTGATGTCCTTGGTAATCCATACACAAAATCCATTGTGATTTGGTCCCATTTCCACTTAGGTATTGGCAGGGGTTTCAGAAGTCCACCAGGCCTTTGGTGCTCTACCTTTACTTGTTGGCATATGGGACATTTCAACACAAAGTCTGCTACGTCTCTTTTCATGTCGTTCCACCAGTAGTGGCTCTTCAGATCTTGGTACATCTTTGTTCCTCCTGGATGCATGGTGTATCCGGAGTGATGTGCCTCTTCCATGATTTCCTTTCTTATGTCCTCATCATCCGGAACACATAATCTTCCTTTCATTCTCACTACTTCATCCTCATCTATGGCAAAATCGGTGTACCTTCCTTCCTGTACTTCTTTCTTAATCTTCAGAATCGCCTCGTCATATCGCTAGGCCTCCTTGATTCTTTCTACTAAGATGGGTTCCATGACAAGGTTGGCAATCTCCACTTCCACGCTTTGCCCTATGAATTCAATGCTCATTCTTTCAAATTCCTTTATCAACTCTTTCTTGTCAGTGAGCAAAGAGGCTACTTCCCCATAATTCTTCCTACTCAGGGCATCTGCAACTACATTCACTTTCCCTGGACAGTAGTTGATTCCAAGGTCGTAATCCTTGATGAGTTCTAACCATCTCCATTGCCACATATTAGTTCCTTTTGTGTAAAAAGATACTTGAGGCTCTTATGGTCGATGTAGATCTCGCACCTTTGTCCATACAATTAATGCCTCCACAACTTTAGTGCAAACACAATGGCAGCTAACTCCAAATCATGGGTGGGATAGTTTTGTTCATGGGGTCGGAGCTATCGGGATGCATAGGCGATTACCTTTCCGTCTTGCATCAACACACATCCAAGACCATTTCTTGACGCATCACTATGCATTGTATAGGACTTTTCGGCGTCCGATAGAATTAGAATCGGGGCACAGACAAGTCTTTTCTTTAGTTCTTGGAAACTTTGCTCCCTCTTGTCTGTCCAGATGAACTTCTCCTCCTTTTGGGTTAACTGCATGAGGGGTTTGGCGATGGTTGAAAAATTCTTAACAAACTTCCTATAATATCCAACCAAATCGAGAAAACTTCTCACCTCAGTCATAGTTTTAGGTTGTTTCCACTCCATTACTGCCTTGATCTTCTCAGGGTCTACCGATATTCCTTCTCCCGATACAACATGTCCTAAGAAGGATATCCTATCCAGCCAAAAATCACACTTAGACAGCTTAGCGTACAACTTATGCTCACGTAAGGTCTATAATGCCATCCTTAAGTGTTCCTCATGTTGCTCTCGTGTCTTTGAGTAGATCAGAATATCTTCGATGAAGACTATCACGCACTTATCCAGCAGGGGCTATATACTCGATTCATGAAATCCATGAAAGCTGCTGGTGCGTTGGTTAATCCAAAAGGCATCACTAGAAACTCGTAATGTCCATAGCGAGTTCTGAAAGCTGTCTTCGGTACATCCTCAGGTTTAATGCTCAACTGGTGGTATCCTGATCGTAAATCGATCCTTGAAAAGACACTTGCTCCTTGAAGCTGATCGAAGAGGTCATCTATCCTTGGGAGTGGATACTTGCTCTTGATGGTGACTTTGTTTAGCTCTCGGTAGTCGATGCATAAACGCATGGAACCATCTTTCTTCTTTACGAACAATACTGGCGCTCCCAAAGGTGACACACTTGGTCGGATAAAACCTTGATCTAACAAGTCTTGTAGTTGAGTCTTTAACTCCTTCAGCTCTACTGGTGCCATTCGATAGGGTGCTTTTGAGATCGGCTCCATATTGATTAATAGATCAATTTCGAAATCTATCTCTCTCTTGGGTCGCAATCCAGGCAATCCATCCGGAAACACGTCTGGGAATTCCTTCACTACGGGTATGGATCCAAGCTCAGGCTTTTCTTCTTCTCCTTCATCCAGGTTACTAAGGTTGATTTCATTCCTCATCCACCAACTCAAATGAGTTTAACTTCACCATGGACTCTCCTCTAAACACTACTTCACATCCACTTTGGTCTTTAAACCTCACTTCCTTTTGTTTATAATCCACTAAGGCTTTGACAGATGTCAACCAACTCATACCAAGATTACTTCGTATTTTCTCATCTCCAAGATTATTAGGCCACACTTAGAGTGATTTCCTTATATCTCCATTGGACATCCTTTAAGCATTTCCTTTGTCGTTACTATGCTTCCAGTGGGGGTTTTAACTCGAAAACCAGTAGCAATAATATCTATGGGTAACCAATTCGCTTGGCTAGGCTAACGGTGATAAAGGAATGGGTAGCTCCCGTATCGAACAAAGCATAAGTGGGTTGACTAGCTACGAGTATGTGTCTGCACTCGAGTTTATACTAATTACGAGACTGGTCTACTTAAGCTAATCGTGGGTATAAAACTTTATACTTGTACCATAGGAATTGAACGTAGGAAACTTAATGAATTATGTCAAACAAAAGGGTTTCGATTTTGACCTGTCACCAATCCAAAATCTGAGCCATAATTTCCATCTACAGCTGCTAGCTTCGCTCCTTCGTCATCAGACTCCTCGTATACCTACTGTCCTTCCAGTTAGTATATCCTCATTCCGTGGACAGCTGCTTTAGGTCGGCTTGGGTTCCTCCCTCCGCTTCCGCTCTTCGCCGATGCCACTCCTCCCATTGACCCAAATGGTCTAGCTGGGGCATTCTTTCTTTGTGGGCATTCATTGGCGAAGTGCCCGGTTTGCTTGCAAACGAAGCAAACAGTAGAAGCCTTCTTTGGGCAATCACCTATCTTGTGGCTGGGGTCTCCACAAAAGTAGCATTTGTGTTGCAGCAGCGGGCACCTCTTTGGGTAGTGCTCTTCCTTGCATTTCCAGCAAGTCACCTTGTCTTTGGATGTTTCCTTATTATTAGCAGTACTTTCTCGGAAGCTATTGAAGGGCTTGAATCTTTTACTCTGGAAACTGGGGTTATAGCTATCCTGAGCTCTCTTTCTGAACACGAAGGTCTTCTTCTCAGGGGCTTTATTCTTCTTTTTCTTTGCTCCCTCAATGATACTAGCTCTTTCTACCAACTCTCAGAGGGTCCTCAGATCTAACTCCTCCAGATGCATCCTTATATCTTCATCCAGGCCACTCAAAAATACTTGCCTCTTCAGCTCCTCACTATGCTTAAAGGACTCAGGTTCATATTGAAGCAGTCGGCTAAACTCCGTCTCGTACTGCTCTATTGTCCTTCCCTTCTGGGATATATGGAGAAAGTCTCCACTATACTATACTCTTAAGCTCCCAGGGAAATAGTTGTCCAAAAACTCTACAAAAAGTTGCCTAGGTCACGGGTGGCAATAATTCCCTGTTTTCAACTCCCACCATATTTTGGCATGAACTGCAACATATATGTGCTGTAGTCCAGCGTAGATGATGGAGAACTTCGTAGGCGGCGAAGACCTTTCAATTTGGGCTAGCCAGTCTTCAGCTTTGTTTGGCTTTCCAAAATTTCCGTCAAAATATTTGTTGCTTTTTATGAAGTCTGGCAAGGAACTTTTGTAAGGTCAGAGCGGTGGTGGTGTTGGTAAAGGGACAGTATGTGACTCAGCTTCTGGGGCTGCAGGTGCTTCAATGGTTGCTTCTGGTGCATTTGCGGTAGGCGGCAACATATTTTGTGCATTTTGCATGAAATTATTGACTAGCCCTGCTAGTTGGTTGATGGCGGCCCACACATCGCCTTGTTGATTCGGTGGGGGATTTGGTACTTGTTGTCCTACTGGAGGATTCTCCGGTTCTACTGGTATATTGTTAGAAGCGCGACATTCGCGTCTTCTACCTCTCCTACCACGTCTGTTAAATTTTATACTTCTTAAATTTTCGCAACAAGGAAAGGATCGGAAATATCGGAAATTCCATAGAAAATACTTAAGGCAATCAAATCCAGAAATCATCAAATCAACATAAAATTCTGGCATTCAAAATTAAAAGAGGAAATTAATAATCCTTACATAACTTTGAGAAGGTAGAAATCATTCTCATCAAAAGATAATTGTTCATAAAAAGCAAAACATTAATGCATTAAAACAAAGATAAGCCTAGGAAAAGGCTATGTTACTCTTCGGGTTATGCTCCCTTTCTTCCTTCATTCCTTCCTTCTTCAAACTTCTTCTTTTTACGAGGATGGTGCTGGGTTCATACTCCTACTGGTGGATCCTTTGTGCCGTTTGACAAATTATCGCAGATATTGACTAACCGTCATCCTCTTTCCTCGGTAACGTAAGGGATCTCTGCTCGAGACGGCCAAACTTCATCATGCACGGAAATCCTCTCTCCACGGGTCGTGTCATTCGTTTCCTCTGGTCCTTCTTCTTCTTCTGGTGCCATTGCCATTGTGGAGGTCTGGGATCTGCTTCTCAGGAATCTATTTGGATCAAAAGCATTGTTTCTTCTCCCTCCTCCTCAGAATCGGAGATCATTACTAGGTTATTCCTTGCAATGGTCTCCATAGGTACATCTTGGCTCAGCCTTTGGGGAGGTGCTTGACTAGGGATCAAAGGGTTGTCTTCCCAGAGGGATGCAGACTGGGTCTCTTCGGGCTCCGAGTCTTTATTCTGATCTCCTTCTGTGCTACCATTTGTCTCTCCATTCCCTTCGTTTGCTTGGGCCTCCTCCATGATGAAGTCCTCGTCTGGGATAACGTCTAGCTACATTCCGACGGAGTTGGGCTGAGTATTGTACTCTGATGGCGTAAGGACAATCAGTCGGTAAGCGGCATACCAATAAAACCACTCTTCAGCATTTGCCTTCAGCCAGTCCGTATGATCTGCTAACTCATCATGTGCGTAGATGTATAGAGGTCCTAGCTTATTCCAAGTCCGGAAGTCTGGTTCCTATCACCCATCTTACGCTTTCAAGATGAAGGTCATTTGCTGCAGCATAGTCTCCCGGTACATAAAAACCATCATTCTTTCGACCACATAAATAACATCTACATCGCTCCATCTCGATTACTTACAGCGTCGAATCTCAGCTCATTGGGCAAGTTCCTTCACAAGGAATGTCTCAATCCTTTCTTCCAAAACTTGAACATTTCACGGGCTGTCCTGGGCCTTCCGACTAATGCGAACTCCTCACACACGACCCTCAGTCTAAGACGGTAGTTCACGAAGGTCTCGTCATGGTCTTTAAGGAATTGTCGGGATTTTTCTTTGACCTCAGGGAAAGTCAACTATCAAGTAAAACAAAAGGGGATTAGATCTTAAGCTAGAGTTTTTATCTTGTTACTATCTATCTTTAAGGTCTATTTCTACTATCTTATGTCTAAAACTTGCGCTCTGATGCCAACTTAAACTGTCACGCCCCAGAGGGTATCCTAAACGTGGCAGTCCGCTGCATATAATATTAAAGCTAATGAATGACAATCCCTAGTCACGCAAGAACTTCGATATCATATGCAAGGCGTGCTTCCAAGATAGTAGGAGACTCACAGGGGTATTACGTTTAAATAGATAGCAAAAGCAAGCATGAACTTAAATAAATACACATAAGATCTTCATTTAATAATAAGTTCATACATCATCTTAGGGGCATTCCCCCGCCTTAAAGTCTTTGTTCCACTATACTAATAACAAAATAAAGATAATTACCACATAAGTCTACTATAGAGATTTTTCCTAGAAGTCTATATTCAAAACTAAAAATACATAAACTTCCTACAAAAACTCCTAGTAGAATAAGCTCATACCTGGCACACTGGGCTCCTCGGGGCCAACCATAGATAATCATACTGTAATAGAAAACTATAAGGGTATAAGCAAATCTAGCTTAGTGAGATAATTCCTAACTATATAACATTTCCATATGACAACCAAGTTATTTAATTCAAGCATATGTAATGCACCAATCACATGAACAACCAAATACACAAGATTAACCGGAAATCAAGTGCAGCATGGATTTAACGCCCTCCATGACAAGGGTTGGGTGGTTACAGGCCCATACGACCATCAATATTTGCAGATTTGCCGGCTCCTGCTTGCCCTGTAGACTTCCTGGCTCCTACTGGCCCATGTAGACTTACCGGCTCCTACTAGCCACCACTACCACTTCCTCGTTTCCCCACACGAAGAATAGTAGTGAAATAAATGTGACTCACAAGTATGATATGCATGAATAAATTTCAATTAAACATTTACCATATAAGTTGAATTCATGTTAAAGGTGATCAACCATAATTTCATCATATCAATACAAGAGTCACACTTTTATTTAACATATCGTCTTTCGATATACTTAATTTTCATTCAACAATTATTTCATAACATTTGTTCATTTATCTTTTCCTAAATTTCTAGTGCCACTAATTACAAGCACAAACAAGGAAATGTAACTTAGGAAAAGAATTAACTCACTCCATAATGTAGGTCTAATCGAAATAGTCCTCCGATAGACGATCTCGGGTCCCTCGTCACCTAAACAAGATGAAATACCCAAAATGAGTCTTTCATAAGACTTCTATTCTTGAAGATTCTAATCTTTCTTAAAATCGCGGTAAAATCGTATATAAGGGAAATTCCAACTTAAAATGGCCATAACTTGCTCATTTTAACTCGGAATTTTCGTATAATATACCGTTTTCTACCTACTCAAAAGATCTACGCATTTCTAAGCTTATTTTCATAAAACTAGGTCGTTTGGGTTCCGAAAAGACAGCGACCAGATTTGCCACGAATTTGCAAAAACTTGTTTTCCTTCTGTAAATAAGCTCATTTGAAAAGATGAATATTTCAAATATTTTGTAAACTTTTTGAAAGGTATATACATATATGTAATGACTCATAACAAATGGATGAAGTAAATGAAGTTGTCTCAACTTATGAAAAGTAAGGTTTTAAAAGACTTTGAACTTGAGATTTTATTGGAATATTCATTTTACTTTTGAAAGATCTTGAGTTATTGAGATGAATATTCTTTTTCTAAATTAATCTCTTGTAATTACTTTAAATTCCTAAGGTGTGGTTTTATTTTCTAAACTTGGATTCAAAAAGTAATAAAATGATATTTTTGTTTCTTGTAATGATTCCAAAAGAATTTCTATTTCTTGATGAAAGATAAGTTTTCATAAAACCTTTTGTTTATTTAAGAAAAATCATTTCCAAGCATGTTCATGAGTTTTTGAAATCTATTTCCTATTTTTATTTGACAAGAACCTTTAGTTTATGAAAACACTTCCCCATTTATTTTTATTGAGACAAAAACATTATGTTCATGCATGAATATGAATCATAAACTATAGAAATATAAAGGAACATAATAACTTGAAAGATTAAACAAATAAGAAAGTAAATCAAGTATTGGGACCTTAGCTTCATCAAGGTATCTCGGGACTAAGAAATGATTAGTCTCGAAAAGAAAAGAAAAAGTTTTGACTTGATGAGGACAAGTCTAAGACTAGAATGACTAGTCTTAAAAACAACTTGAAGTAAATAAATTGCATGAAAGATAAATAAATTACAAGACAATGAGCTTATATGCTCTAAATAGTATATATAGCTATATAGATATATTAGATAGTAATAAATATAAAGGAAACATAAAGGAATTTGTGATTATGAACAAAAACAAAGTATGAACCTATTGTTGCTTTCTTAACCTTCATGGTTTTAGAAAACACACACTAAGTTCATACTAAGTAGATGAAAATAGGAATTTCTTGAAGAAAGTTTACCTAAAAGAAGAAACTAAAGAGAGCTTTCTTGTAAGATTTCTTGGAGAGAATTCTTGAGAGATTTTGAGAGAGATTTTGGTATAGTAACTTTAGAGAAGAAGTGGTGTGAAAAAAGTAAAGGTATGAGGGGGCATTTATAGGAAAATGTGGGAGATAATTTGTGTTAATTAAATAAATGAAAAATAAAAAAATTTGAGAAAGAAAAAGAAGGGGCAGGCGCTACTCCTTGCATGGGGAAGAGAAAATTTTTAATTTTTGTTATTTTGTTAATTAAAATTAAGAAATGAAAGATGTGAAGTTGTATTGGAAATAAAAATGTGTAAGAAATAGGTGTATGTTTTGTAAGAGTAGGTTGTAAGAAAAAGTAGAGATAGGTGAATTGTGTAGAATAGTAGAAAATAATGTAATGTAAAAGTAGGCATGATAATTTAATGCCGGTAGTAAGAAAATAAGCGTATAAAAGCGATATCTGATATTTTTAGCTACCGAAAAATTACGAAGTTGATATTTTTGGAAATCTCATATTTTTACGAGTCTAGACTTCCGAGCTTCGGACACGTTTTTCAAGAACTATGTCCGATCGGGTTGAAAGGACACTCGAATTTTGCAAAACTGATATTTTTATAAAACCTATAGATATTACGAACTATTATAGCTAACTTTTCCAACTTCGTTTTCTAGGGCTTGAGAAAACGGCAATGCCGGACTTAAGCGGTTACGGTAAACTAAGGTTTGGTTGACTCTGGAAGTCCGGTTGACTTCCGATTAGGGTTTAAGCTTTTAATTCGGATCCTAAAATTCGGGGATTTACAATAAATTTCTAGAATTACAAAAGATACACTAAGATCACAAATAGATTAATATCTAAAAATCAAGATCTTAATTAAACATTTAAATTACACTAATATTCTAATTAAAAGATTTAGAGATTTTATAAATTAAAATCCTGAGTTGCCAATGTAACCTTTAATAATTTTCATAACTAGAAAATGAACAAATTAGCCAATGTGAAACTAATATCAAATATGGAATTCAACAAAAATCTCAGAATAGATCTATGAATTGTAATAAACTCATTCCTAGTTTGAAAAACCCGAATAAAAATTTCTTTGACCTTAATAGATACTAAAAATGAGATTTCGTGTATTGAACTAATAATTCAAGATATAATTAGAAATAGCTCTAAAATTCAAAACCAATAAAATACGGTTATTAGCAGAACTTATTGGTATAAAACGATAATCTAAAGATGGATTACTAAGATTATAAATGCATAATAGATACCAATACCGATCAATAATTACTAATCTAGATCTAACATGAAAATTTCAAAACCCGTTGTTATACTTGTTAGGGAATTCTGAATTTGTCACGCCCCAATAGTACCCTAGTAGTAATATATATAATATGATACAGCCTGATAACCCAGACAATATCAAATACACATATTATTACTAGAACTACTTTGGAAAATGACATGAGTTTAAAAAAACAGGATTTTTTTGGTTGCGTGATAAGAAACGACGAAAACAAATAAAATCACAATACCATAAATAAGTCTTATTGTCTGAATAAAAACTATTACAAACCATGAAACTTTTTAAGTTCTTAGATAACAGAATTGATGTACTAACACCAATTAATACATATAAATAGTAGAACTATTTTCCATGTTTCCAAGACTCTTCTAGCTTTAGAAACATACCGGCTCTAAGCTCCTAGAAGCTACCAAGCAAGGCTTAAGTGTCATCCTGTAAGGACTGTAGGAGTGTGAGCATAAACTACGGGCTTAGTGAATAACCAGAACTTATCACACAACAAGCAAGTTGTTATCAATCATATGTAATGCATCAATCAAACACATGAACAATTACAAGCTTGGACAAAGCGGAATCCGAACAGGATGGAAATTTATGCCCTCTCATCGGGGTTGAAGGAAAACAGATCTATGAATCACCTACCTAGGAGAAACTAAGTACACAGGATAGCCACAATCCTCACAATTATTATCTCTTTATATTAATGTTGTTTTAAACATTCATTTCCTGTTTTAAGCCTTAGAAACTCTACTAAGTGTTAACATTTTACAGTGATACCATGGGCGGCGTCCTTCATTACCAGTTAGTTCCCATGAAACCAGTAGAACAAAGGTAAACTTGAGTAGAACTACTAGCCTCTTGCCTAGAAAACCAAGTATCACTAGAGAACCGAAATTCTAACACGTAGTAGGCCATCACATAATCATAATGTAGTATGTGCAATTTATGCAATGCATGTATCATTTCACTTATGATTTCGATAATTTTTAGTCAGGTTATAAGTGTTCAAACTTCATTCAAATACTCAACATGCTTCACATACAGTAAATTCACAAGTCATCTATTATCACTTTTAGTTAATATTATTTGTCAAACAATTAATTTCAAACAGCAAGCAAAACCAATAACCCATATTCACACAAGTTCATCAATATTATTCTTGTATTATAGTGCAACTAAACTACAATCACAAATAATGTAATAAGTCTGAGTTACTCACCTGCTCATATTGATTAGTCGTAGTAATCAACTGGGAAATCCTTGACAGTATCGAAATTACCTATTGAGATAAAAATATTCATCAATAATATTTATAAATAGAATATTAAACTCCTATGAGTGTCTAAGTGTCCTATATCGGTATTTGATATTATTTCTGTAAACCCCGAAAATTTCATAATTCTTAAAAAAATAATCTTAGAAGCCTAATATCAAAATACAAATCTCGAAAATTAACTCAAGATAAAAACCCAATTCTAGACCGAGTCAAAACACCGGAAACGAAATCCTAAAAATCGAATCAAATTAAAACTTAATTCCAAATAAGATAAAAACGAGTTTTCTCAATCTTGAGAAAACGAGAACCATTGAAACAAAATATAAAATCTAACTACCGTTATAATCAATGTCTGTACGCCAATTAAATAGTCTACCCAATTCCTAAAACGCGAATCAAAACGGTAGATCCAAATACCGCTTAATAACGAAATGATAAAATCTTAAATCCTTCAGTAAAATTTTAGAATCATAAATTTCAATTTTCGCCAAAAGTCAAATTGAGTCAACTATAACCCTAGACTCGGTTAAACGATCCCGAGAACTAAAAACTATTAAATAACCACAAATGAAATAAGATAAAACATAAATGTCGAGCTAAGAATATAAAATGATCAAAACTCAAAGATTATACAATCTTACGAATATCTCGACAAAACTAGAAGACAAACCGAAACCCTAAGATCAACAAAGCCAATAACGAACCCTAGTGTTTAAGATCCGGCAATCCCCCATTCTCAAACCCTAGAAAACGAAATTAAGCCAATAGCTTAAAATAGTTCGTAGTAATATAGGGTAACATAAAAATATCAGATTCGCGAATTTCGAGTGTCCTTCGGACTTAATCGGATTAGTGCTCGAAAAGCGTGTCCTGGAGCTCGGAATATTAAAAATATTCCATTTATACCAATAGACTCCTAAAAATATAAGGATTCCAAAAATATCAGTTTTAAAATTTTTCGGTAGCTAAAAATTGCATATATCGCATTATTACGCGTATTTTTATTACTACCGGTACTTTACTTGTCTAGTTACTATTCATAGTATTTTTCTATTATTCATTACTATTTCACTATCTCTACTTTTTCTTACACCTACATATCTATTTTCTTACTTTTTATATTTCAAATACATCTTATATCAAATCATATCTTACATATTAATTATTTTCTTACAAATTTCACTCAAAAATCAACTCACATTGTAAACCCCAAAAAATTTCCATAAATCAAAGAAAAAAATTCTAAAAGCTTAAAACTGAAATCCCAAAAATCGATTCAAGTCAAAACCAAATTCTAAATCAAGACAAACACCAAAAACGAAACCCTAACACGTAAACCAAGTTAAAACCTTAATAAAGATAAAACGAGATTTCTTAATTTGAGAAATAGGGAACCCTCAAAAACAAAATAGAAAATCTAACTATCTGTTGAAACAACATTCATACATCAATCAAATCACCTAACTGTTCCCTAACACACAAATCAAGATAATATATCCAAGTAATGATCAAAACAAAATAGTAAAACCCTCGATAAATTTCAAAATCAGAAATTTCAATTTTCACCAAAGAGTCAAACTGAGTCAACTCATAACCCTAGACTCGGTTAAACGATCCCGAGAATTAAAAACTATTAAATAATCACAAATAAAATAAGATAAACCATAGACGTCGAGCTTAAAATATAAAACGATTAAAACTAAAAAATTATACGATCTTACGAATAATTTAGTAAAATTGGAAGTCAAAACGGAACCCTAAAGATCAACAAGCCTATAACGAACCCTAGTGTTTAAGATCCGGCAATCCCACGTTTTCAAATCCTAAAAAACGAAATTAAGCCAATAGCTTAAAATAGTTCGTAGTAATATAGGGTAACATAAAAATATCAGATTTGCGAATTTCGAGTGTCCTTCGGACTCAAACGAGGACAATTCTCGAAAAGCGTGTCCCAGAGCTCGGAATATTAAAAATATTCCGTTTATACCAATAGACTCATAAAAATACAAGGATTCCAAAAATATCAGTTTTAGAATTTTTCGGTAGCTAAAAATTACAGATATCGCCTTAATACACGTATTTTTATTACTACCGGTACTTTAATTGTTTAATCTACTATTTATAGTACTTTTCTACTATTCATTACTATTTCATTATCTCTACTTTTTCTTACACCTATTTCTTACTACCTACATACCTATTTTCTTACTTTTTATATTTCCAATACACCTTTTATCAAATCATACCTTACATATTAATTATTTTCTTACAAATTTCACTCAAAAATCAACTCACTCCCCCCTACATACATCATGGCCGGCACTACCCCCCTCTCTCTTCACTCAATTATTTTTCTTTTTCAATTTATTTTATTACATCTAAAATTCACTCCAAAAATTCTATAAATACCTCTTTCCTCTTTTATTCTTTCACACAATTCTTTACACTACCAAAACTCTCTCAAATTCACTACACAAACTCTCTCTACAACATTTCCCTCTACCAAAACTCTCTTTCACTAAATACCCACAAGAATTTCTCTTTATGCAATACAACTACCATCTCTCCATAACCACATAACCATACATTCACTACCATCTTCATACCACACAAATACCTTAGGTAAAAATTTCTTTCAACCATTTATCTATTCATGTCATGTAACTTAGCATGACAATGGTGTTGTTTTGAAACTCACATGAGTAGTAAAAGCAACAACATGTTCATGTTTTGTTCTTGTACATAAGCTTTCTATTTTATTATGTTGTTATTATTATTGTTGTTATTTGCTTCTAATCTAACTTATATTATGTATATTATGTATATATTTATTTAGAGCATATAAGCTCATTTGTTATTTATTTACTTTCAAGTTATGCAATTTATTATTTTATGCAATTATTAAGACTAGTCTTTCTAGTCTTAAACTTGTTTATATCAAGTCAAAACAATCTTTTGTTTATTTTCTTTAATCTTTTGGGACTAGTCCATTCTTAGTCCCGGGATGCCTTGATGAAGCTAAGGCTCCAATACTTAATCGAGATTCCTTGATGAAGCTAAGGTTTCCAATGCTTGATATTTTATTTTCTTGCTTATTATTTGTTTCTAGTATTTTCTTATGTTCTTATTATTTTATATGCTCATGATACTTGCTTCTACATAATGTTAATGTCTCAACTAATTCAAAAGTAGAATACTATTAAAAGAACTTAAAGCTAAAATTTCTATTATATGACTTGTCACAAAATAATGAAATATTATCAAACAACATAGAAATAGATTCATATAAGTTTTCTCAAAGTTTTCTTAAGTATCAAAGATAGTTTTACCAAGGAAATGTAAAAAATAAATATTTTCATTATGGGAACCTAAGTTCTAGTAAATTAATTGGTTAATTTTCAAAGACTAAAGATTAAACTCTTTTGAACTCCATGACTAAAACCAAGAAACAACTAGTTTTCAAAGTTAAGATAAAATCAACTCATAAAGTTATGTACCCACTTAGGAAAATAATGATTTTCAAGTTCCTAAAGAAGAGACTTGTTTTCAAATAATATAAGCGATATAAGATTAGAAACAAATTATTCTTAGCGATAAAGAGAATTCTTTTCAAAGGAAATAAAGGAACAAGTTTACAAAACAAAAACTTATATTTTAAAATAATAAATATAAGAAGACAAGACTCATTTTCTAAAACCATCTTAAAAACAAAATTATAAAAAGGATTTCAACAACCTAAATATACTTTTTGATAAAATTGATCTTTTATCACTAAAAGTGAAAATTATGAAAGACTAAGGTTAAAAGAAAAATTTACTTGTTTTATAAAAAGAATGAAAAAAATAAAGTAAGAATATGCCCATTTATAACGATCTAAGAAAATATAAAGTTTCTTCAAATACTTGAAAAGAAAATATCAAAGTTAAAGTTTCAACAACTCAAATTGAATTGCTTTATGAAAGAAATTGTTGAGACACTATCATTAGAAACTTTACATATAAAGTGAGCTTATCTATATACTCAAAGTATTTATCAAATATATGTTCATATATATATATATATATTATTACAAAAGGAATCTCTTTAAAATAAAGTTAAGTTAGAAAACGGATTTGTAAAAGTTTGGCAATTTTCGTTTTAAATCTGTACCCAATGTTTTCGAAACCCAAATGACCTTATATGACAAAGATAACCTTAGAAATGGATAGATCTTTTCGAATAGGTAGAAAACGGTATATTATATGCAGAATTCCGAGTTAAAATGAGCAAGTTATAGCCATTTTAAGTTCGAATTTTCTCTCATACGATTTTACCGCGATTTTAAGAAAAGTTTAGAAAATCCAAGAATAGGATTTCATGAAAGACTTATCCCGGGTATTTCTTTTGTCTAGGTGATGAAGGATACGAGAATACCCTACCCGAGGATTACTACAACTAAGAAGATAGCGAAATGGACGAGTGAGTTATTCCTTCTAATTTCGTTACCTTGCTTGTGCTTGTAAAGTAGTGGCATTAGTATACTAAGAAAAGATAAAAAGGGATATATATTTGGGGAATTTGGGATTATGTATATGTGATTCTATGTTTATGTATGAAATGAGAATTAAGAATATCGCAACTTCGAACTGCTTGTTTAAATAATTTTCTTACTTACTGGTATGATGTTTATTGTTTGCTAAATTGATTGATCGCCTCCAAAAAAATACCTTAATAAGATTTGGCTTAAGAAAACTAAAACGCTCACGCATAGCATCCATCGAGTCACATCTATTTCGGAAGGTTGCTACTCCTACGCTTAGAGTTGGATTGGCTGTGATCGTGCGGTGCCACGGGCCATGTTCCTTTCTGGAGAATCCAAATCGCTCGGGGAAAGCGACTCTAGGTTTGGAGCCAAGCCAACGAACGCTGTGGGTGAGGACTTGGGACTAGCAGTAGAAGGTCGAGGACCTTCAACCCCGATTCCCTAACCTTTGATACGGAGGGGTAAATCCGTTCTATATATAGTTTCCGGATAACTATATATATTTGCATAATCATGTGATTGTTGCATTGAATGCATAGCATATATGTGAATAAAATAAATAAACTTGTTTGAAAATATGGTGCGAATGAAAAGGAATATCTCACTAAGCTAGTTGTAGCTTATACCCCTATAGATTTTGTTGAAACAGGTATATCCGTGGCTTAAATTGAGGATCATGACATTCAGGAAAATCATGGAAGGATGGTTAAGCTTCTATGAAGGAAATAGAATCATAAGATAAGTAATTTTGTAAGGTTTATATATAATGACTTATATGAATAGTGATGTATATTTATTTGAAGATAATAGATGGACATGCTCCTAAGAATTGCAATGCAAGTTTATGTTTTATGTTTTATGATAAGTATTCTCTTTGCCTTGTTACTTATTTATTATCAATATAAATTGCGCTACTCCGATGCGTTCCCTTGGTTGTGATGTACACCTTGTACATGATATGGAAGCCTTTGCGTGACTAAGGTAGTCATTCCTAGGCTTTAGTATTGTGTACGGTGGACTGCCACATTTAGGGTATCTTTCGGGGCGTGACACACACACTCTCCAAACACTCTATGGCCGGTGCTACATCCCCTCCCCTTCCTCTTAATTATTTTCTTTTTCAAATTATTTTATTACATTCAAAACTCACTCCAAAAATTCTATAAATACCCCCTTCCTCTTTCATTCTTTCACACAATTCATTCTACTACCAAAACTCTCTCAAAATCACTGCACAAACTCTCTCCATAAACTTTTCCTCTACCAAAACTCTCTTTTACCAAATATCCACAAGAATTTCTCTTCATACAATAAAACTACCATCTCTCCATAACCACATAACCATACATTTACTACCATCTTCATACCACACAAATACCTTATGTAAAAATTTCTTTCAACCATTGATCTATTCATGTCATGTAAATTAGAGTGAGTATGTTGTTGTTTTGAAACTCACATGAGTAGTAAAAGCAACAACATGTCCATGCTTTGTTCTTGTACATAAGCTTTCTATTTTATTATGTTGTTACTATTATTGTTATTATTTGCTTCTAATCTAACTTATATGAAGTATTATGTATATTATGTATATATTTAGAGCATATAAGCTTATTTGTTATTTATTTACTTTCCAGCTATGCAATTTATTTATTTTATGCAATTATTAAGACTAGTCTTTCTAGTCTTAAACTTGTCCCTATCAAGTCAAAACAACCTTTTGATTATTTTCTTTAATCTTTCGGGACTAGTCCATTCTTAGTCCCAGGACGCATTGATAAAGCTAAGGCTCCAATACTTGACCGGGATACCTTGATGAAGCTAAGGTTCCCAATACTTGATATTTTATTTTCTTGCTTATTATTTATTTCTAGTATTTTCTTATGTTCTTATTATTTTATATGCTCATAATACTTGCATCTACATAATGTTAATGTCTCAACTAAACTAAAAAGTAGAATTTTATTTTATTAAAGGAATTTAAAACTAAATTTTCCATTATGTGACTTGTCACAACATAAAGAGTTATTATCAACAATACATAAATAGAGTTTTCTCAAACGTTTCCTTAAATAACAAAGATGTTTTTACTAAGGAAACTTAAGAAATAGATATTTTCATTATATTATGTTAACCTAAAATAATTTGTTAGTTTTTAAAGTTTTCACAAAAAGCTTAAGAATAAACCCTTTTAACTTCATAATAAAACCAAGAAAACAAACTAGTTTTTAAAGTTAAGATAAATTCAACCCATAAAGTTATGAACCTACTTAGGAAAAATAATGATTTTTAAGTTCCTAAAAGAGAAACTATTTTCAAAGAATATAAAATAAAAATTAGAAACAAATGATTTTATCAAATAAAGATGACTCTTTTCAAAAGAAATGAAAGAACAAGTTTTGGAAAGCAAAAACTTATATTTTAGAAATGAATATAAGAAGACAAGATTCATTTTCTAAAACCATCCTAAATACAAAATTATAAAAAGGTTTTCAACAATCTAATATACCTTTTGATAAAATTGATCTTTTATTCACTAGAAGTGAAATTTATGAAAAACTAAGGTTAAAAGAAAATTTACTTGTTTTGGAAAAGGAATGAAGAAATAAAACAAGAATATACTCATTTATAATGAAAATATAAAGTTTCTTCCAAATACTTGGAAAGGAATTTATCAAGGTAAGTTTTAACACTTCAAAAAGAATTGTTTTATGAAATAAATTGTTGAGACACTACCATTAGAAAGATTTTGCATATAAAGTGAGCCTATCTATATACTCAAAGTATTTATCAAATATATGTTCATATATATATATATATATATATATTATTACAAAAGGATTTTCTTTAAAATAAAGTTCAGATAGAAAAAGGATTTGCAAAAGTTTGGTAATTTTAGTTTTAAATCTGTACCCAATGTTTTCGGAACCTAAATGACCTTATATAACAAAAATAACTTTAGAAATGGATAGATCTTTTCGAATAGGTAAAAAACGGTATATTATATGTGAGATTCCGAGTTAAAATGAGCAAGTTATGGCCATTTTAAGTTGGAATTTCTTCTCATACGATTTTACGGCGATTTTAAGAAAAGTTTAGAATCTCCAAGGATAGAAATTCCATGAAAGACTTATCCCGGGCATTTCTTTTGTCTAGGTGACGAAAGATACAAGATTACCCTACCCGAGGATTACTACGACTAAGAAGATCGCAAAATGGGCGAGTGAGTTATTCCTCCTAATTTCGTTATCTTGCTTGTACTTATAAAGTAGTGGCATTAGTATACTAAAAAAGATAAAATGGATATATATTTGGGGAATTTGGGATTATGTATATGTGACTCTATGTTTATGTATGAAATGAGAGTTAAGAATATCGCAACTTCGAATTGCTTGTTTAAATAATTTTGGTACTTACTGATATGACTGTTTATTGTTTGCTAATTTGATTGATCGCCCCCAATAAACCTTAATAAGGTTTGGCTTAAGAAAACCAAAATGCTTAAGCATAGCATCCATCGAGTCACATCTTTTTCGGAAGGCTGCTACTCCTACTCGTGAGTTGGATTGGCTGTGATCGTGCGGTGCCACGGGCCATGTTCCTTCCTGGAGAATCCAAATCGCTTGGGGAAAGCGACTCTAGGTTAGGAGCCGAGCCAACCGAACGTTGTGGGTGAGGACCTGGGGACTAGCAGTAGAAGGTCGAGGACCTTCAACCCCGATTCCCTAACCTTTGATACGAAGGGGTAAATCCGTTCTATATATGGTTTCCGGATAACTATATATATATTTGCGTAATCACGTGGTTGTTGTATTATATGCATAGCATATGTGCGAATAAATAAATAAACTTGTTTGAAAATATAGTGCGAATGAAAAGGAATATCTCACTAAGCTAGTTGTAGCTTATACCCCTATAGATTTTGTTGAAACAGGTATATCCGTGGCTTAAATTGAGGATCATGACATTGAGGAAATCATGGAAGGATGGTTAAGCTTCTATGAAGGAAATAGAATCATAAGATAAGTAATTTTGTAAGGTTCTTTATATATGATGACCTATATGATTAGTAATGTATATTTATTTGAAGATAATAGAAGGATATGCCCTTATGAATGTAATATGTATACGTTATGATAAGTATTCCCTTTGTCTTGTTACTTATTTATTATCAATATAAATTGCGCTACTCCGACGTGTTCCCTTGATTGTAATGTACGCCTTGTACATGATATGAAGCATTTGCGTGACTAAGGTAGTCATTCCTAGGCTTTAGTATTGTGTACGACGGACTGCCACGTTTAGGGTACCTCTCGGGGCGGACAGTTTAAGTTGGTATCAAAGCAATAAGGTTTTGGGAATTAGGAAACAGATATTAGAAGTATAGAGTGGTAGGACTTGATCTTATGTCTAAGAATCCTTATGTCTAAGAATAGAATTTTATCTTGGAGAATATTAGAAGAAGGTAGGAAATACTTATGCAAGAATCGGAGGATATTTAGTAAGATACGAAATGGAAGTATCACATGAATAGGACTTACCCTAGGATGTTGACCCAAGATTGAGAAAGGTAGGAATGGCTTGGAGATAGAACATAGCAGAACAATATGGAGAAAACATGAAGGAGACTTAGAATTTAAATATAGAATGAATATAGTAAGCTTACCTTAGCAAGATCAATAAGCCTTGATGCATAGTAGCCCTATTCGAGACCAATTAAGAGCAAGACAAGTATAATGCCTCTTTTATAGGTAAAACCCTTAAGCAAATAACATTAAGTACCTACGTTAACCTTTAAATCAGACGAACAAAAATCTTTAACGCTTCTGTTTTCCTTAAAAACAAATAACATGAGCGTAAAACTCGAAATAAAGAAAATATCTAATACGACCGCTTTGTTTGATTCTAGGAAGCTACCCGAGGAAATTATGCCACGATTAAGCATCCCTCTCGAAGTACAACAAGAACAAGGAACACCCCACCACAAGATCTAACTCAAGAACTATTGACCACCATAAGACGTCTAGAAGAGACGATAAGGACTTATATACAACAAGCACCCATAACCTCTGCACCCGCTCCGGTTATAAGGCCCCAACTCGGAGCAAACCTAGTATTGCAAGTGCCTTCCCTCATGGCCAATCCGAACCCAGGCTAAGAAGCATAAACAACTCTAACCTCTTAAGGACTTCGTAACCCCTAAGGTCAGATGCTGGAAATGTAAAGGAAGACATTTCCCCAAAAGTTGCCCACAACTGCAGCACAAGTGTTACTTTTGTGGAAACAAAGACCACAAAATCCTTAATTGTCCTAAGAAGAATGGCACTATCTATTATGGTTATGCAAAGGGGAGACACAGTGTCAACAATTACCCAACAACAATAAGGAAATGCTACGTATGCAGCCGTCTCATCTGTAGGACCAAGAATTACCCCACAAGTGCCAAGGAAACGTGCTACATGTGCAAGGTGTGGTACCTTTATGTACGCGAAGATCTAAAATCCCAAGGTCTATGGGACGACCCCACTAAAGGAAATGACTCATCCAAGAAAGAATGTGGAACTTCGTCTAGAGATCCTACCACCAAAGGGAAAGAAAAAGCTCCTGATAATGGAGACGAGGGATCAAGATTAAGGAAATATTCCTACCCTGTAAAGAGTAATCGAAACAGCAACGGACGTTAAACCACCCGCAAAAGCTTTAATATACCAATAGGAATAACGTTTTGGTAGAAGGACAATCGATGATGTATATATTTGAAATTATTATGTTTTGCATCCTTTCTTTGAACTTTTGTAAAGGAAGCATTTGAGTCTTCCTTCTATTTCCATGTATTTATTTTAATGATATGGATTTTCTTTTTATGATTTCAGTTAATTTTCAATATTTCTCCTATATATATATTTACTCATTTTCGTACTCATTTGCTATTTCTCGAATGTTTTTTCGAAAAACATCTAAGACTTAATAAAGTTCAAAAATCTCACACTAGCCTAATAAAACCTGTAGAACAAATAGGAGACGTACTCGTGCACAACGCAACCAAGAAATACCCCTGTAGAACCTGAGAACCCGGAGGGACCTCAACAACCAAACCAATCACGAATGGATCAAGCTAACATCGAATAACTTGCCGACCTCATAAGAAATTTCGCACAACAAGCCCATGCTATTCCTACACCAGTAGAAGAAGCAACACCAGAAGTTCCAACACCACCAATTGAAATAACACCAGCTGAGCTGCCATTACCAAAACCTTATCAGAGTATGTTGCCAGAATTCATCAAGTGCAATCGATATTTTGATGGAGCTTTTGGAAAACCCGAGGAAGTTGATGATTGGTTAGCACAAATAGAACGATCTTTCAATGCTTTTGAAGTACCACAACACCTTCAACTTACATATGGAACTTTTATGCTGAGGTTCAATGCGAGGATATGGTGGGAATCCAAAAGTAGAGAGCTACTACCACCAATCACATGGGAGACATTTAGGCATGAATTCTTGGAGAACTTTTTCCCTAGAAGCTTGAGAATCTAATATAGTGCAGATTTCTTAAGTATTTCTCAAGGAGGCCGTAGTCTTGAACAATATGAAACAGAGTTCAGTAAGCTGTTACAATATACCCCCGAATCATATAAGAATAGCGAGGAACTCAAGAGGCAAGTATTCTTAGGAGGATTGGATGAAGACCTTCGTATCAAGTTGATAGAGTTCGACATCAAAGATTTCCGAGAACTAGTAGAAAGAGCACGAATTGTGGATGGTGCTAAGAAAAGAAGAAGGACGGAAAGAAATGTCATGATAATTGAGGAAGAATCTATAAGTGAACCTAGCCTAAGCCTCAAAGTCAACGAGCTCGAAATATCGGTCAGCTCGAGTAAAAAGAAGGATAAAAAGAAACCAGACACCCAATGTTGGAAATGCAAAAAGGGACATCAACCAAGACAGTGTCCTAAGTTGCAACACAAGTGTTACTACTACGGGAATCCAAATCACAAAGTCCTGAGATGTCCAAAGAAAACTTCAGCCACTTGCCTGATTTGTAAGGAATGTAGACATATTACCAAGAAGTGCCCTAAGAAGAAAAATATGGAAGGGAGATACTCAGCGATACCCCACAAGAAATATGTGTGTACAACCTACAAGGACAATGGATTTGTGAGGAAGCCAACCAAGAGATAGAATTCGCTGTTTTAGAAGAAGACGATAGTCACAAATGCGAATCAATATCAGGTTACCCTTAGATAATAAATTTCTTGTTGTACCGCTTGGACCAAAGAAACAGTTTGCTAGTAATGACCATAGATTATGTAATCATCACCTTTTTCCTTAATACAGAAGGAATAAGAATATGATTATCAAAAAATTAGTACGTATCAAAAGAAGAAAACAAATCAATTGTCATTTACATTGAACACACTAAAAACAAAGTATATCGAAAGCATAACTATTACCGCCTAAAAGCTAGAACCGGTAATGATAAAAATCTCAACAAACAAATTCCAAATTTTTCATCTTGATCTCAACATTATCAGGATGATCACAAAAGAAAACAATGATATCCTTAAGAATGGAATAAGTATGAACAGTATGTATTTTATACGTGCATGTCATATATATACTCACATAAGAATGGGAAAGCGAATTTACAACCCTCCTTCTTTAAGTGAAGATACCAGTGTCGTGTCATATTGATCATCGTCAGTTTAAAATTGAGTCAAGTCAAGTGACAAGTCGTCAGTCGTTGTTGTGTTGGTTGAGTTTGAAACTCTTCAAAAAGAGTCAAGTAAAGTGAAGGTTGAAAGCCGCTGAAACCAAATCTTATTGATTTTATATATGCCGTATTGCATAAAATATTAAACGCACAAAAATTAACGAAATTTCCAATATCACCATCTAAAGATAAACGAGAAATAGAAATTACGAAAGAAGAAATCCAACAACAACGATAGACTTCCAAACCCTTTTATGGAAGTAAAACTAAGGAAACGACATAACGAAATCATAATACCATTTCAACAAATAAACGTGAGACAAAATTCCAAATATCACGAATGTTGATGAATTATGATATACAATTTCTCATCAACCTACGTACGCATAATAAGTTTTGAGGACAAAACTTTCTTTAAGGTGGGTAGGTTGTAAACCCCCGAAAATTTCAAAATTCTTAAAAAAATAATCTTAGAAGCCTAATATCAAAATACAAATCCCGAAAATTAACTCAAGATAAAAACCCAATTCTAGACCGAGTCAAAACACCAGAAACGAAATCCTAAAAATCGAATCAAATTATAACTTAATTCTAAATAAGATAAAAAACGAGTTTTCTCAATCATGAGAAAACGAGAACCCTTGAAACAAAATATGAAATCCAACTACCGGTATAATCAACGTCCGTACACCAATTAAATCGTCTACCCAATTCCTAAAACGCAAATCAAAACGGTAGATCCAAATACCGCTTAATAACGAAATGATAAAATCTTAAATCCTTCAGTAAAATTTTAGAATCATAAATTTCAATTTTCGCCAAAAGTCAAACTGAGTCAACTCATAACCCTGACTCGGTTAAACGATCCCAAGAACTAAAACTATTAAATAACCACAAATGAAATAAGATAAAACATAAATGTCGAGCTAAGAATATAAAACGATTAAAACTCGAAAATTATACGATCTTACAAATATCTCGATAAAACCAAAAGACAAACCGAAACCCTAAGGCCAACAAAGCCAATAACGAACCCTAGTGTTTAAGATCCGGCAATTCCGCATTCTCAAACCCTAAAAAACGAAATTAAGCCAATAGCTTAAAATAGTTCGTAGTAATATAGGGTAATATAAAAACATTAGATTCGTGAATTTCAAGTGTCCTTCGGACTTAATCGAGATCAGTGCTCAAAAAAAGCATGTCCCGGAGCTGAATATTAAAAATATTCCGTTTATATCAATAGACTCATAAGAATATAAGATTTCAAAAATCTCAATTTTAAAATTTTTTCGGTAGCTAAAAATTGCAGATATCGCATTATTAGCGTATTTTTATTACTACCGGGACTTTACTTGTCTAGTCTACTATTCATAGTACTTTTTTTCTATCATTACTATTCACTATCTCTACTTTTTCTTGCACCTACTATCTATTTTTTACTTTTATATTTCCAATACATCTTATAAATCATATCTTACATATTAATTATTTTCTTACAAATTCACTCAAAAATCAATCTCACACACTCTCCAAACACTCTATGGCCGGCGCTACATCCCCTCCCCTTCCTCTTAATTATTTTCTTTTTCAAATTATTTTATTACATTCAAAAATTCTCTCTAAAATTCTATAAATACCCCTTCCTTTTCATTCTTTCACAAATTCATTCTACTACCAAAACTCTCTCAAAATCACTACACAAACTCTCTCCATAAACTTTTCCTCTACCAAACTCTCTTTCACCAATACACAAGAATTTCTCTTCATACAATACAACTACCATCTATCCATAACCACAATAACCATACATTTACAACATCTTCATACCACACAAATACCTTAGGTAAAAATTTCTTTCAACCATTGATCTATTCATGTCATGTAATTAACATGACTGTGTGTTTTGAAACTCATGAGTAGTAAAAGCAACAACATGTTCATACTTTGTTCTTGTACATAGCTTTAATTTTATTATGTTGTTACTATTATTGTTTTTCTTTGCTCTAATCTAACTTATATGTAGTATTATGTATTATTATTATTTAGAGCATATAAGCTCATTTGTTATTTATTTACTTTCCAGCTATGCAATTTATTTATTTATGCAATTATTAAGAGTATTAGACTTATCCCTATCAAGTCAAAACAACCTTTTGTTATTTTCTCTTAATCTTTCGGGACGAGTCAATTCTTACTCCTTGGACGCCTTGATAAAGCTAAGGCTCCAATATTGACCGGGATACCTTGATGAAGCTAAGGTTCCCATACTGATATTTATTTTCTTGCTTATTAATTTATGTCTTTGTATTTCTTATGCTCTTATTATTTTATATGCTCATAATACTTGCATCTACATAATGTTAAGTCTCAACTAAAACTAAAAAGTAGAATTTTATTTTTTTAAAGGAACTTAAAACTAAATTTTTCATTATGTGACTTGTCACAAAATAAAGAGTTATTAACAACACATAAATAGGTTTTCTTAAACGTTTTTTTTAAATAAAAATGTTGTTTTACAAGGAAACTTAAGAAATAGATATTTCATTATATTATGTTAACTTAAAATAATTTGTTTGTTTTCAAAATTTTCACAAAAAAATAAACCTTTTAACTTCATAATAAAACCAAGAAAACAAATAGTTTTTTAAAGTTAAGATAAATTCAACCCATAAAGTTATGAACCCACTAGGAAAAATAATGATTTTCAGTACTAAAAGAGAAACTATTTTCAAAGAAATATAAAATAAAAATTAGAAACAAATGATTTTATCAAATAAAGATGACTCTTTTCAAAGAAATGAAAGAACAAGTTTTTGAAAGCAAAACTTATATTTTAGAAATGAATATAAAGAAGAGAATCATTTTCTAAAACAATCCTAAATACAAAAATAAAAAGGTTTTCAACAACTAATTACCTTTGATAAAATTGATCTTTTATCACTAGAAGTGAAATTTATGAAAAACTAAGGTTAAAAGAAAATTTACTTGTTTTGGAAAAAAGGAAAAGAAATAAACAAGAATATACTCATTTATAATGAAAATATAAAGTTTCTTCCAAATACTTGAAAAGGAATTTATCAAGGTAAGCTTTAACACTTCAAAAAGAATTGTTTTATGAAATAAATTGTTGAGACACTACCATTAGAAAGATTTTGCATATAAAGTGAGCCTATCTATATACTCAAAGTATTTATCAATATATGTTCATATTTATTATATATATTATTACAAAGGATTTTCTTTAAAAATAAAGTTGAGATAGAAAAAGGATTTGCAAAAGTTTGGTAATTTTCGTTTTAAATCTGTACCCGATGTTGTTCGGAACCAAATGACCTTATATAACAAAAATAACCTTAGAAATGGATAGATCTTTTAAATAGGTAGAAAATGATATATTATATACGAGATTCCATGTTAAAATGAGCAAGTTATGGCCATTTTAAGTTGGAATTTCTTCTCATACGATTTTACCGCGATTTTAAGTAAAGTTTAGAATCTCTAAGGATAAAAATTCCATGAAAGACTTAGCCCGAGTATTTCTTTTGTCTAGGTGATGAAAGAAACGAGATTGCCCTACCCGAGGATTACTATGACTAAGAAGATCGCAAAATGGGCGAGTGAGTTATTCCTCCTAATTTCGTTACCTTGCTTGTCCTTGTAAAGTAGTGGCATTAGTATACTAAGAAAAGATAAAAATGAATATATATTTGGGGAATTTGGGATTATGTATATGTGACTCTATGTTTATGTATGAAATGAGAGTTAAGAATATCGTAACTTCGAATTGCTTGTTTAAATAATTTTGTTACTTACAGGTATGACTGTTTATTGTTTGCTAATTTGATTGATCACCCCCAACAAACCTTAATAAGGTTTGGCTTAAGAAAACTAAAACACTCAAGCATAGCATCGATCGAGTCATATCTTTTTCAGAAGGCTACTACTCCTATGCGTAGAGTTGGATTGGCTGTGATGTGCGGTGCCACGGGCCATGTTCCTTCCTGGAGAATCCAAATCGCTCGGAGAAAGCGACTCTAGGTTGGGAGCCGAGCCAACCGAACGCTGTGGGTGAGGACCTGGGACTAGCAATAGAAGGTCGAGGACCTTCAACCCCGATTCCCTAACCTTTGATACGGAGGGGTAAATCTATTCTATATATGGTTTCCGGATAACTGTATATATATTTGCGTAATCACGTGGTTGTTGCATTGTATGCATAGCATATGGGTGAATAAATAAATAAACTTATTTGAAAATATGGTGCGAATGAAAAGGAATATCTCACTAAGCTAGTTGTAGCTTATACCCCTATAGATTTTGTTGAAACAGGTATATCCGTAGCTTAAACTGAGGATCATGACATTGAGGAAATCATGGAAGGATGGTTAAGCTTCTATGAAGGAAATAGAATCATAAGATAAGTAATTTTGTAAGGTTCTTTATATATGATGACCTATATGATTAGTAATGTATATTTATTTGAAGATAATAGAAGGATATGCCCTTAAGAATGTAATATGTATGCGTTACGATAAGTATTCCCTTTGTCTTGTTACTTATTTATTATCAATATAAATTGTGCTACTTCGACGCGTTCCCTTGATTGTAATGTACGCCTTGTACATGATATGAAGCATTTGCGTGACTAAGGTAGTCATTCCTAGGCTTTAGTATTGTGTACGGCAGACTGCCACGTTTAGGGTACCCCTTGGGGCGTGACAATTTCTATTGTTTATATCGCTTTCTTAATGTATTGATTCTTATAGAAAAAGAATTTCTATTGTTTAATTCTATTAAGTTTCTTTTGATTGTATATTATTTTAGAGGATCTCATTTTATCATCTAAACTCTCATTCATATCCTCAGTTCATTCATAACTTATGGAGGTATTAATATGTATAATTTCTTGTTCATAATATTTTTCTTGTAATGTAGAACTCCTAATCATGCTATTAAAACTTGTTTTATCAAGTTTTATGTTCATATAGGGTCTTAGAAGCATTAGATATGAGTTTAGACTAGATTAGAGGAAATTTGAGTCTTGTTTTGTTCACTTCATTCCTAAATTCGAATTTACTATTAATATATTTATAATATTTCTAAGTTGTTGTCTTCCTTAGTCAACAATATCTAAACATTTCTAACACATCAACCATCCGTCCACTTGAATTCATCAATGGATTAACAACTTCTTCCAACCACATAACTTTCCTTCAATGCTAAACAATTCATCCTAATGTCTATACACAAGTGTAACAAAGATAGGTTGATAGTTTAGAAGTTACCTTGGCTTGGAATGGAAAAAGGATTTCCAACTCCCTTTCTAAGCAAGAATCAAACCTATATCAAAGGTTAGATGATAAGTTCTTAACTAAATTATAAGTTAACTACATTAGCTATAATGAAAGTTTTCTAATTCTAACAAATATTCTTACCTTGTTGAGCTAGGTTCCCACTTGGATCTTATGGTAACCAAGACTTTTTAACTTGGTTTTAGATGTTGTTGGAAGGAGGAATTAATGTTCCTGATGTGCTTGGTGTATAGATAGAATATGGGAAGTAAGCTAGAGGTTTATGTTTTGTCTTACAAAGGTTTCTAAGCTTTCTAAGTGGAGATATTGCAAAGGAAAAGAAAAAGAAAGGGCTGGACGCACTTCCTTTTGTAGCAATGTTTTTGGGGTGATTTTGTGGGAGTTGTGAGCTAAATTTGTAGCTAACTTAAGCTTATATATATGTACTAAGGCTAGAATAAATTTTGGAGGCTAAGGAAAGTGTTATGGGCTTAGAAAAGATTTAAACTTGCAGCTGGAATTTCCATACGAATTTGGCAACTTTGGATTGCAAATTTGGACTTTGTTTTGATAGATTTGTGGCTAACTTTGAGGGGCATTAATTGTGTTTTTTTGGTAGTTAATTAATGTCATTTATATGTGTAAATTAGGAGCTCCACTTGCTTGAAAATTGGGTCACAAATCGGAGGGAATTTGAAGTTGAAAATGTTCGAAATTTCTGAAATAGTTTTCCTTGAATTTTGGACAAATTTTTATATTCAATTTTTAATTAATTGTTGGTGTGTGAAGTGTCAATTTAAAGACCTTCTATTGGTGTTTAATTAGGCAAAAATATTAGCTCAAATGAGCCTAGGAATCCTACAAAATTTGAGCTCAAATTTGATATGTGAGTTGCTGTTTTCTTGTTGATTTCTCCTCTGTTGCAGCTGGTTGGATCCTATTTTGCAAGAGGATTTGGAGTTGATTTGGTTGTTTATTTGAGCTGAAATTCTTGTGATTTATTGTTGATCATATGTGGAGTGTTGTGGTTGGATTATAGGTCAATTTCATTTGGATTTTATAGCTCAAATTTTGAATCAAAGTTAGACAAGAAAATTCGGAATTTTGCAGCAGCGGAGTTCTTTTGCTGCTGTATCACGAAATTCCACTCCAAATTGCAGCTATTTTTCTCTTTTCATTTGGTCTGTAATTCTTGTAAATTAATTGTGGGTTATAGGTGTAGCTTTTAGGTTGGTTGGGGTATCTTTTTCAAGTTGAATTTGGGTGTAAAATTTGGAGCAAAGTTAGATAAAAATTTGGACTTGCTACAACCGAGAAAACCAAATTCTACTGCTGCTTGCTATACTTGGGTGCTCTGTTTTCCATCCGATATATGCTCTGTACATGAAGGATTATTGTCTTGAAGTCCAGCAACATTGTTCGGGCATTTCGTTTTTCGACCGTAGATGCTGCAGCGCGTGGGGGAAATTCTACTCGGTGATTTCCATCTGCAGTGCGTGGGATGAATTGCTGCCTCCATAATTTTCCTTGTGCTGCGTGTGTGGGATAAGCTACAGCGGTCCTCTGCATCTTCAACGTCCATGCTTCCATGTGCGTGGGAAATTCTAGGCGTGGATTGTCTTCTGTTCGTGATGCAGAGTTCGGTTTTCAATTTATTTTAATTGATTTGCTTATTATTTGATTAATAGTTATTAACTAAAATATTTTGCTAATATTAAATTATAAACGTATATCTATAATCGTTACGTATAAGTTTTATCGAGATAAAATTATCCAAGTTACTACAAAAACTCTAGATTATTTATATTTTCAATCTTTAGTTTAAAGTTTACATGATTAATTATTTTTAATATTTTAACTTACGTGATTAAATTTTTCAAGTTCAATAAATTAAATTAGGAACAAAGTCTAATAAATTCAGAATTTCCTAACAAGTATAACAGTGGGTTTGAAATTTTCATTTTAGATCTAGATTAATAATTATTGTTCGGTATTAGTATCTATTATGTATTTATAATCTTAATAATTCCTCTTTGAATTATTGTTTTATACCGATAAGCCCTATTAATAAACTGTATCTTATCGGTTTTGAAATTTAGAGCTACTTCTAATTAAATCTTGAATTATCAGTCAAGATACGAAATCTGGTTTTTGGTATCTATTAAGGTCGAGAAAATTTTTATTCGGTTTTTTCAAACTAGGAATGAGTTTATTGCAAATCATAGATCTATTCTAGGATTTTTATCGGGTTCTAAATTCACCATCTAATTCACGTTTTCTATTTTATTATCATATACTATTGTGCAAAAATCTCGAGGTTTATAGAATTCATTAAGACTAAGTTCCTAATTTAATTTATTGAACTTGAAAAATTTAGCCATATAGGTCACAATACTAAAAATAATTAATCGTGTAAACTTCAAACTAAAAATTTGAATATATAAATAATATAGAGTTTTTGTAGTAACTTAGATAATTTTATCTAGATAAAACCATACGTAACGGTTATAGATATACATTTATAGATTAATATTTGTTAAAATATTTAGTTAACTATTAATCATATAATAAGCAAAAAAAGAAAAAAAAATCTAAAACAGGACCGCTGCACATTGGATTCACATCTAACCAATTGAAATCATGTGGAAGTGCATCATGGATAGAATATCACGATTGAAATTACAAATCTGGGAAAGGAAGAATTTGGCTGCTGCAGGGGAGTCCACGTCCAGCTCTTTGCACCAAATTGAGTTCCCTAAATTTCAAATGCAAATGATGTCACGCCCTGAAGGATATCCTAAACATGGCAGTCCGCCGCATATAATATTAAAGCTAATGAATGACAACCTTAGTCATGCAGGAGCTTCGATATCACATGCAAAGCGTGCTTCCAAGATAGCAGGAAACTCACAGGGGTATTACATTTAAGTAGATAATAAAAGCAAGCAAGAACTTATATAAATAAACACAAGATTTTCATAATAATATCCTTACATCATCTTAGGGGCATTCCCCCGCTTTAGGAGTCTTCCAACAAAATAACAACTATAACATAAGCCTACTATAGAGATTTTCTTAGAAGCCTATGTTCAAAACTTAAATACATAAAGCTTCTCCCAAAAACTCTTAGTAGCTTAAACTTGTACCTAGCATACGGGGCTCTTTGGGGCCACCAAAGGTAATCGTACTATAACAAAAAGATATAAGGGTATAAGCAAAAACTAGCTTAGTGAGATAATTCCATCGACAAGACATTTCCATAATTCAAACAAGTATTTAATCAAGCATATGAGAATGCACCAATCATATGAACAAACAAAATACACATGATTAATCGGAAATCTAAGTGTAGCATGGATTTTACGCCCTCCATGTTGAGGGTTAGGAGGTTATAGGCTCATACGACCATCAATATTTGTAGATTTACTGGCTCCTGCTCGCCCTGTAGACTTTCTAGCTCCTACTTGCCCATGTAGACTTTCTGGATCCTACCAGCTACCACTACCATTTCCTCGTTTCCCCACATGAAGAATAGTAGTGAAACAAACGTGACTCACAAGTATGATATGCATGAATTGATTTCAATATATATTTAACCAAATAATGTTTAGTTCGAGTTGAAGGCGATCAACACAATTTTCATCATATCAATACAAGAATCACAATTTATTTATCAAACCTTCTTTCGATATTCTTAACTTATATTCAATCAATCGTAATTCCAAGTCGCACAATAATTATTCATTTTATCTTTTCTTAATTGCTAGTGCTACTACTTACAAGCATAAAACAAGGAAATGTAACTTAAGTCAAGAATTAACTCACTCCATGTCGGTAGATCTTAATCGAAGTAATCCTCCGGAAAGGTGATCTCGGGTCCTTCTCCACCTAAACAAGATGAAATACCCAAAATGAGTCTTTCATGAAGTTTCTATTCTTGAAGATTCTAAACTTTTCTTAAAATTGTGGTAAAATCGTATAAGAGGAAATTCCAACTTAAAATAGCCATAACTTGCTCATTTTAACTCGGAATTTCACATATAATATACCTTTTTCTACCTATTCAAAAAGATCTATCTATTTCTAAACTTATTTTCATCAAACTAAGTAGTTTGGGCTATGAAAAAGTGGTGGAAAGATTCACCACGAATTTTTGTAAACTTGTTTTCCTTCTTTTTATCCAAAGCTCATTTGAAGAGATAGGTAATATATAGCTTGTAAAAACTTTTGGAAGGTTTATTCATATATTTATTGACTGATAACAAATGTATGAAGTTAATGAAGTTGTCTCAAATTATGAAAAAGTAAAGTCTTTAAAGATTTTGAAACTTGAGAACTTTTGAAATATTCATTTTGCTTTGAAAATATCTTAAGTTATTTATAATGAGTATTTCTTTTCTTTTCCTAAATTTTATTTTCATAATCTCCTTAAATTCCTAAGGAATGATTTTTATTTCCTAAGCTTAGCTTCCAACACTTTTTGAAAGTAATAACACTTCTACATTTAGAGAAATAATTTCTTGATTTCTTGTGAAAAGAATTTCTATTATTTAAAGAAAAGTAAAGTTATTGTAAAATATTTGTTTACTTCAAAAAAAGTCTTTTCTTTGTCATGTATATTTATAAAATTTTTTATGAACTCCTCTAAGTTTATTTAAGATGACTTCTTAGTTTTTAGAAAAGTTTACTTCCTACTTTTATTTCTAGAAAAGAGTCTTTATTTTAAGAAAACATTTCCTTATTTTATTTTATTGAGACAAAACCATTATGGTCATGCATGAATATGAATCATAAAGTTACGAAAACATAAGGAAACATAATAACTTGAAAGAATAAATAATAAAGAAATAAAGAAATAAATCAAGTATTGGAACCTTAGCTTCATCAAGGTATACCAGGACTAAGAAAAGACTAGTCCCAAAAAGGAAAAGAAAATGTTTTGACTTATTGAGGATAAGTCTAAAACTAGAAAGACTAGTCTTAAAAATAACATGAAAGTAAATAAATTGCAAAACAATGAGCTTATATGCTCTAAATAATATATTTAGCTATATAGATATATTAGATAGTTATAAACATAAAATCAACATAAAGGAATTTGATGATGAATAAAAACAAAGTATTAACCTATTGTTGCTTTCTTTAACCTTCATGGTTTAGAAAAAACACACTAAGCTCATACTAAGTAGATGAACATAAAGAAAGCTTGAAGAAAATTTACCTAAAGGAACTAAACTAGAGAGAACTTCTTGAGAGGAAATTCTTGGAGAATTTTGAGAGAGTAACTTTAGTAGAAGAAAAGTGTGAAAGAAGTGGAAGTAAGAGAGGGTATTTATAGGAAAATGTTGGAGATAATTTGTGTTAATTAAATAAATTGAAAACAAAACAATTTGGAGAGAAAGAGATGGGGGCTGGCGCAATTTTTGTGAGAAGAGGGAGAGAAAATTTATTTTTTTTGTATTTTTGTTAATTAAAAGTAAGATATAAAAGATATGAAGTTGTATTGGAAATAAAAATGTGTAAGAAATAGAGGTATGGATTATAAGAGTAGGTTATAAGAAAAAGTAGAGATAGATAAATAGTGTAGAATAGTAATAAATAGTGTAATGTAAAGTAGACATGACAAATTAATTACCGATTGTAAGAAAATACGTGTATAAATGCGATATCTGTTATTTTTAGCTATCAAAAAATTATGAAACTGATATTTTTGAAAATCTTATATTTTTAAGTCTAACGGTATATTTGGAATATTTTTACTATCCCAAGCTCCAAGACACGTTTTTCAAGAACTGTGCCCGATCAAGTTCGAAACGAGTCGCGGTTTTACTAAACTAATCTTTTTAGGCTTCTTTGGATAATTACGAACTATTCTACTCCCTAAACTCTTTCTTGCTCTCTTAAGGTTTCTTAAACAAGAATGTTGGACTTAAGTGGTTACGGTAAACTAGGGTATTGTTGACTTTAGAAATTCAGTTAACTTCTAATTGGGATTTAAGCTTAAATTTGAATTCAAAACTTTGGGGGTTTACAAATGAAATGCAAACCAAAGCAACAGAATCCCACTGGAGCAAAGGAAACAGAGGACACGGAGCAGATTTTCCACGGCTGCAATTCTTTTCTCACGCATGGAACTAAGCATAAGGAACAGAGGAATTCCCACGGTGCAGCAAATGACATCTTTGGCTACTGCAGGGGAGGAGTTCACGGCTGTGTTGAATCCAAATTGAGCTCCAAAAATCAAAATGAAAATTGACCCATCAACCAACCATAAAATCCCAACTTAGATACACATTAAATGCCAAAGTATTCCAACTCAAACAAATAACAAATTAGCTCTCAAATGGCCTTGATATCCACCGAAAAGTGTAGGGGAAATCCAAACAAAAACTACAGCATTCACGTCTAGATTTTGCACCCAATATTGAGCTCCCAAATTCAACTTGAAAATGACATTTTACTTAATCAAAACACTCCAAATGTGATTGACATTTAATACAAAGAATTTTAGCTCAATTCAACTTGCATTTCAGCTGCAAATGGATGATAAAGTGGCCAACAATTACCGTGGAACAGCTGCAACATTCACTCCCAATTCCAGCTCTAATTTTGACAAAAATCATAGGCTTAGTTGAGCTAATATTTTTAACTAAATTAACACCAATAATAAGCCTTCAAATGTCCACTTTAAACACCAATTGTTAGATAGGAAACAACAAAGGAAATCTAATCACAAAACCATGCAAACTAAGATGGAAAACATCAACAAAAACTGCAGTAGAAAAATTAGAATTTGGCCTCTGTTTTCATATGAATTTTAGCCCGATTTTGATCCGATTTTCTTGTAACTTGAGCCTCCTAATTACCCTCATAAATGACCTTAATTAACTACCAAAAAAATATAATTAATGCCCCTTGAAATCAGGCACAAATTTTATACAAATTCATCCAAAAATCATCCTCAAATTCGCATAAGAAATTCCATCCAAGAAACAACAACAAAAACTTGTATTTTTGAAGCCCAAAACACCATCTTTAGCCTCCTAACTTTAGCCTAACCTTAGTACATATATAATGTTTTAAGTTTGACACAAAAATAGCTCAAAATCTCTCTAAAAACAAGTTGAAATCCTAGCTACAAGAAGAGATACGAATTAGCTACTTCATTCACCATTTTCCCCACTTAGATAACCTTTAAGGAATTCTAAAACAAAACACAACCTTTGTCTTATTTCCTATATTCTATCCAAGCATCAAACACATCCAAAAACATCAATTTTCTCTTTCAAACAACACCAAAAACCAAGTTAAATAGCCTTTGGCATATCATAAATTCAAGTTTGAATCTAAGCATAATAAGGTAAAAATATGTACATACATATGCTAGTTTAGTTAGATTATTTCTTAGTTACTCATCTTCTTGCTACCCTCTTTAGATCATTATTTTCATCAAGAAGGAGGAGTTAAACCCCATCTATTACCCAATCAAGGTAAGGATTATATCAAGTTCAAATATTCACTATGTTTGACCTCTAGAAATTTGTCTTAAAATTTTATCAAAAATTGATCTAACCATATCCTTATGTTATTTAGACTATTTATTATATAAATACATCAACTTAAAGATTTTTAAGTATAGAAATTCAAATCCTAGAAAGGAAAAACCAAAACCATACCTAAACTACAACAAGCTAAATTGAACTTTAAATAACTCATGTAAATCGTTGGAAAGAATGAATAAAATGTATTGATGTGTTTCTTATAAGCCAAAAAGACCCCACCAGTAGAAAGAACACGAAAAGTCCTATGAAATCGACTATTTATTTGTTAAAAACGGATAAAAAATGGATTAGATATCATAAAAACAAAATTTGAAATATTACTGTCAACATTTAACGCGCCACAGAGCTGTTCGCATGTTTTTCATCATCTTGAAGATCTTGTTTGATAAAAATAACACCACTAATAGATTGGACTTAGAAAATAATATATGAAAACGAAAACGGACTAAAAATGAGTTAGATATGATCAAAACAAGTTTTGACTACAATTATTAGGGTTCACTTGAAACCTATGCATGTGTTTCATAGATTTAAAATTGTACAAGTCTCTTTTCTGGAAAATAATTCCACTACTAGAAAGTACTCAAAGAGTACTATCAAATTGACTATTTATACAGTGAAATTGGATTTAAAACGAATAAGAAATCACAAACTAGAAAATCATTCAAGTTTTCACTCTTAATAAACTAATATTAATGTTACTATTATTCCTATTAATATGATTATGATTAATACCATCATTAGTAATACTGATTATATTATTCTGTATTATTGATATTTCCATCAAGAGTCATTAGAATTATTAATACTGTTATTATTTATGTTAAGGTCACTAAAGTTATATTATCATAAATTCTATTATCATTTTTGTCACTAATAACATTATTTACTAATAGTATGAAAATTGTTGTTATTATTATACTTGTATTTATTACTAATATTGATATTAACATTTCAAACTAATATTACTGATAATATGATATCATTAAACTTAGCTTGTTTTACAATAAAAATAAAATTGTAGTATAATAAAAATTTGATATATCTAAACTCCATAAACATACAATTTTATTAAAATAATTTTTTAAAGGTATAGACACTAGAACATACCCTTAAATAAATAAAAATACTAATTTAAGAGACAGATAAGGTTGAGAAAAAAAGAATTAATAAATAAAAAAAAACTTCTACTAAAAGCAATAGGACTTAAGGAAAAGACAAACCTCTTAAACAAAAATATAGATAGCAATAAAAATTGAGAGAAGCAAAATGAAAACAAATAACAAATAAATATTATTTACTATAGGGATTAAAACCTTAATAAAAACTTAATCAAATACCGATACGGAATAGTTAGGCACCTATAAGGATTCGATTAAATTATTTAACGATGCAATAATTAATATAACAAGCTTAGTCTAATTCCGACAATTGGGATCAGTGCCTTTAATTCTAGGAAGACTTCTCTGACAGAAATAGTCCAATAATAAATCTCTGTTATTTCCTTTCATAGGAAGATAGATCAAATCCCAAACTTCCAGTAACTTATACAATAGTTTAGTAAGGACCACAGTGAGTTACTTGACTTTATCACATCGTTTGTGCTTGTAGTATAGTTGCCTTTGGAATAATATATATTCAATTGATATGCATGTGGGTTGGGGATAATGCATGATGCGTAGTGTATGATTGAATGACAAGTTATCATAATATAAGTGATAATTTTATTGTATGATAAATATTGTATGAAGCATGTTGATGATTGTTTGTAAATCGTATGATTACCTTAAACTTGATTAACGATTACTGGTACTATAAATGAAATAGACATGCATCGCATGATTTGCATAAACTGCATTTGAAGATGTGGTAGCCTACTACGTGTTAATATTTTAGTTCTCTAGTAATGCTTAGTTTTTCTAGGCAATAGGCTATTAGTTCTACGTAAGATTACCTTTGTTCTGTCGGTTCTATGGGAACTAACTGGTAATGAAGGACGCCGCCCATCGTGTCGCTATGAAATGACTAACATTTAGTGGAGTTTATAAGGTTTAAAGTAGGAATTGAGTGCCGAAAGTATAAAGAGATAACGACTATGAGGATTGTGGCTTTGCTGTATGTTTAGTCTCTCTTGGGTAGGTGGGCCATAGTATCGAGTTCCTTCAACCCCGATGAGAGAGCGTAAATCTTCATCCTGCTTTGGAATCTAGATCATCCAAGCTTGTAATATGCATATGATTGATTGATGCATTGCATATGATTGATAATTATACTTGTTTGTTATTGGTTGATGTGTGGTCTGGTCAGGTTATCTCATTGAGCCCATGGTGCGCTCATCCCCTAACAATTTTTGTGCAAGATTAATACTAGTTGAGATTGGGCTAGAAATGTGTGAAGATAGCTTCTCCAATGAACACTATTGAAGATAGAGATATAAGATATGGTAAGCTTAGAATGTAAATTAGATAAATTTTGAATTTTGAAAGTTGTAGTTTGAAACCCATTTTCACTATTTGGTAGGGGATACCGATTCTCTGCGATCTTGATAGAAATTGGAAAATCGGATTTCTTAGTTGAAATCCATTAACATAATATATCATTTATATGATAGTTGATAAATAAATAGAGTCTTGTACACTCTGACTTACAAGACGGCTCTCTTGTTACGAGTACACATGTGATATGATAGTTTTAGTTTTATCCTACTAGGCCCCATTTAGAGTAGTGACAACATAACATCCTACATGTTTTCTTGTATGCCTATCTAGTGCTGAGATTATCTCTCATGTCTTGCATGATTGTTGTACAGTAAAAAGTATTTAGATTAACTTGGTTCTAGCAGAGATGAGATAAGGATTCTTTCCTACTGAGTTTGATCACTGGATTCTAGCTAATTTAAAGAACATAAGTTGTGATAATGAGCACATTAGTTTGGTGCTTAATCTTTGGACGACCTACTAATATATATGGAATAAGAGAAATGAGTTTGTTTAATGATAATTATGTAGAGAATGCTAATCATGACAGTATATTATGCAGCAAGCTCTCCTGCTCACTAAAGATATGCATCTTGTTGATAGTTTTATTACTCTTAGGGAGTAGCACTTGACGAGGCCTTTAGTTTTGAATATGGATGGGATATTGCAAGGGGTTAATTCATGATGCTAATGGAACTTAGCTGAAGGGGTTTTGCAGTAACATTGGTCCAAAATCCACACTGTTGGTGGAGCTCAATGGTGTTATAGTAGTCTAACTCTAAGTTGGTAGCTGGGTTTTAAGAATGTATATTTGGAAGTTGGTTGTATGGCTATTCCTAATATGCTAGATGATGATACTATTCCTATAAATTCCTTTTACAAACTTCTTCATGATAATAAGGAGTTGCTAAATAGAGATTGGTATTTAGTTATTGTAAACCCCCAAAAATTTTCATAATTCATAGAAAATAATTCTAAAAGTTTAGAAGTTAAATCCCAAAAATCGACTCAAGTTAAAACCAAATTCTAAATCAAGACAAGTGCTAGAAACGAAACCCTAAAAATCAAACCAAGTTAAAACTCAATTCCAAATAAAGATCAAAAACGAGTTTTCTCAATCTTGAGAAAACGAGAACCCTTGAAACAAAAGATAAAGTCCAACTACCGATTTAATCAACGTTCGTACATCAATTAAATCACCTAACTGTATTCTAACACGCAAATCAAGACAATATATCCAAATAACGATCAACAGCAAAGTCTTAAGACCTTCGATAAAAATTCAGAAATCACAAATTTCAAATTCTCACCAAAAGTCAAACTGAGTCAACTCATAACCCTAGACTCGGTTAAAACGATTCCGAGGACTAAAAACTATTAAATAATCACAAATAAAATAAAATATAAATTTCGAGCTAAAATTCTAAAACGATCAAGACTCGAAAATTATACGATCTTACGAATATGTCGACGAAAACAGAAATCAAAACGGAACCCTAAAAAGTCAACAAGCCTATAACGAACCTTAGTGTTTAAGATCCGGCAATCCTGCGTTTTCAAACCCTAAAAACGAAATTAAGTAAATAGCCTAGAATAGTTCGTAATAACGTAAGGTAACATAAAAATATCAGATTCGCGAATTTCGAGTGACCTTTGGACCCAAACAGGATCGGTTCTCGAAAAGCGTGTCTCGGAGCTCGGAATATTAAAAATATTCTGTTTATACCAATAGATTCGTAAAAATATAAGGATTTAGAAATATCAGTTTTAAAATTTTTCGGTAGCTAAAAATTACAGATATCGCCTTATTACGCGTATTTTTATTACTACCGGTACTTTAATTGTCTAGTCTACTATTCATAGTACTTTTCTACTATTTATTACTATTCACCTATCTCTACTTTTTCTTACACCTATTTCTTACACCTACATATCTATTTTCTTACTTTTTTCATTTCCAATACACCTTTAATCACATCAAACTTTACACATTACTTCTTTATTATACAAACAAATAAAATAAATCAAAATTCTCCTCCTAATACATGCAAAACCGGCACCCATTGTCTCCCCATTCATTCAATTTTATTTCTTTTTCAATTTATTTTATTACATCAAAAATTCACTCCAAAAATTCTATAAATACCCCCTTCCTCTTCCATTCTTTCACACAATTCTTTACACTACCAAAACTCTCTTAAAATCTCTCCACAAATTCTCTCATCAAGAATTTCTCTACCAAAACTCTCTCAAATCAATTCCTCACAAAAAATCATGTCTCATACATAAACCATCCACCACATATCACTACTCACATAATACCCATTTCATTTACCATCTCCATATCTCTTACATACTTTAGGTAATATTTCTTCCATCTATTATTCATCCATGTCGTGTAACTTAACATGACTATGGTGTTGTTTTGAAACTCATATGAGTAGTAAAAGCAACAACATGTTCATGTTTTGTTCTTGTACATGAGCTTCCTATTTTATTATGTTGTTATTATTATTGTTATTATTTGCTTCTAATCTAACTTATATTATGTATATATATTTATTTAGAGCATATAAGCTCATTTGTTATTTATTTATTTTAAGTTATGCAATTTATTTATTTTATGTTGATATTAAGACTAGTCTTTCTAGTCTTAGACTTGTCCATATCAAGTCAAAACAACCTTTTATTTATTTTCTTTAATCTTTCGGGACTAGTCCATTCTTAGTCCCACGACGCCTTGATAAAGCTAAGGCTCCAATACTTGATCGGGATTCCTTGATGAAGCTAAGGTTCCCAATGCTTGAAATTTTATTTTCTTGCTCATTAATTATTTTTAGTATTTTCTTATGTTCTTATTATTTTATATGCTCATGATACTTGCATTTGCATAATGTTAATGTCTCAACTAGTCTAAAAATAGAATCTTGTTTTACTAAATGAGCTTAAAGCTAAGTTTCCAATTATATGATCTACCACAAAAACATGAAGTTATTATCAACAACCCAGAAATAGAATGATACAAGTTTTCTCAAGTTTTCTTAAATAACAAAAATAGATTTATCCAGAAAACGTAAGAAATAAATGTTTTCCTTGTATTTTATGGTAATCCAAGTTTTTAGAAAAATAAATCGTTCGTACTGAAAGTTTAAGACTTACATTCTTTTCTAAAACTAAGGAACAAACTAGTTTTCAAGGTTAATATAAAAATCAACTCATAAGGAACCCACTTAGGAAAAGTAATGATTTTTAAATTCTAATAGAAAGAACTTGTTTTCAAAAGAATATAAATAAAGTTAGGTTAGCAATAATGGATTTTATTAATAAAGATGATTCTTTTCAAAGAAATGAAAGAACAAGTTTTAGAAAGCAAAAGCTTATATTTTAGGAAAAAAATATAAGAAGACAAGATTCATTTTCTAAAAACCATCCTAAATACAAAAAATTATAAAAAGGTTTTTTTCAACTTAATATACATTTGATGAATTTAAACTTTAATCACTCGAAGGAAAATTTAATACAAGGCTAAAGGATTAAGGAAAAATTCAATTTGTTTTGGAAGAAGAAATGAAGAAAATAAAATAAGAATATACTCATTTATAACAACCTAGGAAAAATATAAAGTTTCTTTAGATACTTGAAAGGGAATTTTCAAAACTAAGGTTTAGATGAATTGTTTTATGAAATAAATTGTTGAGACACTACCATTAGGGTTTTTGCATATAAAGTGAGCATACCTATATATTCAAATGTGTTTATCAAATATATATTTATATTGTTACAAAAGGATTTTCTTTAAAATGGAGTTGAGTTAGAAAATGATTTTGCAAAAATTTAGAAAATTCGTTTTAAATCTGTACCTGACGTTTTCGGAACCCAAATGACCTTTTATGACCAAGATAAGTTTAGAAATGGATAGAACTTTTCGAATAGGTAGAAAACGGTATATCATATGCGAAATTCCGAGTTAAAATGAGCAAGTTATGGCCATTTTAAGTTGGAATTTCTTCTTATACGATTTTACCGCGATTTTAAGTAAAGTTTAGAATCTCCAAGAATAGAAATTCATGAAAGACTTATCCCGGGTATTTCTTTTGTCTAGGTGACGAAGGATACGAGAATACCCTACCCGAGGATTACTACGACTAAGAAGATAGCGAAATGGACGAGTGAGTTATTCCTCCTAAATTCGTTACTTTGCTTGTGCTTGTAAAGTAGTAGCATTAGTATACTAGGAAAAGATAAAAAAAAAAAGGATATATATTTGGGGAATTCGGGATTATATATATGATTCTATGTTTATGCGTGAATAGAGAATTAAGAATATCGCAACTTCGATCTGCTTGTTTAAATAATTTTGTTTACATACTCATGTGATTGTTTACTGTTGCTAAATTGATTGATCGCCCCTAATAAACCTTAATAAGGTTAGACCTAAGAACAATAAAACGTTCACGCATAGCATCCATCGAGTCACATCTATTTCAGAAGGCTGCTACTCCTACGCGTAGAGTTGGATTGGCTGTGATCGTGCGGTGCCACGGGCCATGTTCCTTCCTGGAGAATCCAAATCGCTCGGGGAAAGCGACTCTAGGTTCGGAGCCGAGCCAACCGAACGCTGTGGGTGAGGACCTGGGGACTAGTAGTAGAAGGTCGAGGACCTTCAACCCCGATTCCCTAACCTTTGATACGGAGGGGTAAATCTGTTCTATATGGTTTCCGGATGACTATATATATTCGCGTAATCATGTGATTGTTTCATCGTATACATAGCATATGTGTGATTAAATAAATAAACTTGTTTGAAAATATGGTGCGAATGAAAAGGAATATCTCACTAAGCTAGTTGTAGCTTATACCCCTATAGATTTGTTGAAACAGGTGTATTCGTGGATTAAATTTGAAATGACCTAGATGTATATTTTAATCAATTCTCATGTGTTTATTAATTTATTTTAAGGAGATGAATTGAATGAGTATGTTTGTGTTATTAGTAGTTTAAGATATAAGATTTTGTATGTGTATATGTTGATATTAATATTGTTGTTTTATATGCATTAATGTGTGAGTAATGAAATTATTAATGTTGTCTTTTGTACATTAAAAAGTTAAGTTAAGTTAGATTTATAAATCAACTTTAATTTCATTTAAGTTAGTTGATTTAGTTCTTGTAATTAAGTGGCATTTATGCCCTAAATGTAAGCCAAATGGAGTCCAAATTAAAGTGAAATGCAACCTAAAGTTAATATATGCATTAAGGGGTAAATTTGGAAGTGTAAAAGTCAAAATTAAGCTAATTTGATTACTTTTTGGGGCAGCTCAAAATTTTATCCGAATTTTCCTTTTCTTTCTTCTTTTTCTCTTCTTCTTCTTCCTCCATTTCCATCTCCATTTCCAAGCTCAAGTTAGGGTTATATCAAGTTTGAAAATCAAAGTATCTCTCAAGACAAGGTATATATATATATGCTTGAATTAATTTAGTTAAGGTTGTTGTGTTGTTATATTTCTTATCATTGGATGAATTGAGCTTAAAGTTGATCAAATGGTTTGTTCATGCATGGAATAAGTTATGAAGGTGTTATATGAGTGTGTGAGAGTATGCATGTATTGTTGTAGTGATATGAAGTGTCTTGATGAAGCAAAGATAGTTTAAAGTAGTTAGAGTAGGGGATTTATGGAAGTAGATTTTGAAGTGTTTAATTGTGTTGAATTCATGCTTTAAGTTACTAGAATTGAGTGGTATGGACATGAGTGATTAATATGAAGTGGGAAGTGAAGTTGAGAAAGATTTTGAAGTGTTTTAACCTAGAATTTTACAAAGTGGAAAACAGGGGATTTGAATTTTTCGTTTAAGCTTCTTTTTAAAACGTACGCCGGCATCTGGGGATTCTACGCCGCCGGCGTAGAGGCGGTGTAGAAAGCCCACAGAATCGTTTTTTCCTAACGCCTTTTGCAACGCTGCCGGCTTTAATGTTAAGGATTTGCCAGCATCTTTCCTTCAGAACGTACACCGGCAATTTGAGTTTCTACGCCGCCGGCGTAGAGGCGGTGTTGAAAGTTCACAGAACCAAATTTCTTAAAGCTAACTGAACGCCGCCGGCTTTCGCTAGGAAGTCAGCCGGCATTCTTTCTTCTAATTTGTACGCTGGCTTCTGGAAACAACGCCGCTGGCGTAGGATGCAAAGGTTGACGGCGTACACCTTTGAACGCTGCCAGCGTTGGCAGTGTATATTTCCAGAATATTGAACACCGGCTCAACGCCGCCGGCGTTGAGTGCCGGCGTATCCCCTGAGTTTTTTAATTTTAAGAGCTTTTTCTAAAAAATTTTCTAAAGTTGTTATTTGAGCATTTGAGTTTTTGGTAAGCAATTTGGGATATATTAGGATGTTTAAATGCTTATTCGTGACTGTATATTCAATTATTTGAATTTCTTTGATAATTTGTGATATGTGGATATAATATGTATATATTTGTGAGAATGAAATTTATAAATGTTGAGTTATTAATTATTGTGACATTTCTATTACAGTTAAGGATTCTTCAGTTAGTTCATCACCGAGAGATCCTAGTTCTATTCTAACGGGTTCAGGTACGCAATAACTTGTCTGATGTTTGCTAGGACCAGACATTTCTAATTTGACCTAAATTGACTTGATTTAACATTTGAATGAATTGGATGTCTATTACGCTGTTTAATCTGGTCCGAGGAGCAGCAAACCTGTCATGATGCAATGACATGTTAGCTAGGCGCTTAACCAAGTCATGATGCAATGACTTTACCATGATGCAATGGTACGCTATGATGCAATAGCGATTCTTTTGGTTAAGTGGGTAGCCGATAGGGGAGAATTGTATCTGTGTAACGTTTGCTTAAACTTAGGGGGAAATACCATGATTTAGTTCAAGGTTTATGAGAACTTGTGAACTAGGCTCATGTTATGGACTGAGTTTAAGTAGAGTCGGGCAACGGCTTTTAAACCCTAGATGAAGCTATTAACTTCATGAAATAGATATAGGAGATATAAGTATTCGGACTGCTTATATCAACCCCCTGAGCAGCTGCTGTTACTCAGGATCCCTGGATTCCCGAAGTGTGGCCGGGGTTTGAATACCCTCTTGTTGATTTGTGAATCAAATTGTAATAAAGATAACCACTTGTTCTATGGTGCATTACATGAATTGGATGACTTGTTATGTATTGGTTATTGTGTACTGGGCCTCTGGCTCACTTTTGCTACTTTGCAGGTCATGGAGACGAGTATTACGATGACTTGGGCTATGGGTCCGATTTCGAAAGATTTTTGGATGAGTGGGACGAATAGGATTCGATCACCCTGGACCTTTGGAAGACTTTTTGCGAGGGAGAAGTTATGTATAGATGGCTTAATAGTTAAGCCAAATTCCTTTTGTAATGACCTAAGATCCCTTAGGATTCTTATGTTTTGAGAAAACATGTAATTGGTTTTATTATATGTCATGTATTGGCACTAAACGATGTTTATTTGATGTAAATATATGTATAGATTGCTTTTGTTAGCAATCTTGTTTTATTTAGAAGCTATTTACAAAGTTTAGTGATTTAATCAAACAATTTGCATAAACTGTTAGTTTTAGGACAACCTTACATATAATGTGAAAACGTTATATGTGGTTGGGGATTCGGTACTCTAAGTCTCGGGATTTAGAGGATCGGGTCTTTACAAAATTTGAGGATCATGACATTAAGGAAGTCATAGACGGAAGATTAAGGATATAGAAACATACGATGAAGAAATTTTGTAAGGTTCTTTACATGTGACAACCTATATGATTAGGGACATATATTTATTTGAAGATAATAGAAGAATATGCCTTAAGAATTGAATTGTGATATGCTTATGTTTTATAATAAGTATTTTCTTTGCCTTGTTACTTATTTATTATCAATGTAAATTGTGCTACTCTGATGCGTCTCCTTGGTTGTGATGTACGCCTTGTACATAATATGGAAGCCTTTGCATGACTAAGGTAGTCATTCCTAGGCTTTAGTATTGTGTACGGCGGACTGCCACGTTTAGGGTACCCCTCGGGGCGTGACAGTTTAAGTTGGTATCAGAGCAACAAGGTTTTGGGAATTAAGAAACAGGATATTAGAAGTATAGAGTGGTAGGACTTGATCTTATGTCTAAGAATCCTTATGTCTAAGAATAGAACTTTATCTTGGAGAATATTAGAAGAAGGCGGGAAATACTTATACGAGAATCAGAGGATATCTAGTAAGATATGAAATGGAGATATCACAAAAGAGGAGTTACCCTGATGTTGACCCAAGATTGAGAAAGGTAGAAATGACTTAGAGATAGAACATAGCAGCATATTATGAAGGAGACTTAGAATTTAGAATAGAATAAACATAGTAAGCCTACCTTAGCAAGATTGATAAGCCTTAATGCATAGTAACCCTATTCAAGACCAATTAGGAGCAATTTAAGTATAATGCCTCTTTTACAAGTAAGACCCTTAGGTAAATAACATTAAGTACCTACGTTAACCTTTCAATCAGACAAACAAAAAGTCTATAACGCTTCTCTTTTCTTTAAAAACAAATAACTTGTGCGTAAAACTCGTATTAAGAAAATATCTAATACGATCGCTTCGTTTGGTTCTAGGAAGCTACCCGAGGAAGTTATGCCACAATCAAGCACCCCTCTCAAGAACAACAAGAACCAGGAGCACCCCACAAGATCTAACTCAAGAACTCTTGACCACCATAAGACGTCTAGAAGAGACGATAAGGACTTATATACAACAAATACCCATAACCTCTGCACCCGCTCCGGTTATAAGACCTCAACTCGGAGCAACACCAGTAGCACAAGTCCCTTCCTTCATGGCCAATCCTGAACCACAGGCTAAGAAGCATAAAACTTCAACCTCTTAAGGATTCCGCAACCCCTAAGGTCAGATGTTGGAAGTGTGAAGGAAGACATTTCCCCAAAAGTTGCCCACAACTGCAGTACAAGTGTTACTTCTGTGGACAAAGACCACAAAATCCTTAATTGTCCTAAGAAGAATGGCACTATCTATTCTGGTCATGCAAAGAGAAAACACAGTGCCAACAATTACCCAACAACAATAAGGAAATGCTACGTATGCAGCCGTCTCATCTGTAGGACCAAGAATTACCCACAATGCCAAGGAAACATGCTACATGTGCAAGGTGTGGTACCTTTATGTACGAAGATCTAAAACGCAAGGTTTATGGGACGACCCCACCAAAGAGATGACCCATCCAAGATAAAATGTGGACTTCGTCGGAAATCCTACCACGAATCTGATCGCAAGGAAAAGAAAAAGCTACTGATAATGAGACGAGGGATCAAGTAATCAAGAAATATTCCTACCCTGTGAAACAATCCGAGCAGGAACGAACGCTAAACCTTCCATAAAAGCTTAATATACCGATAGGAGAAACGCTTTTGTAAAAGGATTAAACAATGATGTATACATGTTTATGTATGATTTGAATTTATTATGTTTTGCATCCTTTCTTTGAACTTTTGTAAAGGAAGTATTTAAGTCTTCCTTCTGTTTCCATGTAATTGTTTAATAATATGAATTTCCTTTTCATTATTATGATTTCAGACAATTTTAATATTTCTTCTATATATTTGCTCATTTCCGTACTCGATTGCTATTTGCTTGCTCTTGATCGATTTTCCGAAAAACGTCTAGACTTAATAAAGTTCAAAATCTCACACTAGCTTAATAAAACCTGTAGAACAAATAGGAGACGTACTCGTGCTCAACGCAACCAAGAAATACCCCCTGTAGAACCTGAGAACCCGAAGGAACCTCAACAACCAAACCTACCGCAAATGGATCAAGCTAACATCGAACAACTTGCCAACCTCATAAGGAATTTCGCACAACAGGCTCAGGCTATGCCTACACCAGTACCTGCACAAGAAGCAGCACCAGAAGTTCCAACACCACCGATTGAAATGACACATTGAGCCACCTTTACCGAAACCTTATCAAAGTATGTTGCCAGAGTTCATTAAGTGCAATCGATATTTTGATGGAGCTTTTGGAAAACCGGATGAAGCTGATGATTGGTTAGCACAAATAGAACGATCTTTTAATGCTTTTGAAGTACCACAACATCTTCAGCTTACATATGGGACTTTCATGCTGAGGTTCAATGCAAGAATATGGTGGGAATCCAAAAGTAGAGACTACTACCACCAATCACATGGGAGACATTTAGGCATGAATTCTTGGAGAACTTTTTCCCTGGAAGCTTGAGAATCCAATTTAGTGCAGATTTCCTAAGTATTTCTCAAGGAGGCCGTAGTCTTGAACAATACGAAACAGAGTTCAGTAAGCTGTTACAATATGCCCCGAATCATATAAGGATAGTGAGGAACTAAAAAGGCAAGTCTTCTTAGGAGGATTGGATGAAGACCTTCGTATCAAGTTGATAGAATTTGACATCAAAGATTTCGAGAACTAGTAGAAAGAGCACGAATTGTGGATGGTGCTAAGAAAAGGAGAAGACGGAAGGAAATGTCATGATAATTGAGGAAGAATCTATAAGTGAACCTAGCCTAAGCCTCAAAGTCAATGAGCTCGAAACATCGGTCAGCCCGAGTAGAAAGAAGGATAAAAAGAAACCGGATACCCAATGTTGGAAATGCAAAAAGGACATCAACCAAGACAGTGTCCTAAGTTCAACACAAGTGTTACTACTGCGGGAGTCCGAATCACAAAGTCATGAGATGTCCAAAGAAAACCTCTGCCACTTGTCTGATCTCAAGGGAGGACATATTGCCAAGAAGTGTCCTAAGAAGAAAAATATGGAAGAGAGATACTCAGCAATACCCCCACAAGGAATACATGTGTACAACCTACAAGGACAATGGATTTGCGAGGAAGCCAACCAAGAGATAGAATTCGTTGTTTTAGAAGAAGACGATAGTCACGATTACGAATCGATATCAGGTCACCCTTAAATAACAAATTTCTTGTTGTACTGCTTAGACCAAAGAAATAGTTTGCTAGTAATGACCATAGATTATGTAATCATCACCTTACTCCAGATGGAAAAAAATATGATTGTCGAAAATTTTGTATGTATCAAAAGAAGAAGGCAAATCAATTTTATCTTGAACACGCAAAAAAAGTACATCAAAAGCATAACTATTACTACCTAAAAGCTAGAACCGGTAATGATAAAATCTCAACAAGCAAATTCCAAATTTTTCATCTTGACTTCAAACCTTGTCAAGATGACCACGTAAAGAATAAAACAACGATATGGAATAAGTATAAACATTGCGTATTTTATATATGCATGTCATATATATGCTCACATAAGAATGGGAAAGCGAATTCACAACCTTCCCTTGTCAAGTGAATGTACCAGTGTCATGTCACAGTGAGTCGTCAGTTTAAGATCGAGTCAAGTTAAGTGTCAAGTCGTCGGTCGTCTGTTGTATTGGTTAAGTTTGAAACTCTTCAGAAAGAGTCAAGGAAAAGTGAAGGTTAAAATCGCTAAAACCAAATCTTATTGATTCTATATATGTTATATTGCATAAAATATTAAACGCACCACGAAATTCCAATATTACCGACTAAAGGTACATGAGAAATAGAAAATACGAAAGAAGAAATTCAAGAACAACGATAGACTTCCAAACCCTTTTGTGGAAGCAGAACTAAGGGAAACGACGTAATAAAATCATAATACCATTCCAACAAATAAATGTGAGACAAAACTCCAATTATCATAAATATTGATGAATTACGACAAACGATTTCTCATCAAAATTCTAAAAACCTACATATGCATAACAAGTTTTGAGGACAAAACTTTCTTTAAGGTGGGTAGGTTGTAAACCCCCAAAATTTTCATAATTCATAGAAAATAATTCTAAAAGTTTAGAATTTAAATCCCAAAAATTGACTCAAGTTAAAACCAAATTCTAAATCAAGACAAGTGCTAGAAACAAAACCCTAAAAATCAAACCAAGTTAAAACTTAATTCCAAATAAAGATCAAAAACGAGTTTTCTCAATCTTGAGAAAACGAGAACCCTTGAAACAAAAGATAAAGTCCAACTACCGATTTAATCAACGTCCGTACATCAATTAAATCACCTAACTGTATTCTAACACGCAAATCAAGACAATATATCCAAATAACGATCAACAGCAAAGTCTTAAGTCCTTCGATAAAAATTCAGAAATCACAAATTTCAAATTCTCACCAAAGTCAAACTGAGTCAACTCATAACCCTAGACTCGGTTAAAACGATTCCGATGACTAAAAACTATTAAATAATCAAAAATAAAATAAAATATAAATTTCGAGCTAAAATTCTAAAACGATCAAGACTCGAAAATTATACGATCTTACGAATATCTCGACGAAAACAGAAATCAAAACGGAACCCTAAAAAGTCAACAAGCCTATAACGAACCCTAGTGTTTAAGATCTGGCAATCCTGCGTTTTCAAACCCTAGAAAACGAAATTAAGTAAATAGCCTAGAATAGTTCGTAATAACGTAAGGTAACATAAAAATATCAGATTTGCGAATTTCGAGTGACCTTTGGACCCAAACAGGATCGGTTCTCGAAAAGCGTGTCTCGAAGCTCGGAATATTAAAAATATTCCATTTATACCAATAGACTCGTAAAAATATAAGTATTCTAGAAATATCAGTTTTAAAATTTTTCGGTAGCTAAAAATTATAGATATCGCCTTATTACGTGTATTTTTATTACTACCGGTACTTTAATTGTCTAGTCTACTATTCATAGTACTTTTCTACTATTCATTACTATTCACCTATCTCTACTTTTTCTTACACCTATTTCTTACACCTACATATCTATTTTCTTACTTTTTTCATTTCCAATACACCTTTAATCACATCAAACTTTACACATTACTTCTTTATTACACAACAAAAAATAAAAAATCAAAATTCCCCTCCTAATACATGCAAAACCGGCGCCTATTGTCTCCCCATTCATTCAATTTTATTTCTTTTTCAATTTATTTTATTACATCAAAAATTCACTCCAAAAATTCTATAAATACCCCTTCCTCTTCCATTCTTTCACACATTCTTTACACTACCAAAACTCTCTCAAAATCTCTCACAAATTCTCTCATCAAGAATTCTCATCAAGAATTCTCTCTACCAAAACTCTCTCAAATCAATTCCTCACAAAAATCATGTCTCATACATAAACATCCACACATATCACTACTCACATAATACCCATTTCATTTACCATCTCCATATCTCTTACATACTTTAGGTAATATTTCTTCCATCTATTATTCATCCATGTCGTGTAACTTAACATGACTATGGTGTTGTTTTGAAACTCATATGAGTAGTAAAAGCAACAACATGTTCATGTTTTGTTCTTGTACATGAGCTTCCTATTTTATTATGTTGTTATTATTATTGTTATTATTTGCTTCTAATCTAACTTATATTATGTATATTATGTATATATATTTATTTAGAGCATATAAGCTCATTTGTTATTTATTTATTTTTAAGTTATGCAATTTATTTATTTTATGTTGATATTAAGACTAGTCTTTCTAGTCTTAGACTTGTCCATATCAAGTCAAAACAACCTTTTATTTATTTTCTTTAATCTTTCGGGACTAGTCCATTCTTAGTCCCGGGACGCCTTGATAAAGCTAAGGCTCCAATACTTGATCGGGATTCCTTGATGAAGCTAAGGTTCCCAATGCTTGAAATTTTATTTTCTTGCTCATTAATTATTTTTAGTATTTTCTTATGTTCTTATTATTTTATATGCTCATGATACTTGCATTTGCATAATGTTAATGTCTCAACTAGTCTAAAAATAGAATCTTGTTTTACTAAATGAGCTCAAAGCTAAGTTTCCAATTATATGATTACCACAAAAACATGAAGTTATTATCAACAACCTAGAAATAGAATAATACAAGTTTTCTCAAGTTTTCTTAAATAACAAAATAGTTTATCCAAGAAAACGTAAGAAATAAATGTTTTCCTTGTATTTTATGGTAATCCAAGTTTTTAGAAAAATAAATCGTTCATATGAAAGTTTGAGACTTAAATTCTTTTCTAAAACTAAGGAACAAACTAGTTTTCAAAGTTAATATAAAAATCAACTCATAAGGAACCCACTTAGGAAAAGTAATGATTTTTAAATTCTAAAGAAAGAACTTGTTTCAAAAGAATATAAATAAAGTAAGGTTAGCAATAATGGATTTTATCAATAAAGATGATTCTTTCAAAGAAATGAAAGAACAAGTTTTAGAAAGCAAAAGCTTATATTTTAGAAAAAAATATAAGAAGACAAGATTCATTTTCTAAAAACCATCCTAAATACAAAAAATTTATAAAAAGGTTTTTTCAACTTAATATACTTTTGATGAATTTAAACTTTAATCACTCGAAGGAAAATTTAATACAAGACTAAAGGATTAAGGAAAAATTCAACTTGTTTTGGAAGAAGAAATGAAGAAAATAAAATAAGAATATACTCATTTATAACAACCTAGGAAAAATATAAAGTTTCTTTAGATACTTGAAAGGAAATTTTCAAAACTAAGGTTTAAATGAATTGTTTTATGAAATAAATTGTTGAGACACTACCATTAGGGTTTTGCATATAAAGTGAGCATACCTATATATTCAAAAGTGTTTATCAAATATATTTATATTGTTACAAAAGGATTTTCTTTAAAATGGAGTTGAGTTAGAAAATGGATTTTGCAAAAGTTTAGAAAATTCGTTTTAAATCTGTACCTGACGTTTTCGGAACCCAAATGACCTTTTATGACCAAGATAAGTTTAGAAATGGATAGAACTTTTCGAATAGGTAGAAAACGGTATATCATATGCGAAATTCCGAGTTAAAATGAGCAAGTTATGGCCATTTTAAGTTGGAATTTCTTCTTATACGATTTTACCACGATTTTAAGTAAAGTTTAGAATCTCCAAGAATAGAAATTCATGAAGACTTATCCCGGGTATTTCTTTTGTCTAGGTGACGAAGGATACGAGAATACCCTACCCGAGGATTACTACGACTAAGAAGATAGCGAAATGGACGAGTGAGTTATTCCCTAATTTCGTTACCTTGCTTGTGCTTGTAAGTAGTAGCATTAGTATACTAGAAAAGATAAAAACGATATATATTTGGGGATTTCGGGATTATATATATGATTCTATGTTTATGCGTGAATGAGAATTAAGAATATCGCAACTTCGATCTGCTTGTTTAAATAATTTTGTTTACTTACTTGTGATTGTTTATTGTTGCTAAATTGATTGATCGCCCCTAATAAACCTTAATAAGGTTTGACCTAAGAACAATAAAACGTTCACGCATAGCATCCATCGAGTCACATCTATTTCAGAAGGCTGCTACTCCTACGCGTAGAGTTGGATTGGCTGTGATCGTGCGGTGCCACGGGCCATGTTCCTTCCTGGAGAATCCAAATCGCTCGGGGAAAGCGACTCTAGGTTCGGAGCCGAGCCAACCGAACGCTGTGGGTGAGGACCTGGGGACTAGCAGTAGAAGGTCGAGGACCTTCAACCCCGATTCCCTAACCTTTGATACGGAGGGGTAAATCCGTTCTATATATGGTTTCCGGATGACTATATATATTCGCGTAATCATGTGATTGTTGCATTATACATAGCATATGTGTGATTAAATAAATAAACTTGTTTGAAAATATGGTGCGAATGAAAAGGAATATCTCACTAAGCTAGTTGTAGCTTATACCCCTATAGATTTGTTGAAACAGGTGCATTCGTGGATTAAATTTGAGGATCATGACATTAAGGAAGTCATGGACGGAAGATTAAGGATATGGAATCATACGATGAAGAAATTTTGTAAGGTTCTTTATGTGACTAACCTATATGATTAGGGACATATATTTATTTGAAGATAATAGAAGAATATGCCTTAAGAATTGAATTGTGATATGCTTATGTTTTATAAAGTATTTCTTTGCCTTGTTACTTATTTATTATCAATGTAAATTGCGCTACTCGATGCGTCCCCTTGGTTGTGATGTACGCCTTGTACATAATATGGAAGCCTTTGCATGACTAAGGTAGTCATTCCTAGGCTTTAGTATTGTGTACGGCGGACTGCCACGTTTAGGGTACCCCTCGGGGCGTGATAGTTATAACACACACATATGGAGAAAGAAATAGAGTAATTGATGCTATGGCTACTTACATGTTTAACAATGAGACATTTGGAAAGGGAAAAAAGGAAGTTTAAAGTGTAAAATGTAAGTTTGATACTAAATGGTTGCTAAAAATGAGAGTTGCTTCTCACTCAATTTTCAATAAGCAGCAACACTAGCTGTAAGTACATTTACAATTTTAAGGACACAATGAAACTTGGTGGTTATTATATGAAAAATATGTGTGAATTTGTTTAAGGTATTAGTTGGTGGTTGGTAATCACTTTTTACCACTTTATATGGCAGTTAATTTTGTTTTGGGGGTGGTGGTAATCGTGGGAAGAATAGCGGAATAGGTTAGGTAATCCCTTATTCAATTTTTTTATTCTATTCAAAATTTAAGTTCAATTTTTAAGTTTGAGAGAAAAATGGAGAAGAGATGGAAAAGTGGATTAGGGAAAAATGAAGTTGATTGCAACATGGGAAAAACAATTAAGAAAAATAAAACTTTATGTTAATATAATAGTAATTTGTGGCTAGTTGCCTAAAAAGAATAAAGAAATAAAAGAAAAATTGATGGCCCCACTTTATCAACTAACCATACAACATCCCATCTTTAGGATTTGCAGATAAACTTTAATGATATTAAAGTAGTTAGAATTTAGCATCTTATATTTTATCAATTTATATGCATGAATAACATGGAATGCATTTGTGCACAAGTTTATCAATAAAGTGGGTATTGATTTCATCTATATCTACATTTGGTTATTAATGTATACCTATTATTCTATATAATTTTTAACCATTATATCTAAAAGAGTACTCGATGCTTTTAAACTTTAATACTGCATCACCAATACTTACATTATGACCAATGAGATGATAATCACTGATTTATTTTTTTCTCATTGAGTCATAAAGTACACAACCAATATATCATATTGCTATAGTAAATTTACATCTTCAATAGAAATATTGTTGAAGTTTTCATAATCTTTTAATATTATGTGTTTAAATTTCACCTAAGAGAATCATAGATTTACAAGCTTACACAAATATTATGTAGATAATACGCCCATTGGTATAAAGATGCTTCATCCATATGCTACTCAAGAATATTATTTATCACTTTGTAATAACCTTTGTAGTAAAGAAGATTAAGGAAATTTTGAAACATATCATCCATTCACTTTGTAAACTAGTAAATGATGCTGTGTCCTAATCATAATAAACAAATGTTTGATGATATTTCTATTTCTTGGATTGTGTGAGAATTAGATCTTGATTTTAGGCTACAATTCATACAACTTGTAAGAAACATGATAAATATATAAATAAATAAGAGAATATAACATAAAAATTTTAAGTGTAAAATCTTAAAAATTGCAAGCTTAAAAAAACTAGATAACTTTAAACAAATTACAACTTGGAAGCTACAATTCAGAAAAATCCACAGTAGTATGTGATAAAAATGAGAAAAAATTTATACTTAATGAAATAGCCATGAATCTCCTAATTTATATTTTAATGTGTTATTGAAATGATATATGATTTTGAAATGAGATATATGTGCAAGAACAATATAATTAGTGCATGTGTTGAATATGTGTCATTTTGTAAATGTGTATATGCAATGAATTTAATGTTATTGTTTTATATATATTAATATGTGCATAGTGTAATAAATGTTTGTGTCTTTTATGAATTAATATGTATGTGTTATGTTTGGAATTATCAAAATGACTTTTGAATTTCCTAAGAAATTATTGACAGAAATTTTACAAAGTTTAAGCCTAATTTTCAAGCCTAAATTAAACCCAAATGCACTCAAATTAAACCTAAGTCAAACATACCTCTAAAATCAAACTTTGGACAATTATAGACCTCAAATTTGATTAATTAGGGTCTCTTTTGGCAGCCCTATTTTTTCATACGAATTTCTATTATTTCTTTTCGTTCTCTCTTCCATCTATCTCTAAACCATAAGCCATGAACCAAAATCAATAACAAGCCTTTGGATTCAAAAATCGCTTCAAGCCAAAGCCTATTCATGTAAGTTAATGCAAACATAATCACTTTGTTTTATTTTCTTTCTTGTATTTTAGATATAAAACTTATGGTAGGATGAGTTAATGTTATTTGAGTTGATTGATTTATGCATTGATATATGTTAGGTTATGCTTTATTATTGTGTGAACTTAGTTAAGTGTTAGGGAAGTTGTAAGAAGTGTTGGTGAGTAGTGAAGTTAAGTTGAGTAGTTGAAGTGTGGAATTGAAGTGTAATTAGTGTTTGATGTTGTAGTTGGGTGTTTGATAATTAAAAGTGGAGTTTGTGATGTTTGAATTGTGTTTAGAACATATAACAAGTTTTGGGAAACCTAGAATGAGTTTAAAGAAAGATTGATAGTGTAAAAGTTTACAAAATGTTGTAAAGAAAAATAAGGGAAGTAAAACATTTTCGAATAGGTCTATTTTTGAGTGTATACTGACATCTGGTACTTCAATGCTGCCGACATAGAGGCGGTGTTGAAGGTGATCTGAACCTATTTTCTTAAAGCCGTTTAAAATGCTGCCAGCTTTCGTAAGGAAAATTGGCTAGCATTGATTTTTCAAATCATACGTTGGCTATTAGGTTCCTACGCCACTGGCTTAGAGTCGATGTGGAATGCGATCGAATCAAAATCTTTAACATCGAACTTAAAGCCGTCGGCATAGTATCCCACGCTGTTGGCGTACATGGATATGCTACCGGTGTTGGGGATATTCACGGGCATGGATCAACCCCGTGGAATCTTGATAATTTTTGGAAATTTAGAGTTGTAGTCTACACCAGCTCAAGGCCATCGGCATAGACTAAAGGCTGTCGGCGTATCCTTGAACGCTACCAGTGTTGCCAAGTATTAACTTTTAATGCATTGTGCACCGGTTCAATGCCACCGGCGTGTCTCCTGTAGTTTTCATTTTCAAAATTTTCTCTAATATTTCCCAAAGCTTGATATATGATCAATTGAATATTTGTTGTATATTGTATGATATAATATGATGTTTAAATGCTATGTTATGAGTTTGTAATAATTTATTTAAATCTCTTTTATTAGTTATATTTGAAACTAGTTAATTAGTGCTTGAACTAAGTGAGAAATTCGATATTATTTTGTACAATGAGAGATCCTTGCATGGCCAACCCCATTAGTTCCCGAGCTATTACAGGTACGTGGTAATTTGGTTGTTTCTTTGCTAGGATAAGCATCATTCAAAGTTATTCTAAATTAAGAAATTTAATAATTGTTTGTTGAGTGTCTTTTATATCATTGAATTTGTTTTAGAGAGCGGTAACTCTACTCAGATTGGGGGCATGATAGTTTTAGGCACTTAGACCACCCCTGTCATTTTGATATGACTATCATAAGTGGTTTAGTGAGTAATCGATAGGGAATTTGGTATCGGTATAACATTTTCTTATTCTTGAAAGGATGTAATATAATTTAATTCAATGTTTACGGGAACACTTGAATTAAGTGATATTATGGATCAAGTTAAGTAAAATTGAGATATGGCTAAAACCCTAAATGATATTACTTAATCATTATGGATAAATCTATCTAGGATGGTATGAGTATCCGAGCTGCTTATATCAACCTCCTGAGTGTCGTGATACATTACTCAGGATCCCCTAGTATTACGAGCTACGCCGAAAGGTGGGGCTGCCTAGTTTGTATGAACAGTAGGGACCACTTAGGGAGGCAGACGTGATACTAGATCATTGATGTTCGGAGTTTAAATACTCCTATGATGTATGACTAACTAAAGATTGAATAATTAATTATTGGTTGTTGCATTTTGCATTTAGCTTAAGCATGTGTGAATCACTTTGCATTTGTATTCGTTACTTGCGTACTGAGCATTTGGCTCATATTTTAACCATTTCTGGTGATGAATCTGACGAGTTCTACATGAGTATGGTATGGAACCGATTTCGAGGATTTTCTTGATGATTTGAAGGACTAAAGATGACCTTAGACTTGATGGGATCCTAACTTTGTAATAGACTAGTTATGATAGCTCTTGTAATAGTATTTAAAGTTCTAGTTGGATTATATGTGTAATTTTGTTAAGGCTTGTAAGAAGCCTTTGGTTGTAATGTGTGTATGTATATATATACTTAGCTATGTATGACTTGGGTTTATTCCTTTTGTGATATAAGTTAGTGGTGTAGTGTGTTTTCCTAATATTCTTGAAAAACTATGGTTTTTATTATATTAACTATGCGAAATTAGATAAACAATTCCTCAAACACTTTTTTAGACAATCTTACATATAATCCTATAGGTTATATGTGGTTGGGGAACTGTCATTGCCTATCTTAATTATAGGGATGATAGCAGATCCTTACACTTAACTTGCATACAAGCCAAGCACAACAATAGATAACTCGGATTCAAACTAAAGGGAAAACCAATTTGGGAGCTAAAATTTTGTATTTCATTTTCTATTATTTTTTTTGTGTTACACTTATAATATGATGTGATAACTGAATTCTTTCCATACAATATGTGATAATGTAGAGGTGGCACATATAACTAACAACACATCAGCAGTTTAATTATAAAGTTTCAAGAAGCTATTACAATGTATTCCACTGAATGCAGCTAAAGTAATTATTCTGGGACTTTATTTAAATGCCCACTTCTTATATTACATTTTATGCAAGCTCACTGACTTGCATGAGCCTATTGACTCGCTTCCATTCGCATCTAGCCCATTTGTAATTTCTCATACATCTTGTCATTTTGTAAACTCAACAACTTAGTCGACAACTCATGTCCCCTTTGAACTGTGTTAGTTTCATGTTCTAAACCTAGCACACAAATTCATTAATGTAAACAATAATAAAAATATGATATTCTTCATTCACAATCAAATAGCATTAATTTTTCTCTTGTTGAATCCTAAGAATTTATGATCTCTTTTACACTATCCAATACACTTAATGGTATGTGTGAGTATGGTATTTACAAAAGTATATAAACTAGTGCATAAATAAGTAATGACTTAGATATTTAGATAATTTAAAATGACCACAAGCTATTGCTATAACATCACATCTCCTATGTGTTGACTAAAACTATTAACAACCCGTGTGAAATAGGTACCTGAAGATCGAGTAATTATACCATTTAGAAAATGAGACACAACCAATAAATTTATAATCTATACTTGCTCTTCAAAAAATCACTCATATAATTAGATATATCTACCTTCAATTTTCAACCCCTAGGTCTATCATTTGGCTAAAAAATTCACCACTTAAGAATGTCACAAAAGTGTTCCCAAAACCATTAGGATAGGAAATTTTTAACTAGTTTATGAAAAATATAGATTCATCATTAGTATTAGAATTAAATAATCTAGGAATAAGGATTAAACATTTAATAAAATTTTTAGTAGATAAATATACAAATAGCCAGGCAATTAAAAGGACAATATCAGTTTTGAAGTACAGTTTATACTCCACATGATTATAGTAAACCTGAAAATGAACATTAGAAGAAAAACAAATATAAGCCAAAGTAAAAATAGTTCCTTAGGAGTAGAGCTAGGGAACCATATTTAAATCTACAAAAACATGTTAGAAAATATGATAAGAATAGAACATACAGGAATAAACTAAAATGTTCCATTACTATACTTTTATTCATATATAGAAGCCTATTGTGTCTTTATGTCTTAGACTCGAGTTTTAGCATATGAATACGTATGAGAAAACTTATCGAATATAGATTTAAGTATCAATTTAAACTACTTATTTCGTATTTTTCCCCTTTGTTACTCTAAGGTTCCGAAAGGTATCACAATGATGCCTATCTTTCTGTTTTGTATTCTTAAGTATTATTTCAAGTTTATTTTTATTTCTTCAAGTTTTAGTGATTAAACTTACTTTAAGTTCATTACTCTACTTTTTAGTTGAAGCATATATATTTATATTTATTTTCATTTTGCTTATGTTGAGCTTATTTTAAGTATGTAATTTTAGTTAATTTGATTATACCAACTAATATTTCTACAATTTACAATAATCTACACTTTATATCTGATAAATGTCGAATTTCATACTTAGTATTTTGGAATTATTTCTTAAGTTTAATTTCACAATCATAATTTTTATATAATCTTGATTTTCTAATTTGTACTTGAATTATTTAAGTTTTGTTTTGGGAATGTTATTCTTTTATATGTGTTAAAATCTCCATATGTCCATATAGGCTTGTTATTGAGTTTATCTACTAGATCTAAAGCTAAAATATCTTTTATCTATATAATACTTAAATCATATCAAGTTTAAGTATTGAACCTTATTTCTTTGTATGATCATAATCTTATATTTGCATATAGGATCATATACTAAGGTTTAATTACATATTCAATCTTCTTATTGATCGAATAACCAAATATGTTCCATTTATCAAATTCAAATAAAATTTTCTTAAGTTTTATTATAGGGATGAAACTTTTATTATAGGGTTCTAAGGTTTTCAAAGATTTTATTTTCCTCCTTAATTCCATTTCTACTCATGAGTATATGTTGCGTGTGATTTAAACTATTAAACTTGCCATAGAATATCTTTTTGATGGGCGGAACTACGTTTACTTTACTTAGTTCTAATTGTTTCTTTAATTAAGTTTTGCTTCATAAAACATAATGAACATTTATATAATGACATTTAACCTAAGATTTAAATTGAACTAACATGATCTCTATGTTTCCTTTTATTAAATATAACTAATTATCTAAGTATTGTTAAAGAACTTACATCATCATGATTTATTCTTTCTTCCCTAAGATTTTGTGTATAGGAAATTATGTTGTTTACCTAAGGAATTTAGAGTAGATGAGGTGAAATATATATATTTTGGAAATGTTGCATTTTTTTTTTACGATGAAGAGGAAAAATAAAACAGGGTTTCGTGTTTTATGGAGATTATAATATATATATATATATATATAAGATGAATAATTTATTATATTAGATAGATATTGATGAATACACAATTAAATTACTAACTAATATCAAATGAAATATTTGAATTAGGTTTTAGATCTTAGATTTTATAAGAGATAGTTTTCACTTGATTTCTAGTGTTTTGTGTTTACGCAATTGAGTAATATTATGGTTTTTGTTTACCCAATTAGGGTTTAGGATTTTACAAACTAAAGTTGGGTTTGGTGTTATGTAAGTTAAGAATATTTTTATTTTAGTGTTTTAGATATTAAAATCTTAGTTTAAGTTTTATTTATGTAAATTAGACCTAATATCTTGTTTTAATGGGTATATTTTAATCCGAGCGATTTGTCACTTAAATTTCTATCTATTGGCAAATGGACTCTAGAAATTAATCATTTATTATTATAATCAATTTTCTATTTTTTAGCAGTTTACTATCCCTTTGATAAGAAAAATGTAATATCAGCTAGTCAAATACACATACTAACATGGCATAATCTTATATTATTATCATTATATGTGCATGTAAATATGTATTTATTGTAAAAACTAATATAAAAACTCCTAATATTATGAAAACTTCTACATTTAGGATCATAAAAGCAAAATTTTAGAGTGGTCAAAACCTTATCTTATGTGGTCTTGAATTGAAGAGCGTATCGCCACGTTCATAACATCACTTCCGAAATTGACATCGATTATAGTATATGAAAGATATGAGCTTTTGAAGATAAGAGGAGCTTGTAGTTTTTTTTTTTTTTTTTCATTCATGAAGAAGGCTGCTAGTTTTTTTTCTTTTCTTTTCCTTCTCCTTTACGGAGAAGATTCTGATTTTTCTTTTACTTTTAGTCTTCTATGGAAGACTGAGAGAGAGAGAGAGAGAGAGAGAGAGAGAGAGAGAGAGAGAGAGAGAACAGAGATAGGAAGAGAACAGTGAGAGAGAGAATTTATAGGAAAAAAATTTCGTGGCCTCCAAGTACTGAATCTTGGTGAGAAATTTTTATTTTTTAATCCAATTAAACGTATGATAAATACTCATTCGATAATATTTTTAGGTAAAAACTTCTGTACCTACTATATTAAATGTTCTAAATACTATGATATACGTAAAATTTTTAGTTTAAGAATTTATTTTTTAGCTCTAATATCTATTATGGTAAATTATAATTTATCCTTTAAGAATTTAAATTATTAGTATTTTGATATTTTATGACTTGATTAACAATTAAATTGTTCTTAATTTGACTTTATTTATATTTTACTATTATAAATTTATAGGATTTATCCTTTGTTCATACATTGTGAATTATTCTTAGAATCTAATTTACTATCATACTTATTATTTTGGTGTTTAGTTTATATATTAATCCTACTATTATTGTTATCTCCTTGAAAATATTTATTTGATACAAATACCATATATGCTAATATATAATATATATATATATTATTTTGATTACGTCTTTTATTAGATATATTGATAATTACCAATATTTAAGTTCCCGAAAAATAGAGATGATTTTTCGGGTACTTTCTGAAATTTCCACTAGATATTACTATCAATTTAATAATTACTCAAATTAGGTAGACATATAATTCAAGGTGCTACACCTTATCCTTGTTTGTTCAATCTTCGGCCAAATTTTACAGCTGCATACACCACCTGATTGCTACTACCTCTCTCTTCCATTTCTCCTTTTTCGTTTTACCTTATTCATCAAACAATAACACAATCGAACATCCTTAAACAAGCACCAGCACTTACTACTACTATTGAGCATATTTTCTTTCAAACTATCGGATCAAGCAAAGCATGACAACCACAATGCATCATCATGTGAGATGTTGCTTCTTCCTCATTTTCACTTTTTTTTCTTTTTCGCCTTTCTTTTTCGTGTGTACTAACTGTTGTTGATGTTTCCATCATTAGAATGTGGCTATTGTGATGTTGTCCCTAACATAAACATAGCATACACATTAGGTGGCACATAGTTACTACCTAACCCTTATATCAAATAAACAATGACAGAGTCGATTACCTTTCTTGCTGTTGCCAACGTTTTTTTAAGGGAAAAATATAATAAAAGAAAAGAAAAGGGTAGCACAAGTACACCTATAAGTTGAAAATAGAAGCTCCATGTGTAAGCCCTAGAAAATTACAGTAAATAGTTCTAAAGATGAACTTTGAAAATAAAACCCTAAAAGTCACTCCGAATTCAAACTGAACTTCAATACGTCCCAAACTCCGAACGAATTCCGGAAATTCTGAATCGTGAGAAAAATAAGAAATCTCAGAAATAAAATAGCAACTCAATATACATCCATTCTAAAACCTCTACGTACGACAAATTTTCTATTTAACTCTAACTTATAAATTCGGGTAAAATAGAGCCCTAAAGCAAATTGTTAGGAAGTAAATAGTGATTAACCTTCGGGGATAAAACTCAATCCAAGGAATTCCAAGAATGTTGTGAGATACTAAACACTTATGGAAATCGACCTTAAAATAAATCTCACCAACTAGGTATGTCATAAAAATATAAAATATCAGTTTCCATTTTGGCAAAGGTATATATCGGAAAGTCAACCGGGAAACCTAAGTCCCTGAAACTCCCAAGAAATTCCGTAGTCTAGATTCGCTAAACCAAGGAGTCGGAATAAGAGTAAAAGGTATATTTGGTTCGTATTAAGCCTAGGATGCCTTAAAGGATGAGATCAACAAGTTTTCGACCTATTCCAATCCGGTCAGGTGCCGACTTCGAAAAGCGCACCCTAGGATTCGAAATGTTAAAAATATGTTATTAATGCCGTTAGACTCATATTTCTATAAGGATCTCTAAATTATTAGTTTTACAAATTTTTTTAAATAGCTAGAATTACCTGATTTTGCAAAATTACTTGTATTTCATTACTACCGATAATTAGCTGGTCTTTTGGTACTATTTACTATTATTCAATTCACAATTTTACTATTCTTGTAATGTGTACCCCGGTTTTCCTAGTAACCAAGTAAACTTCAGAAACCGGAGAATGAAACCCTAAAAATCGGACTGGTTCAAGCTCAAGGAGAGAAGCTTAGAAACCCTAGATCCGACTTTCCTCGATTTCATTACAAAAGAAGTTTTATAAAATAAACGAACATGAATTATTGTTTTAAAGTATATTTTAAACCTTAGAAAGTTTTAAATTCAGGAAATTTTCTATTCCAGGCCTTCCGAGCTCAATTACGGAAAAACATGCCCCAGCACCACAAACACAGAAAAATATTCCGGAATATTCATCAGAACCAAAATTTTATAAGGATTTAAAAAATATCAATTTTATAATTTTTCGGGCTATAAAAATTACAATTATACCTTTTTTCCATGTTTTCTTTACAACCGGTAAAGTAGATGTCTCGTCTACTATTCACAAGTACAACCTACACTACATACTACCCATACCCTATTCTTACATCCTTACAACCACTCAATTATATTTTCTTTTCTAAGGAATTTTTGTCTCTTATTAAATCATCACTTTTATTACATTTTATTACATAAATTTCAAATTTAAACAATTTCAACTCACTCCCTCTCTCCTCCCTCCTAAGGCCGGTGCACACCCCCCTTAATTCCCCCTCTATTTGTTTTATTTTACTCCTTTTTAATACAAATAAACCCTAAAACACTTAATATATAAACTCATTTCTACTCTCTCTCCTCATTTTTACTCATTCCAAATTTTTACAAGAGCAAAATCCCCTCTTCTTCTTCTTCTTCTTGCCGTGAACCACACCACACACACACATCCACTCACAAGCTTATTTTATCTTATTTTCTACTTCAAATCTCCATTGGTATGATGATTTCAAGCTTTGTTATTATTAAATCTTGTAATGGCAAGACTTTTCTTGTGTGTTTTCTACTTTAAATCCCAATGAGCATATGCTAGGGACAAGAAAACACTAATACAAGAATATCAAGCCATCACAAGAAGTAGATCTTGTGTTTAAAGGAGTTTTTGTTGAAATAATATTATGTCTATGCATGTAAAGTAGAGATCTTGCATGAAAAGTTTATGTTCATGTCATTTAACTCATGTTCATGCACTATAAGTGGTAGATCTAGTGCTTAAACACTCATGCTTTCATTGACATTTAAGTTCATGTGGTTGTTTTGAGCTTACATGCATTTATGACCATAAAAGTTTAGTATTGCATATATATAAATGTGTTAGATGATAGATCTTTATGTATACTAGACAAGGAACCTAAAAAGAAAAGATTTTTGTTAGAAATGTCTGGTGGAAAATTCGGATGATTTTTAAACCCATTTTAAAATCCATTAAAACCACTTTGAAACTCATATTTTACATGAAAAATGAAAGGTATATGTAATAGGTATCTTTAAGGAATGATTTTTACAAGTTTGAATGAGTTTAGGCATGAGTAATGTGTAAAACAAGTAGTGGAGTTAGAATGGAAAATTTTGAGGTAGTGGTTAAATTGTTAAATTCGTATTTTGGTGTAATGCCTACATAAACACCTAGTGTTCAAGCTTAAATTGCATGTTTTAGGAGTTAAATGAAGTCCTTAGGCAATAGATATAATAAAGTTTCAAATTTTGGTGCATTAAACAAGTTTTCTCCTAAGCAAAGTGCAAGAAATGAAATTTTCCAAAATTCGGATTTTTGTGAAAAGCTTGTTTAAAAACATATTTACAAAGTGAAAAATGTGAATTTCTATGCATAAATGGAAGTCTTTGATAGTATAGATGTTAAAGACTTGTTTTTAGTTAGATAACAAGTAAATTCTAGGAATAGGATCCTAAAATACTAGAAGATGCAAAAATTTGGAAAGAATGGATTTTAACGAATGGCTAATGTGAAGTCTTGTAATGATTAGGAGTTCTTAAGAGTTCCTTATCAAAAATCATCAAGATCATGCATATATTGAACTCATTACATGACATTCATACTAGGAATTCATTCATATTCCATCTATGCATGAGTTATCGACTAAAAACATTTTTACTAAATGCGAAACAATTTTTCGGAAATGGAAACGTTGCAGTACAGAGCTGATCCTTCTGTTCTGTGACCTTAATGTCTTTAACACTTGAAAATAATATTAGATATAGATAGATCTTTCGAAGTAGATAGAAATCGATATAAAATTTGCGAAATTCCGAGTTAAAACGACTAAGTTATGGCCGTTTTAAGTTGGAACTTCCGCAAATAGCGAGAATCACAATTCTGAGTAGTTTAGATGCATAGCTTGAACTAGTGGAGTGATGAGATTCTCATTAGGCTATTCTTATTTGGTAGGTGATCCCGGGCACGATGATACCCTACCACCCGACCACTACTATTACTAAGAGACAGGCGTACCATGGTCGAGTGAGTATCTCTTCCGATTTCAATTATTGTTTGTGAATGTAATGATAGTCGCACTAGATGCTAAGTAAAGATAAAAAGAATGATTATGTATGATGGGGTTAGTTGGGAATTATGATTGTCTGTTGTTGATATGTGAAGTCGAACTTAAAGAATATCGAAGCCGGGTGAAAAGTTATTGCTTGTATAGAGATGAACTAGAATTGATTGTCTACGATTCTTGCTTGGCCACCTGAAAGAATTCGATTAATTGATTATTGGACTTCAAATATAACTGAACTCATGCATAACACGATGGGGAAGGAGCATTAGCATTGTTGGTTTTTCGTGATCCATAAAACGAATATATGTTGGTTTTTCGTGATCCATAAAACGAATATATGTTGGTTAATCGTGATCCATAAAACGAGTATGTGTTGGTTAATCGTGATCCATAAAACGAATTTTGTTCAGTTGACCGTGAACTTAAACGACGTCGTACCGCAGGATTCGTTAATCTGCTAACCCGGGATAGAGGGCGCAAGTCTATCCACATATGATTTCCGGCTGGTCATATGTTTGTTGAACTCACTTATTTGATGCATTTCACTTGATTGATTAATTACTTGCTTGAATGATTTGTCTTAATTGTGACATGGAAGTTTTCACTCACTAAGCTAGTGTAGCTTATACCCCAATAGTTTCCTATTGCAGTATGAATACCTTTGGCTATCTCCGAGGACTTGTGGACATAAGGTATAGCTCTTAGATGCTAAGAAGCTTTTGATAAGGCTGGGTCCCAAAAGTAAAATGGACTTCTAATCCTGTTTCCCCTGAACCAATGCCCGAGGGATAATACAAGGAATTTTGTGAGCCTGAGATTTCTTAGTATTGTCATCGGAGGTATGCTCCCTAGTTCATATAATAGAATAAATCTCTGTAAGATGGTCATGATTTACATTCTTGTTGCTATGTATGTCTTTTTAAACTACTACAAAACAAAGTATGGTCTCTGTATGTTGAGAGTGAGCCTTACACCCGATATTCAAACTCATGGGAAGACCAAGGTTGTCTTACTTGAGTTTAAATATTGAGTGTGGCGGACTGTCACGTGTAGGGCACACTTTAGGGCGTGACACCATGGTATCCTTCTTCTCTCCCTATCTTTAGACTTGATTTAACATACAGTACTTGACTACTCTCTCCAGTCTTTAGCTGTCTCACACATAATTAAAGGGGAAAGGAAAGCTATTTTGCGACATAGGCTTATATTCCATCTTGGTAAGTGATCCAATTTTCATGGATGATATTAAAAATGTAGGCTTGAGTAATTTTGATTTGTTTCCATTCTAGCTATCTACTATCTTCTTGGAAAACATTATCACTAAAACAAGACAATAACAAATCATTAGCTGCTACCGAGTATCTAATGCTCTCCAAGTAAGTTCTTGGACCTCCATATGATCTTAAGTGAATGTTTAGTTAATTATAGCAAAGAAGTGGCGAGGAGCTTTATTGGCTTGGTTATCAAAGACACATATATACACACACAGACACAATATACTTCCACCTTAGTCGAGAGATGTTGGAACATTAAGAGAACGACCTTTTTTGCCTCCAATGACTGATATAACTAGATCCATAAAATAGGAAATGAGTGTAACATATAAGAAGCTTCAAGATCGTAGATTCATGAACAAAAGATAGGTGATAAGTATATAATGAACTAAGACATATTGTGATAAAAGAAGATGAAGAATATGTGACTTAAGCTGAAATCAACAACAATTCGAATTCTAGCCCTATACATTTTAATACCTTAAAGCTGCCAATTGGTGAAAATAATACCATGAATGCGAAATGCCTGGAAAATCTTGTGAAAACACCTATTCATTCATAAAAAACCAGATAAGAAATGACTTAGATAATGCAAAAATAAGAACATGAATACTAATTGCAGTAGGAACACGATAACAATGCCTTTTTCATCTTATTTTGTAAATTATCAACTTTCTTTAGTAACTTCAACAACACCAATGAAAAGTACTAAAAAAATCGAGTGAAATCAACTACTCACTCATTGAGAACGGATAAAAATGACTTAGATATATAAAAAATAAGATTGTGAAATAAAGCTACAGAAAACCACAACGGCAACGACTGTTCTTGGTGAAATTTTATAAATTTTAGAATTTTTTATGTAAACCCCGAAATTTTTTTTCACAATAGTATACGGTAATAAAATAGAAAATGTAAATTAGATAGTGAATTTAGAACCTGATAAAAATCCTAGAATAGTCCTATGAGTTGTAATAAACTCATTCCTAGTTTGAAAAACCCGAATAAAAATTTTCTCGACCTCAATGGATACCAAAAATGAGATTTCGTATCTTGAACTAATAATTCAAGATATAATTAGAAATAGCTTTAAAATTTCAAAACCAATAAGATACAGTTTATTAATAGAGCTTATCGGTATAAAACAATAATTTAAAAAGGAAATACAAAGATTATAAATACATAATAGACACTAATACTGAACAATAATTATCAATCTAGATCTAAAAAGAAAATTTCAAACCCGTTGTTATAATTGTTAGGGAATTCTGAATTTATTAGGACTTGGTTCCTAACTTAATTCATCGAACTTGATAATTCAATCACGTAAGTTAAAAATACTAAAAATAATTAATCGTGTAAAGTTTTAACTAAAAATTTGAAAATATAAATAATTTAGAGTTTTGTAATAACTTAGGTAATTTTTTTCAAGATAAAACGTAAATAAAATGAGTATAGATATACGCGAATAATTTAATATTAGCAAAAATATTTTTGTTAAAAATTATTAAATAATTAAAAAAATGAAAATCGAACACTTCACTTACTGCACGGATTGGAACGTTCGGACGTGGAGCAGCAGAGATGCCTTCATCATGCGCGGCAGTTGGAATCACCGAGCAAGAAGAACTCCTCCACACGCGCAGCACAGCAGCTCACCCCACTCACAAGCAGCATCCAACGGGCCATGTAAGCCCCCAAATTTTTTTCGAAAATGGTTTTGGAATGCCGAATCGAAACCGTAGAGTTTGACCCAAGTTGAAACCAAACCTTAATCAATTTCGATCACGGGATTTCATAAAAAATTTTCAAAAACAAAAATAGAAAGTCCAATGATCATTCGATTTGAAAACCCGAATATAAAAAGATCCACCTATCCGATCCTGGATATAAACTCCTCAATTTCTAGGGTAAAGTTGGATTAAACCCTAACCCTAATCAAACCAGAATTTCCAAAAGTCAACAAAGACCAAGACAATTAAACAATTTCAACTCCGGCAATCCCGCGTTCTCAAACCTTAGAAAACGAAATTAAGTTAATGGCTTAAAATAGTTCGTAATAATATAGGGTAACATAAAAATATGAGATTCGCGAATTTCGAGTATCTTTGGACTCAAACGGGATCAGTTCTCGAAAAGCATATCTCGAAGCTCGGAATATTAAAAATATTCCAATAACACCAAAAGACTCGTAATTAAACAAATATTTCAAAATATCAGTTTTAGAATTTTTCAGTAAATAAAAATAACAGATATAGCTCGATTATACGTATTTTTATTACTACCGGTATTTTATATGTCTAGTCTACATTCATTACTATTTCACTATCTCTACTTTTTTTATACCCATTTCTTACTACCTACATACCTATTTTCTTACTTTTTACATTTCCCATACAACTTTATTCACATCGAACCTTACATATTATTTATTTTCTTTACAAAAAAATTACAAAACAAACAAAATCCTCTCTCTTCTCCTCATGTGCGCCGGCCACTCCTTCTTTCTTCTCTATATTATTTTCTTTCCAATTTATTTTATTACATAAAAAATTCACTCAAAAAATTCTATAAATACTCCTTTCCTCCTTCATTCTTTCACACACTCATTTTACATAACAAAACTCTACCAAAATACTCTTTCAAAATATCTCTCCAACCATTCTCTCTCAAAATACTCTCTACCAAATTCTACTCTTCAAGAAGAGAATAACAAAACACAAAACATATTCATCTCTTTTCAAACCTTCCATTGAACCTTTGGTAAAATCCTACTTAAATTTCTTCATCATATTCATACAACTTAGCATGAGCTTAGTGTATGTTTCTTAGACTCATATGAGTTAAATAAGCAACAATATGTTCATGTTTTATTTTTGTTCATGTTCCTGTTTACATTATGTTATTATGTTGTTGTTGTTATTGTTATTATTTTTACTCTAATCTAACCTATATAATATTATGTATACTATGTATATATATTTATTTAGAGCATATAAGCTCATTTGTTATTTATTTACTTACATGTCTTGCAATTTATTTATTTACTTTTTTTATGCAATTTATTAAGACTAGTCTTTCTAGTCTTAGACTTGTCCATATCAAGTCAAAACAATTTTTTTTTCTTTTCTTTTCTTTTGGGACTAGTCCATTCTTAGTCTCGGGTTGCCTTGATGAAGCTAAGGCTCCCAATACATGACTAGGATAACTTGATGAAGCTAAGGTTCCCAATGCTTGACTATTTTATTTATGTTTATTTACTTATAAGTATTTCTTTCCATCTTATCATGTATTATCATTACTTTTACATTGCTACATAATCATATCCATACATGATTATATTATTGTTGTCTTAAGTAAAAATAAAAATGGGTTCTTTCTTAAATAAAGAAAAGTAAACTAGATTTCTTAACAAAAAGAAACTTTAACAAAAAGATCTAAGTTTTGTTTTTAACTCTTTTCAAAGGATAAGTTAATCAAAGTTTCTAGAAGAAGTAGTAAAGTAAATTTCTTCAAAATAATAAAAAGAATTCTTTTCTTTTATAAACCAAACTTAATACTCCATAAAGATAAAAAAATTTTTAGCCTTGAACTTAAGATTTTAACTCAGCCATATCTTTTATAAGACTTAAATAGATTTATTATAAACTTTGAAAATCACATACTATGAAAGCATCTTCAAAACTTCAATTTTATAATTGTTATTCTCTTTTCAAAATTAGAATGAAATTTTGCTAAAGTTTTAATTTTAATAATTCTTTATTAAGAAAGCTTTTCTTATAAACTTGTCTAAAAGATTGTTCTATCACTTGACAAATAGTAAGAATAAAACAAGTTTTTCAAACCAAGGTAAAACCAACTCACAATTTTAGAAACCAACTTAGAAAAATAAAATTTGACAAGTAAAGTGTAAGGTAAACTCACTTCTTGAAAGAGAGAAAGGATATAAAAATAAGAAGAAAACTGACATTTAACACAACTTCAAATATTTGAAACTTAAAGAATATTTTGAAAAGCTTATTTTCAATCACTAGGAATAAAGTTAGTAGATAACTTAAAGAACAAAAATTTTTGAAAAGAAATTTACTCTTGAAAAAAGTGAAGAAAATGAAATAATAAAACATTTACTCATAACAACTCAAAAATATTTTTGTCTTCCTTCTAACAATTCAAAAAGGAGAAATTCTCAAAAGTTTTATCTTCCAAAACCATTAAAGACAAATTGTTTATGAAATATCAATATTGAGACAACACTACAAAAATCATGCAGACAATATGAGTATAAAAATATGTTCAAAGGATTTTTCAACTATAAATATATACATGTATTTTGTTTAAGGATTTTTGAGTAAAGAGAAGTTTGGAAAAATCATATTTTGTGAACTATAGATTCGTAACTATTCTATACCATAGTATTTTCCAATCCAAATGGCTTTTTATGACAAAAATAACCTTAGAAATGGATAGATCTTTTCGAGTAGGTAGAAAATGGTATATTATATGCACAATTCTGAGTTAAAATGATCAGTTATGACCATTTTAAGTTGGAATTACCTTCTATACGAATTTTAACGATCTTATGACATAGTTTTTGATAAGTGCCATAGAATAAAAAAGAAAACTCATTATGGGTATTTTTCTTGATTAGGTGATCCCGAGGAGTAGTATTCATACCTGGAGGATTATTTTGATTAGTAGATTTACTGATCGACTCATCCGTAAGAGAGATAGATCCTCATAGCCAAGTGAGTTTATTTCCTATCTTTTTCGTACTTGGTTGTGCTTGTAGCTGGAGGCGCTAGAAGTGGGAAAAGATGAAAATGAATTATGTATGATAATATTGGTTGAAATAATGTTAAGCATACCGATGCATGAATCGTTGTTAATTAACTTGTGTTTTCTATTATTCTGTTGGAGTGTGTGCAAAATTCTGTGATCACCTTTAAATTACTTTAAACATATACTATGAATTATATTAATTGATTCATGCATATCACATAGTTAGTTTAATTGCATGAGATGCTATTCTTGATGGGACAAGAGTTTAGTAGCTGGGTGTACAGTAACCAAAAATCTGCAAGATGGGTGATTAGGAGCCTGAAAGAACTATTTTGAGATAGGCGAGTAGGCGCCTGAAATAAACTACATGAGTTAGATTTAAAGATGGGTTTTAAAGAGCCTGCAACACCTAACCCTGAATGGAGGGGTAAATCCATTCAAACATATGATTTCCGATAGATCATATGTATTGCTTGATCACTTGCTTGATGCATTCATAGGCTTGTTAATAACTTGGTTGAAATTATTTATACAAGTATGTTGATTCAGGAATATTCTCACTAAGCTAGTTATGCTTATACTCCAATAGACCTTTGTTCTAATAAGACTATATCTTTTATGCCCGAAGACTTTATATACTCAGGAGGGATGATGTTTTAGAAAAGCTTCTGGAAATCTTTTGAAGATCTTAGATTAATCATCCTTCAATGTCTTATGATGTTAGTATTATTTGGTTGTGAGAAAGATTAAGTTGTTATTATGATTGTTTGGAGAATTATAAAGGAAAACCCCTAAGATGATGTAAGAATTATATTCTTTTAATGATAAATGGAATGTTTATTTAGATTCTTGTATGTTGTATTTACTATCTCAAACTATACGTCCCACCGGTGTCTCCTATTATTGTGATAGACGCGTTACATATGGTGTTGAAAACCTTTGCATGACTTCGGGAAGTCATTCTTAAGTTTTAATACCGTATGTGGCGGACTGCCACGTTTAGGGCACCCTTCGGGGGCGTGACAAGCCAGCTGCTGGGACTTCACACGCACATCCTCCACACACACGCATAGCAATGCTCGGATGAAACAGAGCATTTAGGAAAAACAGAGCAGCAGCAACAGCAAGGGAATTCTCGGTTGCAGCAAGTCCAAGTTGTTACCCAACTTTGCTCTTATTTTTACACTCAAATTCAACTTGAAAAAGACACCCTAACCAACCCAAAAGCTACATCTATAACCCACATTTAATTTGCAAGAATTATAGACCAAATGGAAGAGGAAAACAACTACAAATCAAGGTGGAAATTCATGATGCAGCAACAAAAGAACTCCCTTGCTGCATAGTTCCATATTTTTCTTGTCCAACTTTGATTCGAAATTTGAGCTCTAAAATCCAAATGAAATTGACCTATAATCCAACCACAACACTCTACATGTAATCAACAATAAATGAGAAGAATTTTAGCTCAAATAAACAACCACAACCACTCCAAATATCCTTGCAAAAATCGGACCAAAACAGCTGCAACAGAGGAAAAATTCAACAAGAAACAGCAGCTCACATACCTAAATTGAGCTCCGATTCTTGTAGGATTCCTAGGCTTACTTGAGCTGATATTTTTGACTAATTAAACACCAATAGAGGGCCTTTAAATGGACACTTCACACACCAACAATTAATTTCAAAAATCAAATCTAAAATCTGTCCAAAAATCAAGAGAAAATGTTCTAGAAATTTCAACTTTTCAAACTTCAGACTTCAATCAATTTTGACCCAATTTTTACACAAGTTGAACTCCTAATTTTACACACATAAATGGCATTAATTAGCTAATAAACAAACACAATTAATTACCTCAAAGATAGCCACAAATCTATCAAAGCAAAGTCTAAATTTGCAAACCAAAAATGCCAAATTCGTATGGAAATTCTAGCTGCAATTTTGAGTCTTTTTCAAGCCCAAAACACTTTCCTTAGCCTCCAAAACTTAGCCTAGCCTTATTACAAGTATATAAGCTTAAGTTAGTTACAAATTGAGCTCATTACTCCCACAAAATCACCCCAAAAACACAACTACAAAAGGAAGTGCGTCCAGCCTTTTTCTTTTTCTTTTTCTTTTCCATTGTAACCTTCCACTTAGAAAACTTAGAAACCTTTATAAGACCAACCATAAACCCTTAGATTATTTCTCATATCCTATCTACACACCAATCACATCAAGAATATCAATTCCCCTCTCCAACAACATCCAAAACCAAATAAAAAAGTCTTGGTTATCATAAAATCCAAGAGGCGAAAACTAGCTTAACAAGGTAAGAATATTGGTTAGAATTAGTAAGCTCCCATTATAGTTAATGTTGTTAACTTATAATTTAGTTAGGAACTCATCATCTAACCTTTGATATAGGTTTGATTCTTGCTTAAAAAGGGAGTTGAAAATCCTTTTTCCATCCAAGCCAAGGTAAGTACTAAACTACAACCTATCCTTGTTATACTTGTGTATAAACTTTAGGATGAATTGTTGAGCATTGAAAGAAAGTTATGTGGTTGAAAGAAGTTGTTAATTCATTGATGAATCCAAGTAGATGGATTGTTGATGTATTAGAAATGATTAGATATTGTTGATAAAGAAAGACAACAACTTATAAAGATGGTAATAGTAAATTCGGATTTAGGAATGAAGTAGACAAAACAAGACTCAAATTTCATATAATCTAGTCTAAATTCATGTCTAATGCTTCTAAGACCTTATATGAACATAAACTTGATAAAACAAGCTTTAAAAGCATGATTAGGAGTTCTACATTATAAGAAAAGTATTATGAACAAATTCAACGGAATTACACATATTAATACCTCTATAAATTATGAATGAGCTTAGGATATAAAAGAAGGTTTAAATGGGATCCTCTAAAATAATATACAATCAAAAGAAACCTAAAAGAATTAAACAATAAAAATTTCTTTTCTATAAGAATCAATACTTTAAGAAATCACTATAAACAGTAGAAAATAATACCAAATACCGACATAGGACACTTAGACACTCATAGGAATTTGATTTTCTATTTATAAATATCATTGATAAATATTTCATCTCAATAGGTAATTTCGATACTGTCGAAGATTTCCCGGTCGATTACTACGACTGATCAATATGAGCAGGTGAGTAACTTAGACTTATTTCATTATTTTTTATTGTAGTTTAGTTGCACTATAATACAAGGATAATAATGATGAACTCGTGTGTATATGGGTTATGAGTTTTGCTTGTTGTTTGAAATTACTTGTTTGACAAATACTACTAACTAGAAGTGATAATGAATGACTTGTGAATTTACTGTATGTGAAGCATGTTAAGTGTCTGAATGAAGTTTGAACACTTACAACCTGACTAAAAATTATCAAAATCATAAGTGAAATGATACATGCATAGCATAATTTGCACATACTGCATTATGTTTATGTGATAGCCTACTACGTGTTAGAATTTCGATTCCCTAGTAATATTTGGTTTTTCTAGGCAAGAGGCTAGTAGTTCTACTCAAGTTTACCTTTGTTCTGTCGGTTTCATGGGAACTAACTCGTAATGAAGGACACCGCCTATGGTATCGTTGTGAAATGTCTAACACTTAGTGAAGTTTTTAAGGCTTAAAACAGGAAATAAGTGTTTAAAACATCATTAATATAAAGAGATAATAATTGTGAGGATTGTGATTTTCCTGTGTACTTAGTTTCTCCTGGGTAGGTGATTCATAGATTGGTTTTCCTTTAACCCCGATGAGAGGGCATAAATCTCCATCCTGTTTGGATTCCAGTTTGTCCAAGCTTGTAATTGTTCATGTGTTTGATTGATGCATTACATATGATTGATAATAACTTGCTTGTTGTGATAAGTTCTGGTTATTTACTAAGTCTGTGGTTTATTCTCACATTCCTACGGTCCTTATAGGATGACACTTAAGCCTTGGTTAGTGGCTTCTAGGAGCTTAGAGCTGGTATGTTTTTAAAGCTGGAAAAGTCCTGGAAACAAGGAAAAATAGTTTCATTATTTATATGTATTAATTGGTGTTAGTACATCAATTTCATTGTTTGAAAACTTTTAAAGTTTTATGGATTGTAATAGTTATTATTCAGACAGTAGAACTTAATTATGGTATTGTGATTTTATTTACTTTCATCATTTCTTATCACGCAACCAAAAAGATCTTATTTTGTTAAACTCATGTCATTTTCTAAAGTAGTTTTAGTAATAATATGTGTATTTGATATTGTCTGGATTATCAGGCTGTATCATATTATATATATCACTACTAGGGTACTATTGGGGCGTGACACTTTAACCATTAGAAAGTACTCAAAAAACCATGTAAGATCAACTACTCACATGTTAAAAATCGATACAAGATGAATTAGATACATGGGATTTAAGATTTAATATTGAAACCATGAAAAACTTAAATTACTGTAATATAGCTTTTATAAATGATGACTATAGTTAATCATTATACTGTTCTTGAATTCTCATTATATTCAGGCGAGTCCAAGTTTGAAGATATCTATTTAGAATGTTATTTTGACTCATAAGCATGACAAAGTGAGTTATTCCTTTGAGTATTGCATTATTTGTGATTACAGTATTAGAGCACATAAATTAAATTGTATATGTAAATGTCATGCATGAATAGGTTGCAGGGATATTTACATGTGATTGAAATAATGCTTGGTTTGACAAATTATATAAATAAAAGTGAAAATTACTTGTTTGTAGTGATGCATAGTATGTGCATGCAAGTGTTTGTTAATTTGGTTGTCACCTAAAATAATATAATCATTACTTGGCTCAAAACATTAAAATGATCATGCATATCACGTAATTTCATTTTGAATAGCTAGTGCTATGTAGAGAATCTGGGTGGGCTATAACCATGTCATCGAGCATGGACTCTGCTCTATGGGGGGAAGAATTAACTCATCCTCAGGGAAGGCAGCTTATCCCTATAGAGCCATACCGGGGTCTCTGTTGTGGATTTACTCTTAAAGTAGTGATCTCAAGCTTTCTTTATATATATAGTTTAAAAGAATTATTTTGTATATATATTAAAACTTCTTTTGAAAGCATTTTAAAATTAGCCCTTAGTTACATCGCCCAGGTCTGTTAGGTTTGTGTTGGCCTTTAGGGCCCCTACACAGTTTCCTTAACCTTAAGTCATAAATGGCATAAATCTGTATCATATATAATCGATCTAGATGATTATGTAAGTTTGCTTATGTGGTTGCTTGCATTGCTGAAATACCCTAAACCTTCACCTAGATTAGAAATTGAGTTTAGATAGATTAAATGAATAAAATGAATTATAGGATATAATTAGATAAGTTGGCTTAATATAATTAGCTAATAATTAAGTTGGTTTTGAGATTTGAAATCTAAATTCTCTAAACAAGTCATTGAAATGTTTAGAGGATTCCTAAAGTCTTAATTCTTAGTCTAAACACTAGTTCCCAAGTCTCAGTAAAATTTGAGTTCATTTGCTTGAATAAAATATCAGTTCCTAAACCCGAACTCAAATTTATATCTTTTTATCTAAAATAAATTTGTAAATTAAGTTCTTACTTTAAGTTCTTAATTTCTAACCTATCGGTTCTAAAATCATCTTCTAAATACTTCTGGAACTATAGATATTGATCTGATAGTTCTAAAACTATACCCTATTCCTATTTATCTAAATTTTACTTTATCCTTTCCCTTTTCTTTCTTTCTTTTTGGCTGCCCTTCATTTTTCGTTTCCTTCTTCTTCTTCTTCTCCTTCTTCTTCTCTCTTCTCTTCTTTCTTTCTTTCTCTCTAAATTCAAGACTTGAACTTCAAGATCAAAGCCAACTAGAGGATGAATCAAGATTAGGAGATGAACTAGATAGAGAAAACCGAGCTAGAAGATGAAGCTTCAACTTCTTTTCTTGACTAAAGCTAAGTTTTCTATTTCTATTTCTTTGTTTTACTTGTTATTTACAATTGTAATTGATGAATTGATATTGAAAATGAGTTGAAGTGCTGTTTACTTTTGTATTTGTTGGTTTAATGGTTGATGGAAGTTGGAATTGGTGAAGAAGAGGATGAATAGTGAGTTGGAGTTTGTTGAAGTGAATTGAAGTTTGAAGTTGTTGGTGGAAGAATGAAGTGTTAGGAGTTGTTATTAGAGTGTATTTGATGTTAGAATTGTTATAGGAGATGTATAAGTTGGTGAAAAAGTGTAAAAATGGATTTTGAAAACAGAGCAAATTCGTAACATATGTCAGAGGACCAACCACGGGGGAGCGAAGGGGAGTGATTTAAGCTGATTGTCACTTTTTCACATGTCACGGGTGACCAAAGGGGCGTGATTTGGTCTGTCACAAAATTTTATGAAATCGCGGGCGAGCAAAGGGGCGTGATCCGTCCCTTGCAGCAACATGTTTTCGTAATTTAATCATAAATTTTTCATACGAATTCTGATTTGAGTGATTCAAGTTGCGTTGGAAAGATTAAAAAGAGATCTACAACTTTCATGTTTTGATTTTGCAAATTATAAAAGTACAGTACTTAAATTTCACTTCTTTCCAACTGATACATTTTCCAAGCAAAGTTTAAAAACTTGTTTTTTTGTTTTTTATTTGTGTTTGCTTTAGAAGTGGATCTTTTTGAGTTAAAATGAGATATATAAGTGATTTTTGATGTGTTATGTTGATTGGTTGATATAATTAAATATGAGTTAAGTAGATTTATAGATTTAACAAATAATTAGATTAAATCTAGAAGTTAGTTATAAAATGAACTTAGTTAACAAACCTAGGTTCAACTTACTAAATGAACTTAAATGAGTTAAAATAAATTAGATTGAGTTAGTTTAATTACTTTGCTTAGTAAAGATTAAATGATTAATTCAATGAGTTGACTTAATGAACTCAAATTAAACTAAAATGAACTAGATTTCTTAAGCTTAACCACTTGGCTTGGCTTTTGAATTAAATGGCTAAGGTTAATCATTTGACTTGGTAAATGACTTAAATGACTAACTTTTAATCAATTTGGCTAAGGTTAAGCTAAAATGGGTTAGTAACAAATAATTGGGTTAAATGAATGTGTTAGGGTGATCTTTGAATAATATGGTGAATATGTTGTTTCAAATGTGTGTTTACTTGGAAAATGAATGTTTTTGGTTTATGAATTCTTTGTTAATGCTTTTGTAGTAAAACACTATAAATAAAGAGAAAAGAAATTCTTTGACAGACAAAGGAGAACTGTCCATATTTTGGCGGGGCGATATTCGCAGCCATAGTGGGGTTCCACATTAGTGTCTGATCAAATAGGGTTTAATAAAATGAGTTTGAAATGAATGGATAAATAGCTTAAGTTCTTATATGATTTTGATGAAGTGTATGTTTAGTTTAGTTTAGTTTAGTTTCTTATACGAGTTCTTTCCTTAACAGAAGTAGATATTTGATTTATCTTCTGAAATTCCTTCCAAGGCTATGTTTGGATTTCGTATTCAAGGTACGCAGTAACTTGCGTGATGATTGATAGGATAGGCATCCTAAATGGATTAAGAACTTAAACTCGACTTAATAATTGATGAGTGTTGGTTGTGCTTTACGTCGTTGAATCCGGAACCAGGGAGCAACAACCTTGTCATGATGCAATGGCACGGTAGTTTAGGCACTTAACCCAATCCTTTGTCATGATGCAATGACTCAAATCCATGATGCAATGGTTCACCATGATGCAATGGTGGTTTCTTTTATTGGCTAAGTGGGTAGCTAATAGGGTTAACTGTATCAGTATATTCTCTACTTAGGCTCGGGAGGAAATAATATGTTTTAGTTCACGGGTATGGGACCGTTGAACTAATTGATGTTATAGACCAAGATAAGTGGAGTGTATAAAGGAGTGTGAACCCTAGATGATGCTATTAATATTCTTTATCGGTTAGATATAGGAGATATAGATATCCGATCTATCTATATCAACCCTCTGAGCAGCTGCTGTTACTCAGGACCCCCAGATTCCCATTGGCTTGTTCCAGAGTGTGAGTGCTCCATTGTTGATTTGTTTATTTCAATGAAAAGATAATAACTTATGGATTGACGCATTGCATTTAGTTAAGCTCGTGTGCCACTCCGTGTGTGATTGTGTTGCTGTGTACTGGGCTTCGGCTCATTATAGTTGTTGTTATTCTTTTTACAGGTATTGTTGTTGATAAAGACGATGTTGATGAAGTTGATGATGATGAGTTCTTGTTGATATTGGTAATGATGGATGATGAGGATGGTGATGGTGATTATGATTGATGTGATGATGTTTGTCCCGGGTTTTGGGCGATTCTGAAGATATGGGAGAATGAGTGAAGTGTGATAGGATCGAGATATTACTTGTATTTTGTTTCTTCTTTTGTTTTGTTTTGTAAGAGGACTGGATATTTTTATACATTGTATTTTCTTTTAAGGGCTTGTTAATGCCCAATTGATTGTAAATGATTATCTACCCCTAAGAGTAGATCATAAAGTGTTTTTATAAAGTTCATTTCTTAGAAAACTGGTTTGCTCTATAGAGAGTAGAAGTTTATAAGTTGTTTTATAAAATTTGATTTTCCGCTGTCGAATCCAGTTATTTAGAAATCTAACTAAACGATTTCACAATCTAAAATCGGATAGCAATGTTCAACATAAACACCTTCCTTTAAGACAACCTTATGTATAATTCATAAGAGTTATACGTGATTGGGGACTTGGTGTGCTTAATTTAAGAATTGAGCATGTCGGGTCTTTACAATTGCATATGTTTGTATTAATTTGCTTGATAACCCGCTTGAAAGTACAGTAGGAGGATTAATTTTACTTAACTGGTTGTAGCTTATTACCCTACAGTATTTTGTTATTATAGAAGTATTTATGGGATACACCTGGTCATGGGATGCCACAGGTTAGCATGATAGGTTTTGGGATTGAGTGTGAAGATGGAGTGATTGAGAGTAGGATCCTCCATGTTTTGAAAGACCCTAGCTATATCTATGTTTACTTAATTAGACCTATTGATAAATTGTTTGTCTAGTTACATAGATCTAGATATCATGAGATACTCCTATATTTTGGACTACTCTTATGGAGATATTTTCAATGTGAATTTGAAAAATCCCTATTACCGCCGCATTTATAGTACTTGCTCTGTGACTACTATGTTTTAGTGCTGCCTTTGTATGGTGAGCGTGCCTTATACACAGTATTGGAAGTTGTTAGATAAAAAGGGAGTCATCCCTTAGTTTTGGTACAGTATATGGTGAGGCTGTCACGAATAAGGTGCCCTCTAGGGCTTGATATGTACAGATCATCTCCAACAAGAATTTTCTTGTTATTATTAAAAAAAATTTAACTATTTTGAGAAAAGATCCCACGAATTTGAAATTAAATGAACAAATTAAGTAAACAAGCTTACTAATAGACTTAAAAATATAAGATGTAAAACTAGGATTGCCTATGCTATGTGTGAATATATATATATATATAGAGAGAGAGAGAGAGAGAGATCTCCATAATTACAAAGAAAATGAGGAGTTTGAAGTTTAATATGGTAGTTTCAAAGCAAAACAAAATATCAAAACTAATGTTTTATTTCCAAAACAACATTATGAAGTTAAAGGATTTTCCTACAAATTAGTTAATTGTGAAAACAAATTTGGATAAAACCAAATGATTGATGATGAGTTGTATATATGTATATATATAGTATATTTATTAGATGTAAAGTCTTCAAATATTATTTTTCACTCAACTTTTTGCTCATCATCTCTACTTATAGCATGGCTTTGAAGCAAGCTCATAACTATTTTTAGCTAGATTGCATACTAATTTTTTCAGTGCTTATTAGCTTCTTATTTCACTTTTTTTTAACTAATTGTGTTTCCAAATTTTCCACTCCATTAACTTATAGGTTGCAAAAGACATTATTTCCTTCCTATTTGCTTCGCCTCAATAGCTAGCATTCTAGATTCACTAAAAATAATAAATAAAAAAACGAAAGTAAGGGTGAAAAGCATCCAATATTAATAAAACTAGGGTAAATTAGATCAAAGATCATAATGTTTGGGGATAAATTCATTTAAGGTCACAACATTTTAAGTGATTCATTTGAAGTTACAACGTTTAGAGAAGTTAGTTAATTGAAGTCACCGTTGAAATGTGTCACAATATGGCAAGTCATCTGAACTTTTATTAAATTTTTCTCCTATTAACATATGTCAATGATGATTTTGATTGATCCACTTTTCTAAATATTGTGACCATAAATGAACCAATATTCAAAACGTTATGACCTCAAATAAACTTACTGTCAATCATTATGACCTTTTGGTGTAATTTATGCAATAAAAGTACATAAAAAGCATACCTTGCATGATGTGGATTTTTATCTAATATATATATATATATATATGTAAAAAGAAGATATTTAGTTAAAATTTTATCTTAGTTTAATATGTTAACCATATATATTCATGAACCTTTTTGAATATGACATAATTATCACAATTCAATTGAAAATATTGATTTTATATATAGGATTTGGTGGTCCTTTTACATTTTCATATAAAATGCTATGTAGTTTTGAAGAGTTAAAGATTTTTATAAATATCTAAATTATGTAATTTTACATTAAATCATGTAAAAATTGTTGCTTTTACAATTTTTTACTCAAATGACATGTCTTTTGAAAAATATTAGTTTTATATAATAATCAGTAGTTCTTTCACATTTTTATATGAAATTGGATAAAACCTATGCCATGTGTGGTTATTGATTTAGTGATATATATATATATATATATGGATATATAGATAAAATAACAATTTTATTCAAACGATTATCACAAAGAACATGTCGGCAATGTATATTTATAAAAATGTATAATAAGCACTATTTTTTAATTATATGGAAATATAATATGGTAAAATTATATGCCAATCACGTGATGTTTTTCATATAGAGATGGATCATATAGAAAGAGCTATAAATCTTTTGAAATATACACCAACTAATTAACATACTACCTAATGAGTGAATATCATTTTATAATATATACTTATGTTAATGAAAATAAAATATTCATAGAAAATTTATTGTAATTATTGTGCTAATAAATTGATATTTAAAAGATTCTGTGGAACACAATTATTTATTTATATAATATTTCTTATATATTTAACTTAATTGATTATTCATAGTTATATAAAATGTTATAATATTTTGGATTATAAAAATAGAACGTCACATGAAAAAATATCATCATTCTACATTTAGATATTAAAAGTTACAACTTTTCCAACAAATATTATCTAGTATAAGAAAATATGTCCCTTAAAGGGAAAAAAAAGAAGAAGTAGAGGAAGAGGAGGAGGAAGATAAGTTAAAAGTGTTGTTGTAAAGACCTAACCGACTAAATCCCGAGATTTAGAGTACCGAGTCCCTAACCACATATAACATTTTCACATTATATGTAAGATTGTCATAAAACTAACAGTTTATGAGAATTGTTTGATCAAATCTTCTAAAACTTTATAAACAACCTTTAACAAAACAAGATTGCTAATAAAAGCAATCTATACATATATATACATCATATGTACCAAAGTTTAGTGTAAATACAAGACAATACAAAAATTACAAGTTTTTTTAATACAAAAAGGTAACCCTAAGAGATCTTAAGGTCTTTACATCTTAGGCTTATCTATCAAGCCTTCTATATAGAGAATTTTGCTTTTAAACAAAAGCTTCTCTAAAATCCAGGGGCATTCGAGTCCTATTTGTCCCACTCATCCATAAATCTCTCAAAGTTTGACCCGTAACCTAGATCATCATATAACTCATCTCATTACCTGCAGAGTAGCAAAAGTGAGCCAAAGGCCCAATACGCAATAACAAAATACAAGAACAATTTATCAAGCAAACTTAAATCAAAAGAAATGCATCAATGATCAAGTCATTATTTTATTAAGTATTCTTTCAACAAAACAACAGGAGGGTATTCAAACCCCGGCATCAAACTTTGGGAATTTAGGGGTCCTGAGTAACAGCAGCTGCTCAGGAGGTTGATATAAGTAGTATGAATACTTATATCTCCTATATCTATTCCATAAAGAAGTAGCTTCATTTAGGGTCAAAAGTCATTGCCCGACTCTACTTAAACTCAGTCCACAACATGAGCCTAGTTCACAAGTTTCCATAAACTTTGAACTAAACCATAGTATTTCCCCCTAAGTTTAAGCAAACGTTACTCGGGTACTATTCTCCCCATCGGCTACCCACTTAACCAAAAACAAATCGCTATTGCATCATAGCGTACCATGGAATCATGATAAAGTCATTGCATCATGACTTAGGTTAAGCGCCTAATTAAAATGTCATTACATCATGACAGGTTTGCTGCTCCTCAGTCCAGATTAAACAGTGTAATAGACATCCAATTTATCAAATCATTAAGTCGAATTGAATTAAATCAATTTAAGAATGTCTATTCCTAGTATACAACAAATAAGCTATTACGTACTTGAACCCGGTAATATATTACTATATTGACTCGAAGGGGAAATAACCGAAGAACCTTAATTGAAATGAGAATATCAAAACAATCAATAATTGAATGTAGAATTTACATATATATATATATATATAGATATATATATTACAATCCTAGGTTAACTATACAAGGAGATTCAATAAATCTAACATATAGTTTTAACATTTAATCCATACAAAAAACATGTTTATTTTGCTTATATATTTATTAGAAGATCATATATGAAGTAAAGAATGACAATTGAAGAAAATTAAATTTGTAAAACTTAAGGGATACGCGGCCTTTCTACACAGGCAAAATTTGACTGAATGCCGGCAACATGGGAATTATACGCCGGTGGCATTAAGCTCGGCGTTAAATATTTTGATTATGTTCGCATCCAACACTGCCTATAGGCAGCCGGCGTTGAAGCCCTGATGGTCGACATACACTTTGAAAATAAACTCCGGCAAATTTCCTTGCAAAAGCCGGTAGCATTCGAAGCAGCTTTAAAAAAATCGGTTCTGATCACATTCAACACCGCTCTACGCCGTGGCGTTGAAGTACCAGATGCCGGCGTACGTTTAAAAACAGGCCTATTCGAAATGAATTTATTTCCCTGTTTTGCACTTTGCAAATTCATAACCTACAACACTTCTAATCCTACTTTAAGCTCATATTTAACTTCATATACTATCTTCTATCAACTCTAATCAATCCTAGCAACTTTGAACATTAAAACAACACATTTAACTACTTCATTCACATCAAATCCTCTCTTTCTCTTCACTTCAACTTCAACTACTCAAATCAACATCACTCCTCACCAACACCCCTCACTACTACCATAACACATATATAAGTTCATACAAAAACAAACACAATCTAGCCTATATCAATGCATGAACCATATATGTCATGCCCCATAGGGGTATCCTAAATGTAACAGTCCGCCACATGCTATAGAAGACTCTCGAATTTCTATCGAACCCTTCGGGAGTCTTGTATAGATGTAAAGCGTCCCTTTACAACAATAGAATACTCTATTTAATAGAGTTAAGAAGTTTAATGTGGCATTCATTAGCCATAGATAATAAACCAAAACACATATATCCAAATTACAAAGTCTAAAGGGCATTCCTCTGCAAAATAATATTAAGTCCATTACAGTCATCTAGAGTCCTTTAGTTTTCAACGGAAGTCTAAACAAAACCAAAGTAAACTTCTAAAGGAAACTCCTAACTCCGGTACCTGAGCTATAGCCTGCCTTGGCCTAAGCTAAATGAATTCATGCTGTAACAAGTAGAAACTATAGGGGCGTAAGCTAACTAGCTTAGTGAGTGAAAACTTTTATATCACAATTAAGACAAATCATTCAAGCAAGTGAAATGCATCAAACAGATGAGTTCAACAAACATATGACCAACCGGAAATCATATGTGGATGGACTTGCGCCCTCCATCCTGGGTTAGCAAATTAACGAATCTTGCGGTACGACGCCTTTTAAGCTCACGGTCAACTGAACAATAATTCGTTTTATGGATCACGAAAAACCAACAAATGCTAATGCTCCATCCTATCGTGATATGAATGAGTTCAAATTATAATTGAAGTCCAATACTCGATTAATTCAATTCTTTTAGGTGGCCAAGCAATATTCGCAGACAATCAATTCTAGCTCATCTCTATACAAGCAATAACTTATCACCCGGCTTTGATATTCTTTAAGTTCAACTTCACATATCAACAACAAACAATTATAATTCCCAACTAACCCCATCATGCATAATCATTCTTTTTATCTTTACTTAGCAACTAGTGCAACTATTATTACAATCACAAGCAATAATTGAGATCGGAAGTGAAACTCACTTAGCCATGGAACTCCGGTCTCTTAATAGTAGTAGTCGGGTGTAGGGTATCGTCGTGCTTGGGATCACCTACCAAATAAGAATAACCTAATAAGAATCTCATCACTTAACTAATTTAAACTATATCTAGACTAAACAAAATCGTGATTCTCGCTATTTGTGGAAGTTCCAACTTAAAACGGCCATAACTTGGTCATTTTAACTCGGAATTTCGCAAATTTTATATCGATTTCTATCTACTTCGAAAGATTTATCTATTTATAATATTATTTTTAATTTTTGAAAACATTAAGTTCACGAAACAGAGGGATCAGATCTGTTCTGTAACTTTTCCATTTCCGAAAAATTGTTTTGCATTTGGTAAAAATGTGTCTAGTTGATGATTCATGTATAGATGGAATATGAATGAATTCCTAGTATGAATGTCATGTAATGAGCTCAATATATGCATGATCTTGATGATTTTTGACAATGAACTTTTAAAATTCCTAATTATTATAAAACTCCACAATAGTCACTTCTTAAAAATCTATTTTTTTCAATTTTGCATTTCCTAGCGTTTTAGGATTTTATTCTTAAAATTCACTTTCTACCTAAATAAAAATGAGTCTCCATCATCTATACTATCCAAGACCTTCATTTCTTCATAGAAATTCACATTTTCACCTTGGAAATATGTTTTTAAACAAGCTTTTCACAAAAATCCGAATTTTGGAAAATTTCATTTCTTGCATATTCCTTATGAGAAAACTTGTTTAATGCATAAAAATTTGAAGCTTTATTATATCTATTGTCTAAGGACTTCATTTAACTCATAAAACATGCAATTTGAGTTCAATTATTAGGTGATTACATCTTCATTATCTCAAATTACGAATTTGACAATTTGATCACTAACTCAAAATTTCTTATCTTAATTCCACTACTTGTTTTACACATTACTCATGTCTAAACTCATTTCAACTTGTAAGAATCATTCCTTAAAGATACCTATTACATATACCTTTCATTTTTCATGAAAAATATGAGTTTCAAAGTGGTTTCAAGGGTTTTTAAAATAGGTTTCAAAAATCATCCGAATTTTTCCTTTGTCCTTTCTAACAAAAATCTTTTCTTTTTAGGTTTCTTGTCTTATGTACATAAAGATCTATCATCTAATACATTTATATATGCAAGGCTAAACTTTTACGATCATAAATGCATGCAAGCTCAAAATAACCACATGATCATAAATGTCAATGAAAGTATGTGTATCTAAACACTAGATCTACCACTTATAGTGCATGAACATGAGTTTAATAACATGAACATAAACTTTCATGCAAGATCTCTACTTTACATGCATGAACATAATATTATTTCAACAAAAACTCCTTTAAACACAAGATCTACTTCTTCTGATGGCTTGACATTCTTGTATTAGTGTTTTCTTGTCCCTAGCATATGCTCATTGGGATTTTAAGTGGAAAACACACAAGAAAAGTCTTGCCATTACAGATTTAGCAATAACAAAGCTTGAAATCATCATACCAATGGAGATTTGAAGAAGAATAGAAGATGAAATAAACTTGTGAAGGTGTGTGTGTGTGTGTTACGGTACACGTTTTTCTTCTTTTGTAAATTTTGAATGAGTGAAAAATGAGGAGAGAGAGAGAAAATGAGCTTATATATTAAATGCATTAGGATTTAGTTATAATAAAGAAGTAAAAATAAAACAAATAAGAGGGGAAATTGGGAGGGGGTGCACCAGCCATGTGTGTGGGAGAGAGAGAGAGATTTGAATTTTTTATAAAATTTGTAATTTAAGTAATAAAATGTAATAAATGTAATAATTAATTAGGAAATAAAATTTCTTGGAAAAGAAAATTATAATGAGTAGTTGTAAGGATGTAAGAATAGGGTATGGGTAGTGTGTAGTGTGGGTTGTACTTGTGAATAGTAGAAAAGACATCTACTTTACCGGTTGTAAAGAAAAATACGGGAAAAAGGCTATAACTGAAATTTTTATAGCTCGAAAAATTATAAAATTTATATATTTGAAATCCTTATAAAATTTTGGTCCTAATGAATATTCCGGAATATTTTTCTGAGTTTCTGGTCCCAAGGCACATTTTCCATAATTGAGCTCGGAAAAGCCCGAAATTGAAAATTTTCCGAATTTAAAACCTTTTAAGGTTTAAAATATACTTTAAAACAATAATTCATATACATTTACTTTATAAAACTTCTTTTGTTATGAAACCAAAAGCCGGATTTAAGGTTTCTAAGCTTCTCTCACTAAGCTTAAACTGGATTGGATTAGGGTTTTGCTTTTTGATCCCCGGAGTTTATTTGACTACTAAGAATACCGAGGTTTACAATATAACTCAAAAGACATTTACTCACCCTACCATAGATTCCACACATATACTACAAGAAAGGAAATAAAACAAGAGTCTATACTAGCTTTAATTTACATGTAGAGGCTTTGGCTTAGAGAGATTTTTGAATCCAAAAGCTTGGTATTGGTCTTTGGTTTAGGGCTTGTAGTTTGAAGAAAAGGAAAAGAGAAAGGAAAGAAAGAAGAGGGAAATTCGTATGGAAAATGAGGGCTACCAAAAGAGGCAATATTTGATCAAATTTTTGACTCATTATTATCATAAGTTTAACTTTTGAGGCATGTAAGACTTTGGGTTAAATTTGGCTTAATTTGAGCTCATTTAGGTTTAATTTAGGCTTGAAAATGGCTACACTTTCGGAAAATTTCTGCCAACAAATTCTTAAGAAATTCAAAAGTTGTTTTGATAAATTTAAACATAACACAAACATATTAATTCATAAAAGACACAAATATTAATTATACTATACACACATTAATATATATAAAACAATAATCATTAATTTCATTACACATACAAAATAACACATATGTAATATTCAAGATATACTATCTTAAACACATTTAGCTTATGTTAAGATGAATATTACTCAATAATTCATTGGTTTAATTTGGATTAATTCGTTATTAATTTTATAGAAATTATATGGAATCGATCCTTAATCGTGTTTTATATGAATATCAGGTCTTTGAAGCCAAAAAAAGTGAAAAATACAAGATTGGAGCAAAATTGAATCAAAGGAGAAAAATTACATTGAAGGCCGGCCAAACAAGAATCAAAGCCGCCGGCTTAGAACTGGACCACACCGGCGTTGAATGCAAAATAACATATAGGCCGATATCAACACAACAAAAGCTGCCAGCGTTCACAATCTTCACCAGCGAACAAGCAAGGAAAAGAAGGCCGGCTGTGCATATGCTTAGGCCATCGGCCTTTATCATTCTGGACATCAAGCACACAACAAAGGCCGCCAGCTTATCTATCAACGCCGCCGGCCATTACTACACGGGACGCATGAATAAAGATCAAAGCCGCCGGCGTATCTGGGCTTCTTGTCGGCCTTCCTGGAAAATTCATTGTTTGCGAAGACATAAGCGGCTAAAGGAAATGTAGGCCACCAGCATTTAGGGAAATTTACCGGCCTATATTGCAGGATGACCTTTCAATTGCCCACTTGTGTATATATATACCCTTTAGGGCTTCTTTGGAGGATATTCTGATATCTTTTGTTAAGAAAAACCTAGAGAGAGAGAATTTGAAAGTCATGAGTGGCTAAACATCCAATTCTAACCAAGGGGATTGCTACAGATTCAATTCAACAAGGATCTGTGAGATCTAATTCGAATTATTCATTTGTTCTATTCTTCTTATTATTTATATATCATCTACTTATCTTGTGATTATTGTTCTGTTTGGTTGTTACAATTTAGGCCTATTGTTCAATTGACAAAACAATATATTGTTAATTTAGAATACTGAATCCGTAATTGTTCATCTATTCTAATAGGAGTAACATAACAACATAGTTGATTATAACTAGATAATTAATTTATGTTGTGATGATATATAATCTAATTTAAATAGTTCATGCTTCTTGACCTATTAATTAGGATTGGTAATCTCTCTAATTTATACTGCTATTGATAGATTAAATCCTAAGAGCGTGTTAGGGTTATCTAATCAATAAGGGTAATAATAAAGATCTTATCTTGGTTATCGAATAGATAAGGAGAGATAGGTTTTCAGAGCGTATTGGGAACCATAACCAATCTAATCAGAATAAGAATAACGATCTTTGCATCAATGATCGATCCAATGAATTGAACTGTAGTAGCACCCTGGTTAGAGATTTCTTATTATTGAATTCAACCTTAAATTGTGATTGTTAGATTTAGAGATAAATTAAATTTTAATTGCTTTTGATTAAACAAACCCCCCAATCTTCTTTCATCTACATTCTTTCTTGAATAGAAATAAATTTTCCCGATCCCTGTCGAGAAGAACCTACTCACTGTTATACACAAATCTTAAAGTAAGTTTTTATTTGTTGGATTCGACACCCACCAGCCTATTACCAGATCTTCTGCTCAAATATTAATATTACCACACATGACTCTCATCAATTAACATGCTCATAAAGTTCAATAATTAAGACAAACAAAACATATACATGGAAATTAAATAGAAATTAAAGTTAGGTCATTTCAGTTGTTACAAAAGAGAAATTCTATGGTCTCATCATTAATTTTAACGGGTCTGGTTCCATCACCATCCAACAGCTTATACTATACTTAATCGTAATCGAATCGTTAAAATAATTAACATTCCAATTTCTAAATTTATTTTAATAGTTAGATGATTAACTGGATAGTTCCATCAACGAGATTGTAGAAGCTCCCTACAAAGAAAATAAGAATAATAAAAACTCTTTGGAAAAAAATTAAAAAGTTAAAAGGAAAAAAAAAAAAAACAAAGAAGAATTGAAAGGTCGTATTATTAGGCTTATTAGTAACTTTCAAAATTAATAAGATAGCTTGTCATTAAACATAGGGTACAAAAAGGTAATATCAAAGAGGTATGATAGCAAAAAGTTTTTAAACTATTCATCATAAATAGAATTTTTTTTTATTTTGCATTTATGCAAAAATTGCAATTTTTCAAAAATAATGTCACTTGCATTAGGAGTTTATACTATTAATATCCACTTTTTTTAATGTCTTTTCTTTTACAAATCTTATCATATTAATATTCCTTTTTTTTTCAAATTCATATTGGTACCTTTTCAATATTATTGCCATGTTATATTTCGTGAAATATTACATCTTTTTATTTTCATACCTTTTAGAACTACAATGTTTCGTAAAAAAACATTTTATAATGTTGAAACAAAAAATTTAAGTAAACATATAATTGAAAGCATATCTTTATTTTGTAAATTATCGATGCAATATTATTTATAAGTATGAATATAAAATAATTCTATTGCATAAGTTCATTTTAAGTACAGTTATTTTATAATTATAATTTTACTTTTTTTTACCAAATTTTAGTTCTACTTATTAGTCATGTATTTGCAAATTCTTAACTAGTAATATATAATTTAAAACCCTTTTCTATTATTATATCTTTTTTATTTGTTGAGTTTACCATCTTGCCTATATATTTATCATAAACCAAAAAAATCTCACCTATATTTACAAGTTTTTCCCAATGATTATTTATCATGGTATCATTTATTTTATGATAATTGAATATTTGGTTTAACATGATATTATTTAATTAGCAACTTCAAACCTTAGGCTTAAAGTTAGTAATTAAATGTTTTGATTGGATATGATATTCAATAATTTCAAATTATAAGGGTAAAATTAGAAAAACGCATAAATTCAAGTAGTAAGTTTGTTATTATCAAAAATTAACTATCATATTTGTTTAGTTTACTATCTTACCTATATTTATCATAAACAAAAAAAAAAAAAACCTTACTTATATTTATAATTTTCTACTAATTATAATGTATCATCTTTTTAAATATGATAATTGAAAATTAGTTTAATATAATATTACTTAGCAACTTCAAACCTTAGGTCTAAAACTTAACAATCAAATGTTTTGATTGGAAGTGATATTCAATAATTTCAAATTTTAATTGAAAAATTACAACAATGCATAAATTCAGGTATTAAGTTTAACATATCAAAAAGTTAACAAATGCATGTTAAGAATATTCACTGAGTAGTAATGTACATCATAAGATCTTTTCGTCAATACCTATATAGTTCAAGTTGGTCTATTATACGTATAGCATCGTAAAGTGAAAAATGTGCTAAAACCATTTTCTAAAAGATTACATGTTTTTGTATGGTTAGTTGTGTTTATAGAACCTTTGAAATTGCTAATCAAAGTGAAAAACTAGGTGTCTGGTAACATACAACATATTATCATAAGGACATTATTGCGAAGCTTTTCTATAATATCTAACAAAACGAGAAAGAAAACCCCAGAAAAAAGTGTAATTTGGTTATTATATTCTGTGCAAAGGTGGTACATTTATTAACTTTCACATGTTCGTACCTTAACCTAAAGATTGAGGAACATAATACGAAGAAGTATTTGAACAATCACACCTATTGGTAACAAATATTACAAAGGAAACATTTTTTTTCAAATAATACAAAATGAGTACAACATTCAAAGAACATGTCCTTTAATTGAACTACTCATTAAATGCAAAAATAATTTCTATGTATGTCTCTTTTTGAGCTTGAAATATAGGTTCATCTCTAAGAAATTCTTCAATAATTTCCTTCGAATTTTCTTTTGAGAAAAAAAAATTTCCAATGGCTGATTCTGGTGATAATTCTCCTGACAAGAAAGAACATTCAGGAGAGAGATCCTCTGGCGAAAAATCTCCCAACAAAATCGAAACAAGTAATATTGAGGGTGGAGGATCATCTCCACTTGTGGCTATTCCTTCAAGCCTTAGTTTGCCACAAGTCTCTGGAACTGGGGGCGCTAGGGCTGATGGAGAAAATTCGAAAAATGATGGATGTGGGACAAAAGAGGGGGAGGGCATGAAAGCACCAGTGAAAACACCAGTCAAAGGGGATGATCTAGGAAGTTCGAGCGAAAAGAAAGGCCCTAGTAAGCCGCTAGACATTGTTGCAGGGGCTGCTAGGGCTAGTGGAGAAAGTCCTAAAAGTGGTGGAACTGAGACAAAAGAGGGGGATAAAGGCATGAAAACACCTATGGAAACACCATTTAAAGGGGGTGAAGCAGGAAGTTCAGGTGAAAAGAAGCGCCCACGAGGCCGCCCTAGGAAAGATGGAAGCGATCCTGGGTCAGCCAGGGTTGAAATGCCGAAACCAAAGAGAGCAAGAGCGAATTTTGATCCTCCACCACTTCCTGTACCATGTGCAGTGTGTGGGAAGAGATTCAACAACTATAAGGCATTGTTTGGACATCTTAGGGTCCATCCCGGTAGGGACTGGAAGGGTGCTTTTCCTCCACCAGTTTCTCAGCCCATGGCAGTTGAACAAACCACTAGGAGGGACAACATGGATACGGAAGTGGCTATAGGGATATCTTCTACACTTTTGACCATAGGAAGAAAAATTATCAGAGAAGTCCAAGGAGAGAGTAGTAGTGCTGCTGCTGCTATTGCCCATAGGAGAAGAGGCCTAGAAGTTGATCTCAATTTGCCGGAGGAAATCGTTCACTTCCCGACTCCGCCAGAAAGTGAAGAATCAGAGGATGAAGCGGCTCCAGTTCGATCTGGTGATGAATAGAAATATGCTTCTGGATTATGATGGCTGGATTTTTTTAGGAACTTATTATTATTATTTAGATTATGTTATAAGTATTGTTATAATTCTACTACAACTTTGGAATTATTGGTTATATGGTAGTTATGGATTCCAAAATTGTTTCATTTTATGTAATAATATTCATTATAGATTGACAAAAGTTATCTCCAATTTGTGTTATTGTGATGATGAAACATATATTTTAAGAAAAAAAAGGATGAATATTTGCAAATTGTAAAGTGAATACTAATTTCTAAGGTTTTTACTACCAATGCTATATTGCTTGTTGATAGAATATGGAGTTTTGGGGTGTTATTATTTTAATTAATCTACACTATATCCTAGGGTTCTGGTCAAATTGAGTAAGCAATTGGATTGAAGTATTTTTTTTCTACTTCAATTAAAAAAACAAAATCATTAGAGTAGGTCTTTTTTGCTTATAAAGGTGTTATTGGTGAATTAATTGCTGTTGGGAAAGCCTTTTTTCTTTAAAAAAAAAATTCTTTGTCAAAAAACTACTAGTGGCGAGCATTTTATGGGATGTGTTTGTGTTGTTTAGTTTCATTGTTTAGTTCTTGTGTAGGTTTACTTTTATATAAATCATATGTTTTTGGATCTTATGATCAATGGAACTTGCTACTGTGTTATATATATATATAGTTGTGCAGATCTTTGAATCAAATCACATGGTTTATAAATAATTTGATCATAGACAGAAATTTTCAAAAAAAAAGAGGGTTGGAAAATGAGGCAGAAATAATCCTATATAGTGGTCATTATCTTACAATTTCTGAGAATATTTAAATTTTTACGATGCTGGATTTGAAAATTGTTATAAAAAATTATTTGATAGTGCCTATGGAAAAAAATAAGTAAAAGAAAAAACGTGTGTCTCCATTTGAGATAAACAAAATTATGGAATTTGGTTAGAATATTGCTGGTGTATGTTACTGATGAATCTTCCACTTTCCATGTGCAATTTTTGTGACGATGCAATGAAAAATAATGAATATTCAAAATAGATATTATGGATAAGTTTCTAAATGAAACTAATTTGTTTATTGCAAGTGTATAGTAATATCTAGAGTAATGCCAACGTTGTATTGCTTTTTGATAGAATCTAGTTTTTCTCGAATGATATTGTTTTCCATTAATCTGCATTATATTTTTCCAGTGATGAATTATACATTTCTATTTAAAAAAGCTACCTTAACATTTTTGAAGCTTTAATGGGTATTATACGCTACATGTAATATACACATGATGAATAATTACTAATGGTTTTTTAACGCATGATCATTTGGGTGGTAATTACTTTAAAAATTACCTATCCCATCCATATGTTAAAGTATAATTGATAATAACATGTGCATTTTCATATTGTCACTTTCTACACGATTTCGGTCTCATTCTTGTAGCCAAATTACTTGAGATAAAATAAAATAATTGTACATTTAAAAAATTTATTTTTAGCTTGATGCAGACAAGCATGTTTTGATAAAACACGGTTGGAATGTTTTTTTTTTTTTCCTTTTTTTATTTAAGGGAGCTAGGAACAGATTTTAGTCAAGAATATCTCGTACTTTCTAGGATGCTGGATCTGAATTATTATTAGTATTAATTCGTATTGCAATTTGCCCAAAAAAATGTGTGTATCTAGACAAAATTGTGGAATTTGATTAGTAGTTATTGGTCATGTGATAGTTATAAATTGCAGAACTTGTTTCATTGTATGTTATATTCATTGTAGATTCATTAAGTGAATCTAACTTATTCATGTTAAAAGATAAAAAATTAAAGCATTCATATATTATTGGATGGTTATTTCCCTCTCTTTTTTTTTTTGGTAACAAATCATTCTCATTATTACTCTACTCTCTCTCTCTTCTTTTTCTTTTTACTCTTCGTAAAAAACTATTCCTGATTTTTTTTTTTTTTTTGCATACATAGCATGAGTCCATAATCCGCTAATTATAGATTAAGTAAAGTTACTTTCAGTTTGCGATTGTTGCAAAGATAAATAAAAAAAAAAACGGATATCACGAATATTTCCATATGGTAAAGTGAATACTAATTTCTAAGGTTTTTGCTGCCATTGTTGTATTGCTTGTTGGTAGGATCTGAAATTTTGGAGTGTTGTTATCTTGATTAGCCTACACTATAAACAACAGTTCTCGTCAAATTAAGTTGGAGATGGTGATTGAAGAGGCCTTTTTTTTTGCCTCCATTTTCATTTCAAAGAGCCCACGCCTTAGCAATTTTTATATGTGAATTTATTGTCTTATTTACTTCTAATCTAATTGAAGAAGTTTTATTGGATGGTATTTCTTATTTTAGGAATCACTACAAGAATTACTTCCTTCTCCAATTATAAAAAAAAAAAAAAAAAGACTATTGCTAGGAAAGCCTTCATGTAAATAACTATCGATGTAAATAACCAAAAAACAAGAATGGAAAACTTTTTTTTTTTAACCATTTAGTTCGTCAGTTTCATTGTTTAGTTCTTGTACAGGTCTTGTTTATATAATTAACGATACGTTTTTTGTGGAACTTGTTACCATATTATATGATTCTGCATATTTTTTATTCAAATCACATGGTTTATAAAATTATTTGATCAGATAGAAAATTTCAAAAAAGATGGTTGGAGTGTTTGTTTTTTTTCCTTTTTCTTAAAATATTAAAAGTGAGCTAGAAATCCTATTTAGTGGTCATTATCTTATAATTTTTTAGCATGTTTAAATTTTTAAGATACTCGGTTTGAAAATTATTATTAGTATTATTTGATAGTGCAAATTGCCCAAAAAAAAAAAAAACAAGAAGAAGTGTGTTTCCATTTTACATAAACAAAATTATGGAATTTGGTTGGAATTTTTGGTGTATGATACTGATGGTGATGGATCCTTCCATGTTTCTATCTCATATTTATTGTAGATTAACAAGAGTTATTCCCAATGTGCAATTTTTGCCACGACATATGATGAGAACTGAAATGATCTAACTTTAATTTCTATTTAACTTCCATGTATATGTTTTATTTGTCTTAATTATTAAATTATATGAGCATGTTGATTTATGAGAGTCATGTATGGTAATATTAATATTGGAGTAGATGAGTCGGTAATAGTTTAAATATGTCTAAGTTAGTATATTTTGAATATTACAAATGTGTTATTTTGCATGTGTAATGAAATTAATGTCATTGTTTTATATATATTAATGTGTGTATAGTATAATTAATATTTGTGTCTTTTATGCATTAATATGTTTGTGTTATGCTTAAATTTATAAAATCAACTATTTTGAATTATTTAAGAAATAGTTGACAGAAATTTTACTCAATTAAGCCCATTTTTCATGCCTATATTGCACTCAAATGAGCTCCAAATTAACCCAAATTCAACTCAAAGTCTTACTCACGTAAGTTAATACAAGTATAGATTTTGTTTTATTCCCTTTCTTATAGTATATATGTGAGATCTTTGGTAGAATGAGTTTAATGTTGTTTGAGTTGTTTGGTTCATGCATTGATATAGGCTAGATTGTGTTTTGTTATTGTGTGAATTTGTTTATGTGTTGTAGTAGTTATATGAAGTGTTGGGAAGAAATAATGTTGATTTTAGTTGAAGTTGAGGATGAGTGGAATGGGATTTGAGGTGATTTAATGTGTTGTTTTAATGTTCCAAGTTGCTAGGATTGATTAGTGTGGATAGGAAATAGTATATGATGCTAAAAATAAACTTGAAGAAGGATTAAAAGTGTTGCAGGTTAGAAATTTGCAAAGTGCAAAATAGGGCAAATAAACTCTTTTTGAATATGTCTGTTTTTGAACGTATACCGGCATCTGGCACTTCAATGCCACCAGCGTAGAGGTGGTGTTAGAAGTGAACAGAATCGATTTTTTTTAAAACCGCTTCGAATGCCGCAAGCTTTTGCAAGATAACTTTGCCATCGATTATTTTTCAAAATATACGCCGGCCATTAGGGCTTCAATGCCGCCAGCATATGGGCGGTGTTGGATGTGAATAGAATCAAAATATTTAATGCCGAGTGAAATGCTACCGGCGTATATTTCCCACGCTACTGGCGTTCATTCAAATTTTGCCTGCATAGGAAAGCTGCGTATCCCCTGAGTTTTTCAAATTCAAACTTCTTTGATCTTCAATCTTTACTTCATAAATAATCTCCTAATGAATATAAAAGCTAGATAAACATGTTTTATGCATGAATTAAATATTAAAACTATATGCAAAGCTTATTGAATCTCCTTGTATAATTAATCTATGATTGTGATATCTATATATAATATATATATATATGTGAATTCTACATTCAATTATTGATTGTTTTGATATTCTTATTTCAATTAAAGGTTCTTCAGTTAGTTTCTCTCCAACTAAATATAGTGATATACCATCGGGTTTAGGTACGCAATAGCTTGTTTTTTGTTTGCTAGGACTAGGCATTCCTAATTTGATTTAATTCAATTCGGCTTAATGTTTTGATGAACTGGATGTCTATTATCCTGTTTAATCTAGTCCAAAGAGCAGCAAACCTGTCATGATGCAATGACATGTTAGTTAGGCTCTTAACTTAAGTCATGATGCAATGACTTTACCATGATACCATGGTATGCTATGATGCAATAGCAATTCATTTTGGTTAAGTGGGTAGCTGATATGGGGAATAGTATCCGAGTAACGTTTACTTAAACTTAGGGGAAATACCATGGTTCAGTTCAAAGTTTATGGGAACTTGTGAACTAGGCTCATGTTATGGACTGAGTTTAAGTAGAGTCGGGCAACGACTTTTTAACTCTAAATGAAGCTATTTTCTTTATGGAATAGATATAGGAGATATAAGTATTCAGACTGCTTATATCAACCCCCTGAGCAGCTGCTGTTACTCAAGATCCCTAAATTCCCAGAGTATGATCCCGCGATTTGAATACCCTCCTGTTGTTTTGTAAAAGAAAACTTAATAAGATAATCACTTGTCCATTGATGCATTCCATTTTATTTAAGTTTGGCTTGATAACTTGTTCTGGTACTTTGTTATTGTGTACTGAAACTTTGGCTCACTTTTGCTGCTTTATAGGAAATGGATATGAGTTATATGATGATGTGGGTTACGGGTCAGACTTTGAAAAATTCATGATGAGTGGGACGAATAAGACTCGAACACCCTGAATTTTTGGAGAAGCTTTTGTTAAGGCAAAAGTCTTTGTATAGAAGGCTTGATAGATAAGCCTAAGATGCAAAGAACTTAAGATCTCTTAAGGATACTTTTTGTATTAAAAAAACTTGTAATTTTTATAATGTCTTGTATTGACACTAAACTTTGTACATATGATGTATATATAAGTATAGATTGCTTTTATTAGCAATCTTGTTTTGTTAAAAGTTCTTTATAAAGTTTTAGTAGATTTAATCAATCAATTTTCATAAACTGTTAGTTTAGGACAACCTTACATATAATGTGAAAACGTTATATGTGGTTGGGGACTCGGTACTCTAAATCTCGAGATTTAGTGGGTCGGGTCTTTACAAATGGTATAAGAGCCATGTTTATGAAATTGTTTGATTAAATAGTAGTGAGCTGACCTTAGATGCGGTGAGTTTAGTTGGATGTATATAGGACTTGTTTGCATTGGGTATTTTGTTTGAATGCCTATTTTGTTTATTAATTGTTTTGATGTTGTTTTGACATTGCAAAATTATTATATGTCATATATATTGTATGTTTGTTTAAAGATGGATAAGTCAAGAAGAGTAACTCGACAATCTTCGGAAAGAGAGAGTATGCCACCTCCTTCTCAGTCTACTATCTCAGCTTCTGCATCAGCTAGTATTCCAGCTTCTACTTCGACTCCATCACCGACTTCGGCTTTTAGTACATCAAATCTGCAGCCTCCTCAAATGCCAGCATATCCAGCTATGCCTCAGATGCCTACAGGAGATCCGAATAAGGTGTTCACTATGTTTCGGGATATGTATGCAATAGTTCAATTGTATCAACAAATGATGTATCAACAACAACAGCAATTTATGTAGCAATATAATCCACCAACTGTGAGACAAGAACAATATGTACAAGTGGAAGACTAGAATGATCAAGTCAGGTTGCATGATTTTGTTAGATTGGTACCTGATTTTGATGGAACTACTTTGGATCCTACTAGAACTAAAGGTCGATAGTGGAGCTTGAGAAAGCATTTGCAGCCTGTGAATTACCTGAGCATAGGAAAGTTGACTTAGCTATATATATGTTGAAGGGAGATGCACATACTTGGTGGAGGTTGAATAGTGAAGGATATGGAAGACCAATACCACGAAACAGATTTAAGGAAGCCTTTTTCTTGCAATACATTCCATCTATAGTGCGAGAGCAAATGATATCAAGTTGGCTGAGTTTAAGGAAAGGAAATAAAACTATTAAAGAATATCATTGTCACGCCTCAAAGGATACCCAAAACGTGACAGTCCACCACACTCGATATTTAAACTTAAGTATGACAACCATAGTCATCGCATAAGTTTATATACTGGGTGTAAGGTGTACTTGCACAACTTTTAGGATCACACTTTGAATCGAATAGTCTTAAGAAGGCATACAATAGCATTAAGAATAGAAATCGCAACAAGGTAAATAAGTTAAGTCTTTACAAAATTCAAAGGAGCATACCCCGGCCAAAATAATAACAGAAGTCTATCCAATCTAAATCCACATTACAAACATTAAGGTTTATGTTAAAGAGATTTTCCCAGAAGTCCACGCCTCTAGCTAGGTCCTGACTTCTTCAAAAGCTCCTTCATCCAAAAGATAATCCTGTGAAAAGTGTACTCTTGGAACAACAAAAAAAAATGGGAACAACACAATGAAACTATCGGGGTGTAAGCTAACAGGCTTAGTGAGATTCACTCATAAATATTTAATACTCAACAACAGTATATAATAGACAAGTTATTAGCAGCCATATGAAATGCACAAGCAAATGATCATACAAGCATATGACTTTCCGGGAGCCATATGTGAATGGATTTATGCCCTCCATTCGGGGTTAGGATGGTCCATAAGACATGCAACCATAAATTCCAATTTTGAGTGGGGTAGTCCATAAGTTATGCAACCATCATCCCGATCTCTTTCTCTTAGTTATACAACCTCTGTTGTTTTATTGTTTTAGTTTTATGTGCCTACTCCACATCCGTTAACTTAAGTGATCTCACATCCTTAATGTTAACATAGGCCCCCTCGCCTTCCGCTAATACACTTTTGTCCTACCAAAGGTATATTAGCTAATGCAATTTGACTCACTACGTGATATGCATGTACAATTTATTCATATAATCGTGGCATGTTAATTATGTAGATTAAATGCGATCATTGAGAATTTCAGACAATTCAAGTCTATACTAGCTTACACAATGATATTTACAACAAGTCTTGTCTCGATATACTTATTATTCATTCAACCAAGATTAAATCACAACATCATAGTTTTATCTTTTCCTAATTCTAATGCCACTACGATTATAAGCACATACATGAGCACAACTATTTAAGAAATGAACTCACTCGGCCATGGAGAGAAATCCACTAGTCGTAGTAGTCCTCGGGGAGTGGAAATCCGTCCTCCAAATCACCTAAGTACAAGGAATACCCTCAATGAGTATTTCTCATAAAATTCTAATAAACTTAACAATTCTATTTACTAAGTTCGTCAATTCCCGCATAAGCGAAAGTCCTAACTTCAAATGACCATATCTAACTCATTTTAACTTGGAATTGAGCATATAATATACCGATTTCTATCTAATTCGAAAGATCTATCTATTCCTAATATTATTTCCAAGTTTCAAAAATGTTTAGGTCACGAAATAAGCTGATCAGTTCTGATCGGTCAAAGATTCCAATTCCAAAAAGTAGTTTTGTGAATGTTTGTGATGTTTCTAGCATATAGATTAACTACACATGCAATATTGATGATTTCCTATCATGAATGACATGATATGAACTTGATGCATGCATGCTATTGTCATTATTTGCAAAAAGGAAATTTAAGAAACTTTTTATTTGTAAAACTCCATGACTATATACTTTCAAGAAATCTAGTTTCCTAACTTTGGCCATCCCCTTTGTTTTGGATTTATTTTCATAAGAAAATCACGTTGTCCATGTTCAAATTGAGTTTTCATTATACCTATTACCCAAGCCTTCATTTCCACATAAAAACTTACATTTTACACTTTGCAAATATGTTTTCAAATAGGATTTATCCAAAAATCTGAATTTCTTGAACTTAAATTTTTGAATGATTCTTTTGGGAAAAACTTGTTTAATGCATTCAAACTTAAGACTTTAAGATACCTATTACTTAAGGACTCCATTTAATACATAAAACTTCTATTTGAGCTTAGATGATAGGTGTTCTTATGGCCTATATTCACAATTACGAATTTCATATGTTGACTACTAACTTAAATTTTCTATCTAGATTTCACTTCTTGTTTTATACATTATTCTCTTCAAAACTCGTTTCAACTTATAAAAATCACTACTTAAGGATACCTATTACCTATATCCTTCATTTTTCACGTAAAACATGAGTTTTAAAGTTGATAAATGGGTTTTCAAAATAGGTCTTTGATACCATACGAATTTGTCTTTGAACATTTCAAACAAAAACTTTTCCTTTGTAAGTTCCTTGTTTTATTTTCCTAAGGATCTACCAACTATAACATCTATATACACAAAAAAAAAGCCTTCATGAGCATTAATGCATGAAAACATAAATCATCCATAAGATCATAAATGTCAAGCATGGTATAAGCATCTAAAAGCTAGATCTACTACTTATAATGTATGAAATGGAGTTTAAGAGCATGAACATGGGTTTTTATGCTAGATCTCTACTTTACCCTACTTTTACATACATAAACATGAAAATATTTTAACAGAAAATTAATCAAACACAAGATCTACTCTTGTGATGGCTTGATATTCATGTAGTAGCATTTTCTTGTCCCTTGCAAGTGCTCATAGGGACTTAGAGTGAAAACACTCATGAATAATCTTGCCATTACAAGATTAAATGGTAGGGAAGCTTAAGAATCATCACCTAGAGCTTGAAATAGATGAGAAATGGAGAAGAAATGAAGCTTGTGTGTATGATGGGGTAGGAAGTCACAGCAAGAGGGAGGAAGAAGAGAGAGTTGTGTGAGCTTTTGGAATAAATGAAATAAAATGAAATAGAGAGAAAATAAAAGACTATTTATATTAAGTGAAATTAGGGTTTTTTTGTATTATAAAAAGAAGATAAAATAAAACAAATTCGAGTCAAATAGGGGAGGGGGCGCCGATTCAAGAGTGAAGAATAGAGGGAGAGAGTTTGATTTTATTTGTTTTGTAATTTATGCCGGATCCAGGGTTCCTAGGTCGCTCATACTACTCCTGTTTAGGGTTTCCGTTTTCGATTTTCAAAATTTACTCGATTACTAAGAAAATCGGGGTTTACAACCTACCCACCTTAAACAAAGTTTTGCCCTCAAAACTTGAACGGCTTACTTGATTCTTTAAACAAGTTTGGATACTTTTGCCGCATCTCACTTTCTGCTTCCCAAGATGCTTCCTCGTGTGTATGATTCCTCCAGAGGACCTTTACATACTTAATTTCCTTATTCCTTAATTTTTGCACCTTTTTATCCAAGATCTGTACCAGGTGCTCCTCATAAATGAGGTTTTCCTTTAGTAACACCGGTTCCAATTCTATGACCTGATCCGGGTCTGCTACATGCTTGCGAAGAACCGAGACATGAAAAACATTGTGCACTCCTGAAAGGTTTGGTGGCAAGGCAAAGCAGTATGCTAACTCCCCTACCCATTCCAACACTTCAAAGGGACCAATATACCGAAGGCTCAACTTTCCTTATGAGCAAACTCGGTGAATACTCTTTATAGGATTTATCTTTAAGTACACATGATCTCCCACTTGAAACTCAAGAACCCTTCTTTTAGATTTGCCTAACTCTTTTGTCTATCTTGGGGTTCCTTCATCTATTGTTGGATTATCCGAACCTTGTCGCAGCATCTTGCATGAGATTGGGTCCAAGAACCATCTTCTCCACATCATCCCAAAACAACAGGGATCTACACTTACGTCTATATAAGGCGTCATAAGGCGGCATCTTGATGGATATGTGGTAGCTATTATTGTAAGCGAACTCAACCAAAGGTAAATGCGCTTCCCAACTTCCCTTGAACTCTATCACACATGCTCGAAGCATATCTTCCAAAGTCTGGATTGTTCTTTCGGACTGTCCATCAGTCTGCTGATGATAAGCTGTGCTAAAATGCAACTTTGTTCCCATACACCTCTGCAAGCTCACCCAGAACTTAGACACAAACCTTGTCTCGATTCACAATCCCAACCGGTACTCTATGTAGGCGAACAATTTCCTTCATGTAGAGTCTCGCCAATTTATCCATGGAGAAGGTCATATTTATTGGCAAGAAATGAGCAAACTTAGTTAATTGATCCATCACAACCCATATGGCATCATGTCTTGACGGTGTCCTTCGTAAACCATAAAAAAAATCCATGGAAATCTGGACCCACTTCCATTCTAGTATAAGCAAAGGTTTTAACACTCCACCCGGCCTTTGATTTTCTACCTTCACATGTTGGCATGTTGGGCACTTAATCACAAAATCTGCGACATCACATTTCATTCCATTCCACCAATAATATCCTTTAAGGTCTTGATACATCTTGGTTCCTCCCGAGTGTATCGTATATCTAGAATTGTGTGCTTCGCTCATAATTTCCTTCCTCATCTCTTCGTCATCGGGCACACACAGTCGTCCTTTGATCCTTATCACATCATCTTCATCTATTGTAAAATCAGTATACTTCCCTTCTTGAACTTCCTTCTTTATCCTTTGAATCACTTCATCATAACGTTGGGCCTCTTTAATCCTTTCTACTAAGTTTGTCTCCAACACCAAACTTGCTATCTCCATATCCACATCTTGCCCAACAAATTCAATGCTTAACTTCTCAAATTTTTTATCAATCCTTTCTAGTCAGTCAAAAGAGTTGCAACTTCACCATGATTCTTAAGACTTTCCACCAATTCTCGAAAATTCCTTATGTCAAATTCTTCCAATCTCTTTCTCAGATCTTCATCCAATCCTCCTATAAAGACTTGTCTTTTTAACTCTTCACTGTACTTATAAGAATCAGGAGCATATTGCAACAATCTACTGAATTCGATTTCGTATTGCTCGATTGTTCTTTCCTTTTGAGCGATCTGCAAGAAGTCCGCATTATATCTTACTCGTAAACTTCCTAGGAAATAATTCTCCAAAACTCATGCCTAAACATTTCCCAAGTGATTGGAGTCATTAAATCTCTTTTCCTTGACTCCCACCATATCCTAGCGTTTAGACGAAGCATGAAGGTTCCATACTTGATTTGCAGGTGGGGCGGAACTTCATATGCATCAAAAGACATCTCAATTTGAGATAACCAATCTTCGGCCTCCTTTGGCTTATCATAAGCTCCTTCAAAGTAGCGGTTGCTTTTGATGAAATCAGGTAACATGATTTTATATGGCCTTGGTGGTGGAGGTGGAGGTAAGGGTGCACTTTGGCTGTGCATGTTCCTATGTACAGATGCCTCTGTTGATGCTTGTTATGGCGGCGATGTTGGTGTAGACACCGGTGCTGTCGTTGGTGCTGTCTCGGGTACAGGGGCTTGTGCTGGCATGTTTTGCCTAATCTCTTCTAACACGTGGGTTAGGTGTCCTAACGTGGCATGTAAGTCCATCTGAGGTGCGGCGGCTCTTTGAACAGCAGGTTGGTCCCGCTTCCACGTCAGGTTGATTAGAGGCGCTTTGTTCTTCTCTTCGTTTACTTCTATTCCGCTGTTTTAAACTTTTCTAAGTTAGGTTTTATAATGTTTTGATAACTTAGTTAAATTTTTGCCGGAAATCGGTGGGTATAATGGAAACTTAAATATGCATACTAGCTAATAAAATTTAAATCAAGAAAATTTCTGAAATCAAACTTAAAGCTTCATCATAGAAATAAGGTTCATACATGAAATTAGAAATCACGAAATAGAAAATACATAGAAAATAGCAAGCATAGTTCCGAAACTAAAAGATAGACTAAGATCAAGGATCTTATCTACGGTTACAAAATCTAAGCTGGACTTCTAGGAATATGCTCCGTTTTCCTTCCCTCCTTCCTTCATTCTTTGGGTGCATCTCCCGAATTGCTGCTGGATGATCCTGGGTTCAAACTCCTCATGATTTGGTCGAAGCGTTTCCTTCTCTTCCGCTCCCTTTCTAATGCTCTTTCGTGATAGTCAATCAGTTCCTCATCCGTCATCACTGGTGCTATCTCATCAATGGTCTTCCAAGTGATTGTTCCTTCAGTCTCCATACTGTTGTTTTCGTTTGTTGGAGCATTTTCCGTATCCATTGTGGAGTCTGTTCCTTGTCCTTCTCGAGTATGTCGTCCTTTTAGGCAGCAAATGATTCTTAACTCGTCACTAGTCTAGGGTTCTTCGACTCCTACAGTGGCTTGATCCCTTACCTCTTGTGCCGGTTTTTCTTCTTGATTTTCCTCTACGTCCTCATCGGGTTCATCATCCGAACTATCACTCACTTCTTGCATTGGTTCGTCTCTTATTACTGATCCATCTTCTGCAAATGTAAGGCCTCGTTCCTCCCTAGTTGGATTCCTGTGAAAGCAGGCGGCTCGGTGGATACTTCAGTTGGGGGTCGTAGCATTCCCTGATATACTCCATGCCAATGGAAAATATCATTGAGGTCAGCCCTCATCCATTCGAGGTGATCCATTAGATCATCATGGGCGTAAACAAACATTGGTTCGATTTTGGTCCATGTTCGAAAATCCAGCGAAGTTCGACCTCCTTCTTCTCTAAGGACAAAAGTTGCCTCCTTCAACATTGGTCGATGGTCCGCGATGGCAATGATTCGTTCCACAGCATATATTACTTCAACTCAGTCATTCTCTTGCCTATAGGGCAGTTGTGAATAGTTCGTAACACTCCCTTCCATTCGGTTTGCAACATTCCCCTCTTCCAGATTTGGAACATCTCCCGAACGGTCTTAGGTTGTCCTGCTAGGGAAACTCCTCACATAAAACTCAAAGTCTCATTCGATAATTCTCTAGTTTCTCAAAAGGTCCTTTTCGGAAATTCTTAGCTTGAAGACAGGCCTCATCTATGGTGATCTATGTAAAAGAAAGAGATTAGAAAAACTTATTCTACCCATTCTATCTTATCTAAGTCTTTCTTACTCTATTCTAAGTCAATTCTTCTTAAGTCCAATTCTATGATTATGACTCCTAGGTTCTTAAACCATGCTCTGGTACCAACTTAAACTGTCACGCCCCAACGGGTACCCTAAATGTGACAGTCCGCCACACTTAATATTAAAGCTTAAGTATGACAACCTTAGTCATTCCCAAAAGCTTTTATATTAAGTGTAAGGCGTACTTTCACAACTTTAGAGGACCATGTATGGAATTATGAAGTTTTAAGAAGATATAAATAACACATTTAAGAAAAGAGAATTCATAATAATCATTCATTCATATCAATGATTTTACAAACTTAGGGACATATCCCCTTGATCACTAATCTATTACATGTGAATTTACACATCATTACTAATACTACACTTTATCTAAATTTCTATTACCCAAAAAGAAATTACCTGCCCGTAGGGTCCATGGCCTTAACCATAGATAGGGAAACTGCAAAAGATATCTATTGGGGTATAAGCTGAAGGCTTAGTGAGAACTATTTCCATAAATAACTTCTTGTAACAAGATTCAAACAAGTTGATTAATCAAACATATGTAATGCAACAAACACGTGGGCAAATAAGCATATAGTTTTCCGGGAACTATATGTTGAATGGATTTGCGCCCTCCGTTCGGGGTTTGGTGACACATAACCTCAATTTAAGTAGTTTTAATTAAAAAGTTTTCATGCTCGCGAGCACTCATTGCCAAGCATCCCGAATCTACTTGATTGACCTTGCTTTCGGATCTTCCGCCAAGCATTTTCCGTTAAGCCGCCAAGCAATCGCTTTCTGATCATCCCCCAAGTGTTGCTTTCGACATGAGCTTACTATCCTTCTCACCCAAGGATAATAACCCAAAATACAATGTGATTTACTTCGTGATATGCATGAATTCATTTATTTATAAAATCATAGCATAATTATTTTTAAATTTAGGGCGATCAAGTAATTTCACACAAATCAATACTATACTTAAACAATCATTTAAAACAATTCCGGCTTCGATATTCTTTAAATTCATTCAAGGAAATTATTTAACATACACATCGGTTTATCTTTTCCTAATTCTAATGCAACTAATTTACAAGCACAACAAGTATAGCATTTAATGGAAATAAACTCACGATACCATGTCGACTATTTCTCTAGGTGGATGAGTCGTTCACACACTCCACTTAGTCGTAATAATCCTCGGGGTAAAGGAATCCTTCCTCGGGGTCACCTAGCCAAAGAAAAAACCCATAATAAGTATTTCTTGATGATTTCTTGAGATTTGACAAAACAATGTCAAAAGAATGTTAAAGTTCGTATAAAGGAATGTTCCAACTTAAAATGGCCATAACTTGGTCATTTTAACTCGGAATCGCGACATATAATATACCGATTTCTACCTACTCGAAAAGATCTACCAATTTCTAAAATTATTTTCAACAAAAAAGCCATATATGCTCCGAAACAGTGGCGACAAAGTTCACCACGAATTTTCCAAGTAAAAACAACTTTGGTTCAAGAAATCAAAACTTGTTTGATAAATACTTAGTTATCTATATAGTTGAAAAATTCTCTTTTTATAACTATATAACTCATATTTAAGCATGCTCAAGTGTTTTGTTGTCCAATTATTCTTTTTGAGTAAAATAATATCGGTTTGAAGTTTTTAGAAAATATAGTTTTCAAAAATTGTTTTTGTGGATTTCTTGTAATGAATACCTTGTTTCCTTTTTTTTTAAAAAATGCTTTATGTTTCATTATTTTTCCCAAGAAAATTAAGTTTTTCTATTTTCTAAGTTTCCTATTCTAATACTAATTTGGAGTTTTTAGAAAATACACTATTTATTTTCTTTTTCTTGTACAAATTTCTTTGTCTATTTGTTTGCAAATCTTTGCCTGAAAATTTCTCATTCTTTTCTCTTAGAAATCATTCATTCATAAAAGTTTATTTTCTTGGTAAAAACAAAGTGAATCAATATGTGACTTAAGAAACCTTTTTATAGTAAAGTAGTTTCTAAAATTCTAGTGGTTTTCTTGTAAAGAAATAACTTTTATCTTTGTTTTTAAACCGTAGATTTTCTTTGTCTATTTGTTGCAAAGGTCTTTACTTGAAAATTCCTTAGCCATTCATCTTGTTTATCTTTTTATAAAAAGAACCATTTTGTTTCAACAAATATTTTCTTTTGAAAAACAAAGTGGAATAATAAAGGTTTAAGTGGCTTTTTAAAGTAAAAGTAGTTTCTAAAATTATAGTGAGTTCTTTTTGTAACTTGAAAAGGAATGAGTTCATTTTTGTTATCTTATAGATTTTATACAAACTTATCTCTAAGTGACAAAATTCTTCTTTTGTTTAGTTATTTTTAGAAATTAAAATTTTTGGACAACAATCTAAATGAACATGATCATGAGAATAATAATAAACAAAATAACATAAAACATAATAATAAAGTCAAGTATTGAGTCTTAGCTTTTTCACGGCTCCCGGGACTGAGAAGTACACTAGTCCCATAATAAAATAAAATGAAATAAAGAAAAACTTGTTTTGACTTGATGAGGACAAGTCTAAGACTAGAGACTAGTCTTAAAATAGTAAGGAATAAATAAATAAATGGCAATGGAATAAATAAATAAATTGCTTTGCATGAAATAAATAAATTGCAAGTGAGCTTATATGCTCTAAAGAATATGTATATATATATATAGATAATAATATATTAACAATAATAACAACATAAACATAAATGGATCGGTAACAAGAACAATACATGAACATAATGTAGTTTCCATAACTTGTAGTCTTTTGGAAACTCACACTATGGTCATATAAAGTTACATGACATGAAGAAGAAAAAGAAATATGAAGTGGTTACCTAAAGAAGACTTTGGTATGGTTATGTGGTTATGGGTTTTTGTTGTGTGGTGGAAGTTGTTGTGGAATTATTTTGAGAGAGTTTTGGAATAGTATTTTGAGAGACTTTTGAGAGGATTTTGGAAGGGTTTTGGTATGAATTTGTGGGTAGTGAATGTGTGAAAGAAGTGAAAGAGGAGGGGGGTATTTATAGGAAATTAAGGAGTGAATTTTGTGTGATTAAAATAAAGTAAAATTGAAACAAAATTGAGGGCATGTGGGGGGTGGGGGTAGCGCCGGCCATTGTAAGGAGAGGGGGGAGGTGATTTATTTTTTTGACTTTTTGTAAAGTGAAAGATGTAATGTGTAAAGTAGATGTGAAATAAAGTTATGGGAAAAGTAAAAATTTAAGTTTATAGGTTATGTAGAGTGTAAGAATAGGTGTAAGAAAAAGTAGAGATAAAAGAATAATGTAGAATAGTAATGAATAGTGTAATGTAAGATAGATATGACTAATAAAGTACTGGTAGTAAGAAAATACGAGTATAATGGCTATATCTGTTATTTTTACTTACCGAAAATTTACGAAACTGATATTTTTGGAAAAATTATATTTTTACGAGTTTAACGGTGTATTCGATATTTTTATTATTCCGGGCTCCCGGACATGCTTTTCGAGAACCGTGTCCGATCGGGTTCAAAGGACACCCGAAATTCGTAAAACTGATATTTTTATAAACCTATGGTTATTACGAACTATTCTAGCTAATTATCCCAACTTCGTTTTCTAGGGCCAAAGAAAACGGCAATGCCGGATTTAATTGGATACGGTAAACTAGGGTTTTGTTGACCTTTAGGATTCCGTTTGACTTCCGGTTTAGGATTTTATGCTAAACCAATTCCGAAATTTTGGGGGTTTACAAGATAACCATGGAAGATGTTGAATTATGCTAGCAAGTTTATCTTTGCAACCAACAATTTTTGATCAAATTAAGCGAGGACAACTGGAAGAACCTAGAAGCTAGAGATTGAGAAGTGAGATAAATAAGGAGAAGAGAAAAGATATGAGGATTGATGATAAATGTATTATACGGTTCAAGGATAGAATTTATGTACCCGAGATCTATGATTTGAGACGTCAAATTATGAAAGAAGCACATTCCTCCTCATATTCAATTCATCCTGAAAACACAAAGATGTATCAAGACTTGTAGCGACATTTTTGATGGCTAGGAATGAAGAAGGATATTGCAAGATTTGTCTCTAAGTGTTTAATATGTCAATAAGTGAAGATTGAGCATCAACGACCTGGAGGAGAATTGCAACCATTAAGAATCCCAGAATGGAAGTGGGATGAGATAACTATGGATTTTGTGACGGCTTTACCAAAGATAGTAGCCAAGAATGAAATGATTTGGATCATTGCAGATTGGCTAATGAAATCGTCACATTTTATTCCACTGAGAGTCGGGTATTCACTCGAAAATTTGGCCCAGATTTATATTTGGGAGATAGTGAGATTACATGGTATACCATTGACCATCACTTCAGATAGAGATACCAGATTTGTCAGCCGATTCTGGAAAAGTCTTCACAAAGCTCTTGGGACAAAGTTACAATTTAGCACAGCTTTTCATCCACAAATTGACGGTCAATCAGAAAGAATGATTCAGATTCTTGAAGATATGCTTAGAGCTTGTGCTCTAAACTTTGTAAGGAATTGGGATGAACACTTACCTCTAGTTGAATTTGCCTACAATAATAGCTATCAGACAGTGATTCAGATGGTTCCATATGAAGCATTATATGGGAGAAAATGTAGATCTCCTTTGCATTGGGATGAAGTGGGCGAAAGAGTATTAATTAGTCCTGATTTGGTACAACAAGCAATTGATAAGATTTAAATGATCAAGCAAAGATTAAAAGCAGCTCAAGACCAATGTAAAAGTTATGCCGATTTCAGAAGAAGACCTTTAAGTTTGAACTTGGAGATTATATGTTTCTCAAGATATCCCCGTCGAAAGGAGTTTTTAGATTTGGAGTAAGGAGCAAATTGAATCCAAGATATATTGGACCATATGAAATTTCGAAACGAATCGGGCCATTAGCTTATAGATTGGTGCTACCACCAAGATTGTCAGTGTTCACAATGTTTTTCATGTGTCTCAGCTTAGGAAATGCATATCTGATCCCGGTGCTATATTGGGCACAAATCAACCGGAGATACTACCATATTTGACTACTAAGGAGAAACCGATTAGAATTTTGGGCAAAATGGACAAAGAATTGAGAAATAAAGTGATACTGATCGTAAAAGTTCAATGGAGTAATCAATCCAAGAGAGAAGCGATTTAGGAAGTGGAAAGCGTTATGAGACAGAAGTATCCTGAACTTTTTGATTAAGAAGGTAAGCTAAGTTTCGGGGATGAAACTTCTTGAAGGAGGGGAGAATGAAATGATCTAACTTTAATTTCTATTTAACTTCCATGTATATGTTTTATTTGTCTTAATTATTAAACTATATGAGCATGTTGATTTATGAGAGTCATGTATGGTAATATTAATATTGGAGTAGATGAGTTGGTAATAGTTTAAATGTGTCTAAGTTAGTATATCTTGTACAAACGTGTTATTTTGCATGTGTAATGAAATTAATGTTATTGTTTTTTATATATTAATGTGTATATAGTATAATCAATATTTGCATCTTTTATGCATTAATATGTATATGTTATGTTTAAATTTATAAAATAAACTTTTGAATTGTTCAAGAAATAGTTGACAGAAATTTTACTCAATTAAGCCATTTTTCATGCCTATATTGCACCCAAATGAGCTCCAAATTAACCCAAATTCAACTCAAAGTCTTACATGCCTTAAAAGTCAAACTTAAGATAATAATGAGTCCAAAATTTGCTTAATTAAGACCTCTTTTGGCAGCCTTCATTTCCATACGAATTTCCATCTTCTTTCTTTCCTTTTCTCTTTTTCTTTCCTCCAAGTTAGTAGCCTTAAACCAAAGAATAACACCAAGCTTATTGAATAAAAAATCTCTCTAAGCTAAGGCTTACTCATGTAAGTTAATACAAGTATAGATTTTGTTTTATTTCCTTTCTTATAGTACCTATGTGAGATCTTTGGTAGAATAAGTTTAATGTCTTTTGAGTTGTTTGGTTCATGCATTGATATAGGTTGGATTGTGTTTTGTTATTGTGTCAATTTGTTTATGTGTTGTAGTAGTTATATAAAGTGTTGGGAAGAAATAATGTTGATTTGAGTAGTTGAAGTTGAGGATGAGTGGAATGGGATTTGAATTGATTTAATGTGTTGTTTTGATGTTCTAAGTTGCTAGGATTGATTAGTGTGGATAGGCAATAGTATATGAATCTAAAAATGAACTTGAAGAAGGATTAAAAGTGTTGTAGGTTAGAAATTTGCAAAGTGCAAAACAGGGGAAATAAACTCTTTTCGAATAGGTCTGTTTTTGAATGTACGCCGGCATCTGGCACTTCAACGCCGCCGGCGTAGAGACGGTGTTAGAAGTGAACAAAATTGATTTTTTTAAAGCTGCTTCGAAACGTCGCCAGCTTTTGCAAGAAATCTTTTCTAGCGTTTATTTTTCAAAATGTACACGGCCATTAGGGATTTAACGACGCCGGCATATAGGCGGTGTTGGATGTGAATAGAATCAAAATATTTAATGCCGAGTGAAACACCACCGATGTATATTTCCCATGCTGCCAGCATTCATTCAAATTTTGCCTGCGTAGGAAAGCCGCGTATCCCCTGAGTTTTTCAAATTCAAACTTCTTCAATCTTCAATTTTTACTTCATAAATGATCTCTTAATGAATATATAAGCTAGATAAACATGTTTTATGCATGAATATAAGCTAGATAAACATGTTTTATGCATGAATTAAATATTAAAACTATATGCAAAGCTTATTGAATCTCCTTGTATAATTAATTTATGATTGTGATATCTATATATATAATAGATGTGAATTCTACATTCAATTATTGATTGTTTTGATATTCTTATTTCAGTTAAAGGTTCTTCAATTAGTTCGTCTCCGAGTGAATATAGTGATATACTATCAGGTTTAGGTACGCAATAGCTTGTTTGTTGTTTGCTAGGACTAGGCATTCCTAATTTGATTGAATTCAATTCGGCTTAATGTTTTGATGAACTCGATGTCTATTACTCTGTTTAATCTGGTCTGAGGAGCAGCAAACCTGTCATGATGCAATGACATATTAGTTAGTGCTTAACATAAGTCATGATGCAATGACTTTACCATGATGCAATGGTACGCTACGATGCAATAGCAATTCATTTTGGTTAAGTGGGTAGCCGATAGGGGGAATAATATCCAGTAACGTTTACTTAAACTTAAGAGGAAATAGCATGGTTTAGTTTAAAGTTTATGAGAACTTGTAAACTAGGCCCATATTGTGGACTGAGTTTAAGTAGAGTGGGGCAACGACTTTGAAACCCTAAATGAAGCTATTTTTTTTTTTTTTATGGAATAGATATAGGAGATATAAGTATTTGAACTGCTTATATCAACCCCCTAAGTAGCTGCTGTTACATAGGACCTTTAAATTCCGAGAGCATGATCTCGGGGTTTGAATACCCTCCTATTGTTTTGTAAAAGAAAACTTAATAAGATAATTACTTGTCCATTGATGCATTCCATTTGATTTAAGTTTGGCTTGATAACTTGTTCTTGTATTTTGTTATTGTGTACTGGGCCTTTGGCTCACTTTTGTTGCTTTGCAGGAAACGGAGACGAGTTATATGATGATTTGGGTTACGGGTCAGACTTTAAGAAATTCATAGATGAATGGAACGAATAGGACTCGAACACTCTGGATTTTTAGGGAAGCTTTTGTTAAAGCAAAATTCTTTGTATAGAAGGCTTGATAGATAAGCCTAAGATGTAAAGACCTTAAGATCTCTTAGGATTACTTTTTGTATTAAGAAAACTTGTAATTTTTGTAATGTCTTGTATTGACACTAAACTTTGTACATATGATGTATATATATGTATAGATTGCTTTTATTAGCAATCTTGTTTTGTTAAAAGTTGTTTATAAAGTTTTAGTATATTTAATCAATCAATTTTCGTAAACTTTTAGTTTAGGACAACCTTACATATAATGTGAAAATGTTATATGTGGTTGGGGACTCGCTACTCTTAATCTCGGATTTAATGAGTCAGGTATTTACAAAAACATTAAAAATATTTGGAATAGATTATGAATAAGTTTATGAAGGAAAGTAAAAGTTAATAAATTCAGAATAAAACATGAATAAGTTTTTAAATGAAACTAATTTAATTACTACAAGTGTATAGCACTTGCTCGGGTAATATCAATGCTGTATTGCTTTTTGATAGAATCTAGATTTCTAGAGTGATATTGCTTCCCATTAATCTACATTACTTTTTTTTTTATCAATAATGAATCGTAAATTTATAATGTGCCCTCAAATTCGTGGGGCATTTGTATTTTCATTATCATCTTCTACGTGAATCATAAATTAGAAGTACATTGAAATCATAAAACCGCCACCTTTGGTCCTCCCTCACATTACCATCCCTATCCTTGGTCAATGCCACAACTATCACTACGAACACCGACACACAACAATAAATAATATAAAAGGAATATATATTATTTGGTAATTTTATATAATAGTGATTTTTAAGGGACAACTAATCTATTGCCAATTTTCCCCTTTTTTTTTACCTTGATTCCTAAAAGTAGAAAGGTTAGCATAGCATAAATTACAACTTAATTTATTTTTCCATAATGTGTTTTGACTTATAGGGCTTATGGTGTTAGTTTATCTTATGTAAGCATCTCACTATTACATTTTACAATTTAAACTAAATAGTTTTGCTAAATAGAAGAAGGAGAAAAAAAAAACTAATTACTATCAAACAATTATTCATATCCTTACTTTTCATAATAAAAATTTGTGCTTCGGAACTTACTCTTTAGCTTAATCTATAGAGAGACTCATTCACTTGCCTTCTCTCCATATTTACAAACAAAAAAAAACCAAGTCCTGTTTTGGTATAGCACTTTTAATTTCTTCTTCTTCTTCTTCTTCTTTTAATGTTATTAGTATGATAATTCATATACAGAGCTACGAACCATGAAAACATAAAATTTTCTAACAATTATTAGTTTATTCTCCCTATGTACAAACTTGTTAAATGGTTTGTTTATAAGACAATGTAGAGCTCATCCTTTTAATGTCATCAATTAATTTAATTTATGGATATGTTATTTATTATAATAACTCGAATTCATTGTGGTTTTGTTATCGGACACATTTCACCAGGGAAAGGAGATAATTTTTCATCAAGTCTTCATATTTTCCCCCTTCATGCAGTAATTAGTCATAAAATGATGGATGGATTTTATCTTGCATATACATTTCTTTTGCAAACATGTATCCATTCTGTATGTGTACAAAATAAAAAAAAAATAGAAAAATGTAAATTATTACACTATCAGTTATTGTTATTTTTATATATAAGTTACTAATTATAATCATTAGTCATATTTACTTGGAGAGATTATGATCAATACTATTAAAGCGAATGGACTATTTTGATATCCATTTTGAGATAACTTTTAAAAAGTTCAAAAGAAAGATTATATATGTAATCCCCTAATTTTGCATAACTTGATTTTAACAAATACTAAAAATGTAATATATAATTATATAGAATATTTAGAACAAGTAGTAAAAATCAATCCAAATTTTTCGATTTAAAAATGTTAAAGTGTGAATGAATTTGATTATAAATAGAAGGATTAGAAAGATTAGAATCTCTACCAATAAAAATTTTGAAGTACAAACTGTAACAAATATGATCTTAAATAATTTATAAAACAACAATAAACCAATTGTTAATATAAATTCATGAATCATTTTTCCTTAAGTTCAATACTTAGGAAATAAACCCTATACTTGTTAAATAATGAAATAATAGTGTTCAGACTATTTATTTATCTGTTAACAATATAAAGTAGCACTAGACAAAAATATGTTGTTGTTAACAAATTAGTATAAATAAATCCTATATAGTAAAACCCAATATTTAGTAAAATAATCAATAATCCAACAAGAAATCATAAGTTACAAATAAAAGACGATTAATTTTTAGAACCTGCAAGTTATAAAAATATAGACTAAAGATAAATTACTAGAATTACAAAAGATACAATAAGATCACAAATAGATTAATATCTAAAAATCAAGATCTTATATAAACATTTAAATTACACTAATATTCTAATTAAAAGATTTAGAGATTTTAGAAATTAAAATCCTGAGTTGCCAATGTAATCTTTAATAATTTTCATAACTAGAAAATGAACAAATTAGCGAATGTGAAACTAATATCAAATATGGAATTAAACAAAAATCTAAGAATAGATCTATGAATTGTAATAAACTCATTCCTAGTTTGAAAAACCCGAATAAAAATTTCTTTAACCTTAATAGATACCAAAAACGAGATTTCGTATATTGAATTAATAATTCAAGACATAATTAGAAATAGCTCTAAAATTCAAAACCAATAAAATATAGTTTATTAGCATAACTTATTGGTATAAAACAATAATCTAAAGATGAATTACTAAGATTATAAATACATAATAGATACCAATACCGATCAATAATTACTAATCTAGATCCAATATGAAAATTTCAAAACCCGTTGTTATACTTGTTAGGGAATTCTGAATTTGTCACACCCCAATAGTATCCTAGTAGTAATATATATAATATGATATAGCCTGATAACCCAGATAATATCAAATACACATATTATTACTAGAACTACTTTGGAAAATGACATGAGTTTAACAAAACAGATCTTTTTAGTTGCGTGATAAGAAACGATGAAAGCAAATAAAATCACAATACCATAAATAAGTCTTACTGTCTGAACAAAAACTATTACAAACCATGAAACTTTCTAAGTTCTCAGATAATAGAATTGATGTACTAACACCAATTAATACATATAAATAATAAACTATTTTCCTTGTTTCCAAGACTCTTCTAGCTTTAGAAACATACCGACTCTAAGCTCCAAGAAGCCACCAACCAAGGCTTAAGTGTCATCCTGTAAGGACTGTAGGAGTGTGAGCATAAACCACGGGCTTAGTGAATAACTAGAACTTATCACACAATAAGCAAGTTATTATCAATCATATGTAATGCATCATTCAAACACATGAACAATTACAAGCTTGGACAAACCAAAATCTAAACAGGATGGAGATTTATGCCCTCTCATCGGGGTTGAAGGAAAATAGATCTATGAATCACCTACTTAGGGAAACTAAGTACACAGGATAGCCACAATCCTCACAATTATTATCTCTTTATGTTAATGTTGTTTTAAACACTCATTTCCTGTTTTAAGCCTTAGAATCTCTACTAAGTGTTAGACATTTTAGCGATACCATGGGCGACGTCCTTCATTACTAGTTAGTTCCCATGGAACCAGTAGAACAAAGGTAAACTTGAGTAGAACTACTAGCTTCTTGCCTAGAAAAATCAAGTATTATCAGAGAACCGAAATTCTAACACGTAATAGGCCATCACATAATCATAATGTAGTATGTGCAATTTATGCAATGCATGTATCATTTCACTTATGATTTCGATAATTTTTAGTCAGGTTATAAGTGTTTAAACTTTATTAAATACTCAACATGCTTCACATACAGTAAATTCACAAGTCATCTATTATCACTTTTAGTTAATATTATTTGTTAAACAATTAATTTCAAACAGCAAGCAAAACCCATAACCCATATTCACACGAGTTCATTAATATTATTCTTGTATTGTAGTGCAACTAAACTACAATCACAAACAATGTAATAAGTCTGAATTACTCACCTGCTCATATTGATCAGTCGTAGTAATTGACCGAGAAATCCTCGACAGTATCGAAATTACCTATTGAGATAAAAATATTCATCAATAATATTTATAAATAGAATATTAAACTCCTATGAGTGTCTAAGTGTCATATATTGGTATTTGATATTATTTCTATTGTTTATATCACTTTCTTAAAGTATTGATTCTTATAGAAAAAGAATTTCTATTGTTTAATTCTATTAAGTTTCTTTTGATTGTATATTATTTTAGAGGATCTCATTTTATCATCTAAACTCTCATTCATATCCTCAGTTCATTCATAACTTATGGACGTATTAATATGTATAATTTCTTGTAATGTAGAACTCCTAATCATGCTATTAAAGCTTGTTTTATCAAGTTTTATGTTCATATAGGGTCCTAGAAGCATTAGATATGAGTTTAGACTAGATTAGAGGAAATTTGAGTCTTGTTTTGTTCACTTCATTCCTAAATCCGAATTTACTATTAATATATTTATAATATTTCTAAGTTGTTGTCTTCCTTAGTCAACAATATCTAAACATTTCTAACACATCAACCATCCATCCACTTGAATTCATCAATGGATTAACAACTTCTTCCAACCACATTGCTTTCCTTCAATGCTAAACAATTCATCCTAATGTCTATACACAAGTATAACAAACATAGGTTGATAGTTTAGAAGTTACCTTGGCTTGGAATGGAAAAAGGATTTTCAACTCCCTTTCTAAGCAAGAATCAAACCTATATCAAAGGTTAGATGATAAATTCTTAACTAAATTATAAGTTAACTACATTAGCTATAATGAAAGTTTTCTAATTCTAATAAATATTCTTACCTTGTTGAGCTAGGTTCCCACTTGGATCTTATGGTAACTGTAAAGACTCGGTCCTCTAAATCCCGAGACTTAGAGTGAATCCCCAACCACATATAACGTTTTCACATTATATGTAAGGTTGTCCTAAAACTAACAGTTTATGAAAATTGTTTGATCAAAATCACTAAACTTTACAAAGAGCTTTTAAATAAAACAAGATTGCTAACAAAAGCAATCTATACATACATTTACATCATATAAACATTGTTCAGTGCCAATACATGACACTACAAAATTACATGTTTTCTCAAATCATGAGAATCCTAAAGGATCTTAAGGTCATTACAAAAGAAATTAGCTTAACTAATAAGCCTTCTATACATAGCTTATCCTTAGCAAAAAGTCTTCTAAAAGTCCCGGGTAATCGGATCCTATTCGTCCCATTCGTCCAGAAATCTTTCGAAATCGGACCCATAGCCCAAGTCATCGTAATACTCGTCTCCAATACCTACAAAGCAGCAAAAGTGAGCCAGAAGCCCAGTACACAATAACTAATGCATAACAAGTCATCCAATTCATGTAATGCATCATAGAACAAGTGGTTATCTTTATTACATTTTGATTCACAAATCAACAAGAGGGTATTCAAACCCCGGTCACACTTCGGGAATCCAGGGGTCCTGAGTAACAGCAGCTGCTCAGGGGGTTGATATAAGCAGTCCAAATACTTATATCTCCTATATCTATTTCATGAAGATAATAGCTTCATATAGGGTTTAAAAGCCGTTGCCCGACTCTACTTAAACTCAGTCCATAACATGAACCTAGTTCACAAGTTCCCATAAACCTTGAACTGAATCATGGTATTTCCCCCTAAGTTTAAGCAAATGTTACACAATACAATTCCCCCCTATCGGCTACCCACTTAACCAAAAGAATCTATTGCATCATAGCGTACCATTGCATCATGGTAAAGTCATTGCATCATGACTTGGTTAAGTGCCTAGCTAACATGTCATTGCATCATGACAGGTTTGCTGCTCCTCGGACCAGATTAAATAGCGTAATAGACATCCAATTCATTCAATAGTTAAGCCGAATCAATTTAGGTCAAATTAGAAATGTCTGGTCCTAGCAAACATCAAACAAATTATTGTGTACCTGAACCCGTTAGTATAATACTAGGATCTCTCGATGATGAACTAACCGAAGAATCCTTAACTGAAATAGAAATACCACAATAATCAATAAATCAACAATTATAGATTTCATTCTCACAACTATACACATATTATATTCATATATCACAATTAATTAAAGAAATCCAAATAATTGAATATACAGTCACGAATAAGCATTTAAACATCCTATGATGTCTCAAATTGCTTATTAAATACATAATTGCTCAAATAACAAACTTTGGAACTTTTAAGAAAAAGCACTTAAAATTCAAAAACACAGGGGATACGCCGGTACTCAATGCCAGCGGTGTTGAGCCGGTGTTCAATGTTCTAAAAATGTACACTGCCAATGCTGGCAGCGTTCAAGGGTACGTCGTCAGCCTTTGTATCCAAAACCAAAGTTTTCAAAAACATCCAGAGAGGTGTAAGCCGGCCGCTTACATAAGTACGCGGGCAACCTTCACATGTACGCCGGCAGCCTTGATTCCCAGAAGCCAGCGTACAAGATGGAAGAAAGAACGCCGGCTGACTTCCCTAGCGAGAGCCGGCGGCGTTCAGTCGGCTTTAGGAAATTTGATTCTGTGGGCTTTCTACACCGCCTCTACGCCGGCGGCGTAGAATCCCCAGATGCCGGCGTACGTTTTAAAAACAAGCTTAAACGTGAGAATTCAAATCTCCTGTTTTTCAACTTTGAAAATTACATCTTAAAACACTTCAAAACTTTCCTCCACTACACTTCCAACTTCATATACTCACTCCTACATACACTACTCAATCCTATCAACTTAAAAACAAGAATTCAACACAAATAACACTTCAACTCCACATCAAACCAATCTAGGTTTCTCTACACAATTTCTCTTCATTTACTCCCCACACTTCATATCACTTCAACCATGCATGCACAAACTCACATACTCATATAACTCATTCATAACTTCATACAAAGCATGAACAAACAATTTGATCAACATTGAACTCAATTCATACAATAACCCTACAACTACTACAAATAGGGAAACAAAACAATAATCACAATTAAATCCACTCACATGTAATTGCTTTGCCTTAGAGAAAGTTTGTTTTCCAAAGCTTGCTATTGCCCTTAATTTAAGCTTGAAATTGGAAATGGAGAGGGAAATGGAAGAAGAAAAGAAAAGGAAGAAGAAAAGGAAAATTCGGATAAAATTTGAGCTGCCCCAAAAAGTAGGTTAATTAAGCAAATTTTGACTTTAAGCATATACCAAATTTACCCCTTGAAGCATATATTAACTTAGGTTGCATTTAGCTTTAATTTGAGTCCCATTTGGCTTATATTTGGAGCATAAATGCTACCTTAATTAAAGGAAACTCTATCAAATAACCTTTAACAAATATTGAGTTGATTTATAAATCTAACTTAACTTAACCTTTTTAATGTATAAAAGACAACATTAATAATTTCATTACTCACACATTAATGCATATAAAACAAAATATTAATGTCAACATATACATATACAAAATCATATATCTTAGACTACTAACAACATAACCATGCTCATTCAATTCAACATTTTAAAATAGATAAATAAACACATGAAATTTGAATAAAATTGAAATCTAGGTCATTTCAGTAACCAAGACTTTTTAACATGGTTTTAGATGAAGGCTGCAAAGAATAATTTCTGTCCATCAGATCTTTTTTATGCTGATGATATTTTAATTTTTTGTACTACTACAAAGAGGAATATACAAGGTATCACATCTCTTTTTTCTAATTTTGGGGAATTGTCGGATCAAATGGTTAATTGGAATAAATCAGAGATCATTTTTAGTAAGCACATATCACAACAAAGAATGGAATATCTTCGGCAGTTAGCTGGTATGAAATATGGTGCTCTTCCATTCATGTATTTGGGTGTTCCTCTTTTTTCAGGGGCGCCAAAAAAGAGATGGTTACAACCAATAGCTGATAAAATTTTATCAAAATTTGATAAGTGGAAAGACAGCACTCTATCTATGGCTGGAAGATTAGCTCTTGTTAAATCCATAATTTATGGTTCCTTGAATAATATATTTATGGTATATAAATGGCCCCTTGCTTTAATTAAACACTTAGAGAAGGCAATTAGAAATTTCATATGGACTGGATCAGTTCACAAGAAAAAAAAAAATGTTACTGTTAAATGGGAAGTGTGTTGCTCTCCAAAGGAAGAAGGAGGCCTTGGTTTAAAAAGAATCAAAGTTATGAACTCATCTTTTCTTTCAAATTAGCCTGGAAAGTTTGCAAGAGGATTCATTTGTTTTTGAATTTATGAAAAAAAACTTCTTCTCAGCTGGCATCCCACGTCCAGACCATATTTATTCTTCAATTTAGTCTTCAACTAAAGAGAGTAATGTTGTCATTAGTTCGCATATTCAATGGAGCATTGGATGTTCTTCAAAATTAAGCTTATGGAATCAAAATTGGTTGGGATACAAAATTTCAGATGTGATTGAAATTCCGTTCTATTTAAGAAAGAAGTTGCATAAAAAATTTCAGATCTTTACATCAATGGAGTATGGCACTTCACAGCAAGCTTTCGAAACAAATATCCTCAGATTTGTAATGACATTGAGAATATCAGACCAATAGATTTACAACAAGATGAATTGATATTGAAATTTTCAAATGTGGGAATTTTTCTATCAAGGATGCTTATAATTTGTGTCGTATACAATATCCTAAAGTGGAATGGGGCAAAACAATTTGGAAGCATTTTCTTCCACAAACAAAATCAATGATGCTTTGGAGATGTATACATGATAGAATTCCAACGGAAATTAAATTGATGAAAAATGGATTATAGCTACCGTCACAGTATCTCCTCTGTTTTGCAGTAGTAGAATCCTTGCAGCATGTTTTCCTTCAATGTCCATATGAAGTTACTCTTTGGACATCAATTAGCAGCCTTTTCCAAGTTAGAACTGATTTGTTCGACAATTTTAAGAACTTCTTTTCCAAAGTTGGAAGTTTTCTTTTTCAACACAACTTACAGCTCTTTGGAAGAGAATACCAATTTCAACTACTTTAAGACATATTTGCTGTGACATTAAGGAAGCGAATTTGTTTAAGATTGGGCATATGAACAATTCTTTTACTGATCTTGATATTCTTAGACGATTAAGGGTTTCCCTAATTCTACGAAAAGCTCCATCCATTGTAAAAGTAATATGGCTTAAACCCCCTCTTGGTTGGATCAAAGTGAATACAGATGGTGTTGCTAGAGGGTCTCCTGGTTTATCTGGGGTTGGTGGTGTTTTCAGAAACCATGATGGAAGGGTCATTGGTTCTTTTACTACTCCTTTAGGTGTCTGTTTTTCTTTTGAAGTAGAATTACATACAGTTATCATTGCAATTTCAAAATTGCATTTATTCTATCCATCTCCTGTTTAGATTGAGAGTGATTCTACATATGTGGTCAATCTTTTATTCAAACGAAGCTTGGAAGTGCCCTAGAAATTCATAAAGGAATGGATAAAATGTCTGCATATTTTAAATAACATCCGGATTCATGTATCTCATATCTACAGAGAAGGAAACTCAGTAGCAGATTTACTTTCTGTAAAAGCAATTAGTGAAACATCTTTGCAATGGTGGAATTCAATTCCTTCATATTGTAATAATCTTATAAGAGTGATGCTTTAGGCAAGGAATGTTATAGATTTGATTAGTCTCAGTTTATACTGAGTTTTGTCTTTCCTTTTAAGGACAATTTTTGTAATTTATCTTTTCTTTATTAATAAATTCAGAAATCCAAAAAATGATGTTGGTGCTAGAGGTATGCCAGCCTAGCTGGGATGTCTTGGTGCACTTCTGATTGAGGATTTCTTTCTATAAAAAAAATGTAGGAAAAAAATTGTTGACTCAATTTGACCAGAACCCTAGGATATAGTGCAGATTAATTCAAATAATAACACCCCAAAACTCTAGATTCTATCAACAAGCAATATAGCATTAGCAGTAAAAACCTTAGAAATTACTATTCACTTTACAATTTGCAAATATTCATCCTTTTTTTTAAATATATGTTTCATCATCATCATCACAATAATCACAAATTGGAGATAATTTTGTCAATCTACAATGAATATTATTACATAAAATGAAACAATTTTGGAATCCATAACTATCATATAACTAATAATTCCAATCTAAATTCCAAAATTTTGTTTAGATACACGCATTTTTTAGCAATTTGCATTATGAAACAATACTGAAAATAATTCAAATCCAGCATCCTGAATTTCAAACGGGCTCAAGAATTACAAGATATTCCCATCCCAAAAAAAAAAAAAAAAAAAGATGACATTCCAACTGTCTTTTTCCAACACATTCCTGTCTGGATCAAAAGTGTTGTAGTAGAATTATAACAATACTTACAACATAATCTAAATAATAATAATAAGTTCATTTATGGGTTGATGCAACGAAAAAAAGCTAGCCATCATAATCCATAAGCATATTTCTTTTCATCGCCAGATCGAACTGGAGCCGCTTCATCCTCCGATACTTCACTTCCTGCGAAGTCAGGAAGTGAACGATTTCCTCTAGCAAATTGAGATCAACTTCTAGGCCTCTTCTCCTATGGGCAATAGTAGCAGCAACACTACTGCTCTCTCCTTGGACTTCTCTAATAATTTTTCTTCCTATGGTCAAAAGTGTAGAAGATATCTCTATAGACTCTTTGGTTTCGGCTTTTCAACCCGGTTGACCTAGGATCGCTTCCATCCTTCCTAGGGTGGCCTCGTGGGCGCTTCTTCTCATCGGAACTTCCTGCATCACCCCCTTTAAATGGTGTTTCCACAGGTGTTTTCATGCCCTTATCCCCCTCTTTTGTCCCAGTTCCACCATTTTTGGGACTTTCTCCACTAGCCATAGCAACCCCTGCTCCAATGTCTAGCAACTTACTAGGGCCCTTCCTTTCGCCCGAACTTCCTAGATCATCCCCTTTGACGAGTGTTTTCGCTGGTGCTTTCATGCCCACCCCCTCTTTTATCCCACTTCCACCATTTTTCGAATTTTCTCCATCAGCCCTACCCCCAGTTCCAGACTAGTGGCAAACTAAGGCTTGAAGGAACTACCACAAGTGTAGATGATCCTCCACCTTCAGTATTACTTGTTTTGATTTTGTTGGGAGATTTTGTAGTAGAGGATCTCTCTCCTGAATGTTCTTTCTTGTCAGGAGAATTATCACCATAATCAGCCATTGGAATTTTTTTTTTTTCAAAAGAAAATTTGAAGGAAATGATTGAAGAATTTCTTAGAGATGAACCTATATTTCAAGCTCAAAAAGAGACATACATAGAAATTATTTTTGCATTTAATGAGTAGTTCAATTAAAGGACAGTTCTTCGAATGTAGTACTCATTTTGTATTATTTGAAAAATGTTTCCTTCGTAGTATTTGTTACCAATAGGTGCGATCGTTCAAATACTTCTTCGTATTATGCTACTTAATCTTTAGGTTAAGGTATGAACATATGAAAGTTAATAAATGTACCACCTTTGAACAGAATGGAATAACCAAATTACACTTTTTTTTCTAGGGTTTTCTTTCTCGTTTTGTTAGCTATTACAGAAAAGCTTTGCAATAATGTGCTTATGATAATATGCTATATGTTACCAGACACCCAGTTTTTCACTTTGATTAGCAATTTCAAAGGTTCTATAAACACAACTAACCATATAAAAACATGTAATCTTTTAGAAAATGGTTTTAGCACATTTTTCACTTTATGATGCTATATGTATAACAGACCAACTTAAACTATATAGGTATTGATGAAAAGATCTTAAGATGTACATTACTACTCAGTAAATATTCTTAACATGCGTTAGTTAACTTTTTGATATGTTAAAATTAATACCTGAATTTATGCATTGTTGTAATTTTTCAATTAAAATTTGAAATTATTGAATGTCACTTCCAATCAAAACATTTGATTGTTAAGTTTTAGACCTAAGGTTTGAAGTTGCTAAGTAATATTATATTAAACTAAATTTTCAATTGTCATATTTAAAAAGATGATATATTATAATTAGTAGAAAATTATAAATATAAGTAAGGTTTTTTTTTTTTTTTATGATAAATATAGGTAAGATAGTAAACTAAACAAATATAATAGTTAATTTTTTATAATAATAAACTTACTACTTGAATTTATGCGTTTTTCTAATTTTACCCTTATAATTTGAAATTATTGAATATCATATCCAATCAAAACATTTAATTGTTAACTTTAAGCCTAAGGTTTGGAGTTTCTAATTAAATAATATCATGTTAAACCAAATATTCAATTATTATATTTAAAAATATGATACCATGATAAATAATCATTGGTAAAAACTTGTAAATATAGGTGAGATTTTTTAGTTTATGATAAATATATAGGCAAGATGGTAAACTCAACAAATAAAAAAGACATAATAATAGAAAAGGGTTTTTAAATTATATATTACTAGTTAAGAATTTGCACAATACATGACTAATAAGTAGAATTGAAATTTGGTAAGAAAAAAGTAAAATTACAATTATAAAATAAATGTACTTAAAATGAACTTACGTAATAGAATTATTTTATATTCATACTTATAAATAATATTGTATTGATAATCTACAAAATGAAGATATGTTTTCAATTTTATGTTTACTTAAATTTTTTGTTTCAACATTATAAAATGTTTTTTTACGAAACATTGTAGTTCTGAAAGGTATGAAAATAAAAAGATGTAATATTTCATGAAATATAACATGGCAATATATTGAAAAGGTACCAAGATGAATTTGAAAAAAAAATAGAGAATATTAATATGATAAGATTTGTAAAAGAAAAGACATTAAAAAAAGTGGATATTAATAGTATAAACTCCTAATGCAAGTGACATGAATTTTAGAAAAATTGCAATTTTTGCATAAATCCAAAATAAAAAAAATCTTTTATTTGTGATGAATAATTTTAAAAACTTTTTGCTATCATACCTCTTTGATATTACCTTTTTGTATCCTATGTTTAATGACAAGCTATCTTATTAATTTTGGAAGTTACTAATAAGCCTAATAATACGACCTTTCAATTCCCTTTGTTTTTTTTTTTTTTTTCCTTTTAACTTTTTAATTTTTTTCCAAAGAGTTTTTATTATTCTTATTTTCTTTGTAGGGAGCTTCTACGATCTCGTTGATGAAACTATCTAGTTAATCATCTAACCATTAAAATAAATTTAGAAATTGGAACGTTAATTATTTTAACAATTCGACTATAATTAGGTATAGTATGAGCCGTTGGATGGTGACGGAACCGGTCCCATTAAAATTAATGATGAGACCATAGAATTTCTCTTTCTTTGTAACAACACTTTTAACTTATCTTCCTCCTCTTGCTTCTTCATTTTTTTTCCCCTTTAAGAGACATATTTTCTTATACTAGATAATATTTGTTGGAAAAGTTGTAACTTTTAATATCTAATGTAGAATGATGATATTTTTTCATGTGACGTTGTATTTTTATAATCCAAAATATTATAACATTTTATATAACTATGAATAATCACTTAAGTTAAATATATAAGAAATATTATATAAATAAATAATTGTGTTCCACACAATCTTTTAAATATGAATTTATTAGCACAATAATTACAATAAATTTCCTATAAATATATTATTTTCATTAACATAATTATATATTATAAAATTATATATATTCACGCATTAGGTGGTATGTTAACTAGTTGCTCTATATTTCAAAAGATTTATAGCTCTTTCTATATGATGCATCTCTATATGAAAAACATCATGTGATTGGCATATAATTTTACCATATTATATTTCGATATAATTAAAAAATAGTGCTTATTACACATTTTTATAAATATACATTGTCGACATGTTTTTTGTGATAATCGTTTGAATAAAATTGTTATTTTATCTATATATCTATATATATTTATCACTAAATCAATAACCACACATGGCATAGGGTTTTATCCAGTTTCATATAAAAATGTGAAAGAACTACTGATTGTTATATAAAACTAATATTTTTCAAAAGACGTGTCATTTGAGTAAAAAATTGTAAAAGCAACAATTTTTACATAATTTAGATATTTGTAAAAATCTTTAACTCTTCAAAACTACATAGCATTTTATATGAAAATGTAAAAGGACCACCAAATCCTATATATAAAATCAATATTTTCAATTGAATTGTGATAATTATGTCATATTAAAAAAGGTTCATGAACATATATGGTTAACATATCAAACTAAGATAAAATTTTAACTAAATATCTTCTTTTTACATATATATATATATATATATATTAGATAAAAATCCACATCATGCAAGGTATGATCTTTATGTACTTTTATTGCCTAAATTACATCGAAAGGTCATAATGATTGACGGTATGTTTATTTGAAATCACAACGTTTTGAATATTGGTTCATTTGTGGTCATAATATTTAGAAAAGTGGATCAATCGAAATCACCATTGACATATGTTAACAGGAGAAAAATTAATAAAAGTTCATATGATTTGCCATATTGTGACACAATTCACGGTGACTTCAGTTAACCAACTTCTTTAAACGTTGTGACTTCAAATGAATCACTTAAAATGTTGTGACCTTAAATGAATTTATCCCTAAACAATATGACCTTTGATCTAATTTACCTTAGTTTTATTAATATTGGATGCTTTTCACCCTTACTTCTGTTTTCTTTATTTATTATTTTTAGTGAACCTAGAATGGTAGGTATGCTAGCTAGTGAAGGAAGCAAATAGGAAGGAAATAATGTCTTTTGCAACCTATACGTTAATGGAGTGGAAAATTTGGAAACACAATTAGTTAAAAAAAATTGAAATAAGAAGCTAATAAGCATTGAAGAAATTAGTATGCAACCTAGCTAAAAATAGTAGATGAGCTTGCTTCAAAGCCATACTATAAGTAGAGATGATGAGCAAAAAGTTGAGTGAAAAATAATATTTGAAGACTTTACATCTAATAAATATACTATATATATATATATATATATACAACTCATCATCAATCATTTGGTTTTATCCAAATTTGTTTTCACAATTAACTAATTTGTAGGAAATTCCTTTAACTTCATAATGTTGTTTTGGAAATAAAAAATTTGTTTTGATATTTTGTTTTTGCTTTGAAACTACCATATTAAACTTCAAACTCCTCGTTTTCTTTGTAATTATGGACGTCTCTCTCTCTCTCTCCATATATATATATATATTCACACATAACATAGGCAATCATAGTTTAATATCTCATCTTTTAAGTCTATTAGTAAGCTTGTTTACTTAAATTGTTCATTTAATTTCAAATTCGTGGGATCATTTCTAAAAATAATTAAATTTTTTTTTAATAATAACAAGAAAATTCTTGTTGGAGATGATCTATACATATCAAGCCCTAGAGGGCGCCTTATTCGTGACAGCCCCACCATATACTGTACCAAAATTGAGGGATAACTGCCTTGTCATCTAATAACTTCTAATATTGTGTATAAGGCATACTCACCATACAAAGGCACCACTAAAACATAGTAGTCATAGCGCAAGTACTATAAATGCAACAGTAATAGGAATTTTTCAAATTCACATTGAAAATATCTCCATAAGAGTAGTCTAAAATATAGGAGTATCTCATGATATCTAGATCTATGTAACTAGATAAACAATTTATCAATAGGTCTAATTAAGTAAACATAGATATAGCTAGGGTCTTTCAAAACATGGAGGATCCTACTCTCAATCACTCCATCTTCACACTCAATCCCAAAACCTATCATGCTAACCTGTGGCATCCCGTGACTAGGCGTATCCTACAGATACTCCTGTAATAACAAAATACTGTAGGGCAATCAGCTATAACTAGTTAAGTAAAATTAATCCTCCTATTATGCTTTCAAGCGGGTTATCAAACAAATTAATACAAACATATGCAATGCAAGCAACCACATGAGCAAACTTACATAATCATCTAGATCGATTATATATGATATAGTTTTATGCCATTTATGACTTAGGTTAAGGAAACTGTGTGAGGGCCCTAAAGGCCAACACAAACCTACTAGACTTGGGCGATGTAATTAAGGGCTAATTTTAAAATGCTTTCAAAAGTAGTTTTAATATATATACAAAATAATTCTTTTAAACTATATATATATATATATGTATATAAAGAAAGCTTGAGATCACTACTTTAAGAGTAAACCCAACAACAGAGACCCCGATATGGCTCTAAAGGGATAAGCTACCTTCCCTGAGGATGAGTTAATTCTAACCCCCATAGAGCAGAGTCCATGCTCGATGACATGGTTATAGCCTACCCAGATTCTCTACGTAGCACTAGCTATTCAAAATGCAATTACATGATATGCATGATCATTTTAATGTTTTGAGCCAAGTAATGATTATATTATTTTAGGTAACGACCAAATTAACAAACACTCGCATGCACATACTATGCATCACTACAAACAAGTAATTGTCACTTTTATTTATATAATTTGTCAAACCAAGCATTATTTCAATCACATGCAAATATCCCTGCAACCCATTCATACATGACATTTTCATATACAATTTAATTTATGTGCTCCAATATTGCAATCACAAATAATGCAATAGTCAAAAGAGTAACTCACTTTGCCATGCTTATGAGTCGAAATAACATTCTAAATAGATATCTTCAAACTTAGACTCGCCTTGATATAATGAGAAATTCAAAAACGGAAAAATGATTAACTATAGTCATCATTTATAAAAGCTATATTAGTAATTTAAGTTTTTCATAGTTTCAATAATAAATCTTAAATCCCATGTGTTTAATTCATTTTATATCGATTTTTAACTTGTGAGTAGTTGATCTTACATGGTTTTTTGAGTACTTTCTAATGGTTAAAGAAACCTTAAAATTTATAAAATTTCACCAAGAACAGCCGTTGCGGTTGTGGTTTTCTATAGCTTTATTTCACAATCTTATTTTTTATATATCTAAGTCATTTTTTATCCATTCTCAATGAGTGAGTAGTTGATTTCACTCGATTTTTTGAGTACTTTTCATTGGTGTTGTTGAAGTTACTAAAGAATTTGATAATTTACAAAATAAGATGAAAAAGGCATTGTTATCATGTTTCTACTGCAATTAGTATTCATGCTCTTATTTTTGCATTATCTAAGTCATTTCTTATTTGGTTTTTTATGAATGAATAGGCGTTTTCACATGATTTTCCAGGTATTTCCTATTCATGGTATTATTTTCATCAATTGGAAGCTTTAAGGTATTGAAATGTATAGGGCTAGAATACGAATTGTTGTTGATTTCAGCTTAAGTCACATATTCTTCATCTTCTTTTATCACAATCTGTCTTAGTTCATTATATATTCATCACCTATCTTTTGTTCATGAATCTATGATCTTGAAGCTTCTCATATGTTATACTCATTTCCTATTTTATGGATCTAGCTATATCGATCGTTGGAGGCAAAAAAGGTCATTCTCTTAATGTTCCAACATCTCTCGACTAAGGTGGATGTATAATGTGTCTCTGTGTGTATATATGTGTCTTTGATAACCAAGCCAATAAAGCTCCTCGCCACTTCTTTGTTATAATTAACTAAACATTCACTTAAGATCATATGGAGGTCCAAGAACTTACTTGGAGAGCATTAGATACTCGGTAACAGCTAATGATTTGTTATTGTCTTGTTTCAGTGATAATGTTTTCCAAGAAGATAGTAGATAGCTGGAATGGAAACAAATCAAAATTACTAAGCCCACATTTTTAATATTATCCATGAAAATTGGAACACTTACCAAGATGAAATATAAGCCTATGTTGCAAAATAGCTTTCCTTTTCCCTTTAATTATGTGTGAGACAGCTGAAGAGTGGAGAGAGTAGTCAAGTACTGTATGTTAAATCAAGTCTAAAGATAGGGAGAGAAGAAGGATACCATGGAGCTTCTATTTCCAACTTATAGGTGTACTTATGCCACCCTTTCTTTTCTTTTATTATTTTTTCCTTAAAAAAATGTTAGTAATAGCAAGAAAGGTAATCGACTTTGTCATTGTTTATTTGATATAAGGGTTGAGCAGTGGCTGTGTGGCACCTAATGTGTGTGCTCTGTTCATGTTGGGGACAACATCGCAATAGCCACATTCTAATGATGGAAACATCAACAACAGTTAGTACACACGGGAAAAAAAAAGAAGAAAAGGAAAAAAAGTGAAAATGAGGAAGAAACAACATCTCACATGATGATGCATTAAGGTTGTCATTCTTTGCTTAATCCGATAGTTTGAAAGGAAATATGCCTAATAGTAGCAGCAAGTGCTGGTGCTTGTTTAAGGTGTTTGAGTGTGTTATTGTTTGATGAATAAGGTAAAACAAAAAAGGAGAAATGGAAGAGAAAGGTAGTAACAATCGAGTAGTGTATGCAGCTATAAAATTTGGCCGAAGATTGAACAAACAAGGATAAGGTGTAGCACCCTGAATTATATGTCTACCTAATTTGAGTAATTGTTAAATTGATAATAATATCTAGTGAAAATTTTAGAAAATACCCGAAAAATCATCTCTGTTTTTCGTGAACTTAAATATTGGTAATTATCGATGTATTTAATAAAAGACGTAATCAAAATAATATATATATATATATTAACATATATGATATTTGTATCAAATAAATATTTTTAAAGAGATAACAATAATAGTAGGATTAATATATAAACCAAACACCAAGAGTAATAAGTATGATAGTAAATTAGATTCTAAGAATAATTCAAAATGTATGAACAAAGGATAAATCCTATAAATTTATAATAGTAAAATATAAATAAAGTCAAATTAAGAACAATTTAATTATTATTCAGGTCATAAAATATCAAAACACTAATAATTTAAATCTTAAAGGATAAATTATAATTTACCATAATAGATATTAAAGCTAAAAAATAAATTCTTAAACTAAAAATTTTAAGTATATCATAGTATTTAGAATATTTAATATAGTGCGTACATAAGTTTTTACCTAAAATATTATCGAATGAGTATTTATCATACCTGTTAATTGGATCTAAAAAATAAAAATTTCTCACCAAGACTTAGTACTTAGAGGCCACGAAATTTTTTTGCTATAAATTCTCTGTCACTGTTCTCTCCCTTTCTCTGTTTTTTTCTCTCTTTCTCTTTCATTTCTATCTCTCTCTCTCACACTCTCAAAGTCTTTCGTATAAGACTAAAAGTAAAAGAAAAATCAGAACCTTCTCAGTAAAGGAGAAGAAAAAGAAAAAAAAAAAAGTAACAGCCTTCTTCATGAAGGAAAAACAAAAAAAAAAAGAAGAAAAAGAAATAATAAAAAAAAACTATAAGCTCCTCTGATCTTCAAAAGCCCATACCTTTCATGATCCTAAACGTAGAAGTTTTCATAATATTAGGAGTTTTTATATTAGATTTTACTATAAATATAAATTTACATGTGTATATAATGATAACAATATAAGATTATGCTATGCTAGTATGTGTATTTAGACTAGCTGATATTACATTTTTCTTATCAAAGGGATAGTAAACTGCTAAATAAAAACGCTAAAAAATAGAAAATTGATTATAACAATAAATGATTAATTTCTAGAGTCTATTCGTCAATAGATAGAAATTTAAGTGACAAATCCCTCGGATTGAAATATACCCATTAAAACAAGATATTAGGTCTAATTTACATAAATAAAACTTAAACGAAGATTTTAATATCTAAAATACACTAAAATAAAAATATTCTTAACTTATACAACACCAAACCCAACTTTAGTTGTAAAATCCTGAACCCTAATTAGGTAGATAAAAACCATAATATTACTAAATTGTGTAAACACAAAACACTAGAAATCAAGTCAAAACAATCTCTTATAAAATCTAGGATTTAAAACCTAATTCAAATATTTCATTTGATATTAGTTAGTAATTTAATTGTGTATTCATCAAGACCTATTTGATATAATAAATTATTCGTCTTATATATATATATATATATATATTATAATCTTCGTAAAACACGAAACCAATCTGTTTTATTTTTCCTCTGCATCGTAAAAAAAATGCAACATTTCCAAAAAAAAAAAAAATATTCACCTCACCTACTCTAAATTCCTTAGGTAAGTAACATAATTATCTATACACAAAATCTTAGGGAAGAAAGAAGAAATCATGATGATTTAAGTTCTTTAACAATATTTAGGTCATGTTGGTTCAATTTAAATCTTAGGTTAAATGTCATTATATAAACGTTCATTATGTTTTATGAAGCAAAACTTAATTAAAGAAACAATTAGAACTAAGTAAAGTAAACCAAAAACGTAGTTCTGCCCATTAAAAAAAAATTCTACGGTATAAGTTTAATAATTTAAATCACACACAACATATACTTATGAGTAGAAATGGAATTAAGGAGGAAAATAAAATCTTAGAAAACCTTAGAACCCTATAATAAAAGTTTCATCCCTATAATAAAACTTAAGAAAATTTTATTTGAATTTGATAAATGGAACATATTTGGTTATTCGATCAATAAGAAGATTGAATGTGTAATTAAACCTTAGTATATGACCCTATATGCAAATATAAGATTAGGATCATACATAGAAATAAGGTTCAATACTTAAACTTGATATGATTTAAGTATTATATAGATAAAAGATATTTTAGCTTTGGATCTAGTAGATAAACTCAATACAAGCCTATATGGACATATGGAGATTTTAACACATATAAAGAATAACATTCCTAAAACAAAACATAAGTAATTCAAGTACAAATTAGAAAATCAAGATTATATAAAATTATGATTGTGAAATTAAACTTAAGAAATAATTCTGAAACCCTAAGTATGAAATTCGACATTTATCAAATATAAAGTGTAGATTATTGTAAATCGTAGAAATATTAGTTGGTATAATCAAATTAACTAAAATTACATATTTAAAATAAGCTCAAGATAAGCAAAATGAAAATAAATATAAATATATATGCTTTAAAATAGAAGTAGAGTAATGAACTTAAAGTAAGTTTAATTACTAAAACTTGAAGAAATAAAAATAAACTTGAAATAATAATTAAGAATACAAAACAAGAAAGATATGCATTATTGTGATACCTTTTGGACCCTTAGAGTAACAAAGGGGAAAATATACAAAATAATTAGTTTAAATCGATACTTAAAATCTATATTCGATAAGTTTTCTCATACGTATTCATATACTAAAACTCGAGTCTAAGACATAAAGACACAATAGGCTTCTATATATGAATAAAAGTATAGTAATGAAAGATTTTAGTTTATTCCTGTATGTTCTATTCCTATCATATTTTCTAACATATTTTTTGTAGATTTAAATATGGTTCCCTAACTCTACTCCTAAGGAACTATTTTTACTTTGGCTTATATTTTGTTTTTCTTCTAATGTTCATTTTCAGGTTTACTATAATCATGTGGAGTATAAACTGTACTACAAAACTGATATTGTCCTTTTAATTGCCTGGCTATTTGTATATTTATCTACTAAACTTTTATTAAATGTTTAATTCTTATTCCTAGCTTATTTAATTTTAGTACTAATCATGAATCTATATTTTTCATAAACTATTTAAAAATTTCCTATCCTAATGGTTTTGGGAACACTTTTGTGACATTCTTAAGTGGTGAATTTTTTACCCAAATGATAGACCTAGGGGTTGAAAATTGAAGGTAGATATATCTAATTATATGAGTGATTTTTTGAAGAGCAAGTATAGATTATAAATTTATTGGTCGTGTCTCACTTTCTAAATGGTATAATTACTCGATCTTCAGGTACCTATTTCATACGGGTTGTTAATAGGTTTAGTCAACACATAGGAGATGTGATGTTATAGCAATAGCTTGTGGTCATTTTAAATTATCTAAATATCTAAGTCATTACTTATTTATGCGCTAGTTTATATACTTTTGTAAATACCATACACACACATGCCATTAAGTGTATTGGATAGTGTAAAAGAGAGCATAAATTCTTAGGATTCAACAAGAGAAAAATTAATGCTATTTGATTGTGAATGAAGAATATCGTATTTTTATTATTGCTTACATTAATGAATTTGTGTGCTAGATTTGGAACATGAAACTAACACAGTTCAAAGGGACATGAGTTGTTGACCAAGTTGTTGAGTTTACAAAATGACAAGATGTATGAGAAATTACAAATGGGCTAGATGCGAATGGAAGCGAGTCAATAGGCTCATGCAAGTCAGTGAGCTTGCATAAAATGTAATATAAGAAGTGGGCATTTAAATAAAGTCCCAGAATAATTACTTTAGCTGCATTTAGTGGAATACATTGTAATAGCTTTTTGAAACTTTATAATTAAATTACTGATGTGTTGTTAGTTACATGTGCCTAATCTGATGTAAAATGTGTATATAATTTCAGATACTACCACTAAGTGTACTGGGTCTTGATCAAGTAATATAAAAGTGAGTTGAGTATCGTTCCCACAAGGACTAAATTAATTACTAGATTGATATTAGTTTATACTAATATTTAGGTAATCAAAATGTATAAATCAACTAACTAAATTATATCTGCTATGAATGCAATGAGATTGTGAGAAGTTATATAAGATGAATGTGGGAAGGAACAAAATCCATCCTAATCTTTACTAATCATGCTGAATTTATATTATATGAATAATTAGGATTGTGGATATTTGTAAGAAATTGTCAAGACCTAAAACTATCAAGTTTTAGTAAACCATAAAATAATCTATTAGCTTCTGCTATACAAATTATCAATGGAATCTAATTTACAATCATAAATCTTCCAATTCTATAATTGTCTAATATCCTAAATTAACTTCTCATAATTCCTTATTGAGAAATTAAAATAAAATATTGCATGAATCGCATAGAACAATTTCTAAATTAATATTAAACTTAATTACTTTCACAATTGTTGTTTAATCTCAATTCATGAATTCCTATGAATCCCTAATTCTTTTTCCAACTTATCAAAATTCTTATCAATTCAATTTCAATAAGAAATAAAATAGATAATTAGGATTCAATACAAATATTCCATAATTCTAACAATCCTATAATATAAATTCAAGAATTATTTTAGCAAAATTAGGATTTCATCACTTCCCACAAAGAAAAGTTTAGCTACTCATGAAAGATGATTCAATAATCAAATAAGAATATGCAATTGATAACATTATGAACAAATAATTCAGATAAATGAATTGCATAAGAAAGAGATTAGATATCACCACTTCAAATATCACAATCTTCAATTACAATTCTTGAAAGCTCAATTCTCTCACAAATCTTTATGGAATGCTAAAACTATTTGTATACTGAAGTATTCTCTATTTTGCTTCTACTTGTTCAACTAGAGGGGGGAGATCCCTTTTATATAGGAAAAATTTCGTGCAAAGCATTAATGGAAAATTGCAGTTTCAACTTGTACGCCGGCAGTTACAGATCCTACGCCGGCGGCTTACAGACGGCGTAAAGGCTTCTTCTTTTTTGCACAGGCAGTGCATTAGCTTTCTTCTTCGGTTACAAGTGTAGGCCGCTTCTACGCTGGCGGCTTAGATATAGATCTAGCCGGCGTATATAATGAGAAATAAAAGGTTAGACCAATTTATAAGGAAAGTTGTCCCAAAGCTAGCGGCTTTCAGGTGGCTTAGACAATTCATCAAATCTGGTCTTTTCATTTGCACCAAGCATGTGTTATCTACTTATCGCTTCTGATCTTTGATCTACACTACCTCAACGCCGGCGGCTTAGTATCCGGCGTAGGTTGTAACTCCTTTTGCACTGGCATCGTTTGGATTCTGAGTTGTCGGCCTTCATTGTAAGCTGGCTATTCATCTTCTACGCCGGTGGCTTTTAGGCGATGTATAATTGGTTGAGTTAAGGCTTGTAAAGCTGGCAATGTAGGCAACAGCCTTGAATGAGTGCATCTTGTAAGCCGTCTCAATGCCAGCGGCTTTTAAGTCAGAAAAGCCGGCGTATCCTTGAGCTTTTCCCATTTGCATTCCAAAGTTTCTTATTTTTGATTTCTTTGTCCAAATTAGACCTAAAACATGAATTTTAACCAAAACAAGTATCCATTCTAGCTATTTTGGACATTAATAAGTTTTATATAATATGATCTTATCAATTCCCCTACACTTGAACTTTTGCTTGTCCTCAAGCAAAATAATGAAGAACAAAATTAATGAAATCTCTCATAGATAGTACAATTTTTTCTAATTTAATCACAATTTCTTGAAACCCATGGTAATGAACTATAAACTCATAGATCTAAACTTTACTTATCAAAATCATTCATTTATGTTGTCTATACCCTAAGCCCTTCATTTTAATGAAAAATACACATTTTGAAGTTGAAAAACCACTTTTCTCAATATGGTTCCATTTTCATCCGAATTTTCAAAAGTTATTTTCGTTGAAAATAAAATAGATCTTGAGTTTTCTAAAACATTCCTACTATCATCATGCTACTACAAGTCATCCATGAACATAAAACAAAGTCTAATGCATTTTATGAACTCAAAGCTCTAGATCTAGTTTTCTAAACTAGTTTTAAGTGCATGAATACATGTGGATGATGGATCTATGTATAAATCATAAGAAATAACAAAAATAACAACTCAAATAACTAGATCTATGGCATAAATGAAAATCAAAGCTACAAAAAGTTAGATCTATAAAATATAACAACTTTAAACAAGAAAATAATTATGATACAAGATAATAATAGTGGAGAAAAGGAGTGTTTCATTTTTGGCATCATCATCCTAAGCTTTTAAGCTTATGGAAGGTCATTTGATGCATGAAACCTTCATTACACTTTACCTATATCACTTATGGAGCTTTGGGAAGAATATTTTCTTAGAAATCTTTAAGAATGAAGTGTGGAAGCCATTTTTAGAAGTGGGGGCAGCTTGTTTTTCATGGAAGAACAAGAGGAAATGAAGAAGAAAGAGAGGAAAAAAGAGAGAGAGAGAAACTAAAGAATGAAAAAGGAAAGAACGAGTAAGGAAAGAATGAGTAAATGAAGGAGAGAGAGAAAATGAGTGTTTTAATTGAATAAATGAGAGAAAAAAAAATAAAACAATGGCAGTCAAGAAGACCCATGCTGCACGTGAATTTGGGAGGGAGAGGAGAGAGAAATTTGTTTGAATTTTGACTTGAAATTGATTTGTGTAATAAATGTATAATGTAACTTTCTTAAGAAGGAGTAGAATATAATTAATTTAGTCAAAATGGGGTAAAAAAGGGCAATGGCAGCCATAAAGAAGGGGAAAAATCTACCATGAAGTGTGGGATAAAGTATAGAAAGATTGAAGTGAAAAGGAAGTGTTATAGTAAGATGTACGTGAAGGTATGGGTTGTAAAGTACTTTTTTAATAAAATAAAATAAAATTAGAAAATTTGTAGCAGATTTTTCATAATTAAAATTAAATAATTATTTGAAATATTTTAGTATTTTAACAAATATGTTACTGATATTATCAAAATACGAGAATAGGAGCTATAAATGATATTTTTATAACCCAAAAATTAGAAAATATTATTTTATGAAAATATAAATATTTTTCAATTATTAAATTAATTTTTTTATTTTTACTATTGGGTCTTAAATAGAATCTGATCCCGTAAAAGCTAGAACTAACTAAATTTTAGAAAAACAAAATTTTCTATAATATATAAAATATTTATCTAAAAATATATGACTTTATAAGAATAATAAAATTGTGTAATGAAATAAAAATGAATAGTGCAAAAGACTAATTAATTACCAGTAGTAATGAAAATACGATAAACATGTTATAACTGTAACTTTTATAATCCGAAAAATTATATAATTGATATATTTAGAAATCTTATGAAATTACGAGTCTAACAGTACTATTGGTATATTTTTTATATCTCGAGCCCCGGGACACGCTTTTCGAAGTCTGTATCCGAATGGGTTCGAAATAGGTCAAAATTTTACCAATTTAATGTTTTTAGACAAACTTATATTACTATGAGCTATTCTACATATTTAAACTACCTCTCGGCCTCTAGGGTTAAGGGCGTTAGATTGCCGGACTTAGACTATTGTATTCCACTTAGGGTTTCCGAGTGATTTTCCGGTTTAGGTCTTTGCCAATTTGGAAACTGATATTTTATGTTTATACAACGTATTTACTTTAAGAAATTTGTTTTACATTTCATTTTTGTAAGTATTTAATATCTTTTAACGTTTTCAAAATTTTTGAATTGGGTTTTATTTCCGAGGTTAATCATTATTTACTTTTTAATAATTTGTTTTTAGGCTTTATATTACCCGATTTTATAAACCGGAGCTAAATATGGAATTTTTTATATGTTGTGGTTTTGAATTTGAAGACCACTGAGTTCTTATTTTATTTGTAAGGATTTTCATTTTCTCATGATTAAGAAATTTTTGGATTCGTTCGTGATTTAGGACTTGTCGAAATTCGGTTTTAATTTGGAGTGATTTTTAGGGTTTATTTTCAAAGTTCATTTTGGAATTATTTATTGAAATTTTCCAGGGCTTACATCCTCCCCACCTTAAGGAAAGTTTTGTCCGCAAAACTTGTTACGCATATATTGTTTATCGAGAAAAGATTGTGAATTTTGAGTTATATTTTCTAGCACCGATTTGTGCTTCGGTTTGTATTATTTCTAAACTTCACGTGATAGACATTTTACGAAATATAGCACATAGAAATTAATAAGATTTGGCATAGCGATTCCAACATTCACTTACACGACTCTTTTGGAAAACAACACAGACTTGACTCGAGACCATAGACGACTCGACTCGACTGACACTAGACAACTCATGACATTACGACCTTTCATGACTCAATTACTTGACTAACGAAGGTTGTGGATTCGCTCCTCCATTCTTATGTAGCTGTATATACAAATATTGTGCTTTGTGATTTATATTTCCTTAAACAATATGGTCATCATCGTTTCAAATTCTAATCATTGTGATCATCTTGATGGGATTGAAATCAAGAGATCTCATTGCTTTATTATATAATTATTTACTTGTGAAGATCTTATGGAGTTTGGTAATTGAGATTTGATCGCTGAAATTTTAACTTTTGTGTAACGATCGTCGTAGATTTCGATCTTTCAAAGTTCTTTATTTACAAGAAGTTGTATGAGGGGTATCTTGGAATTCGTCAAATTAATCAAGGTTTGTTAGTTTCCATCATTGGCTCATTCTAGCTTTTAATGGTCTCGGGCTTTCCTATTTTTAGTCTAGCCATTTAATCCAAAGGTATTTCTAACAACTTATCTCTTTGATTCTATTGACAGGAAAGAATATACAGTATTCTAAGGGTATAGCGCTAACCTGATACCGAGTTGCATCTTTGATTCTCGCTTCCTCTCATGGCAGAGGACTCCAGCTCCTCATCACTAGCTTCTTCATAAGCTACATATGTGTGAGGGTTATGGACTAGATTTCCGGATGAAGATGTTCTTGAAAAACTTTGATTCCTTTTTCCTTTGTTGTTTTTATTCCTATTATATCTCTTCCTCTTTTTCCTTGGTAGATCCAGCGAAGCAACATGCAAGTTATCCCATTCAGGGCATGTTTTAGCTAAATGTCCCGCTTTTGTGCAAAGAGAGCATGCGTTAGTTGTCTTTTTGGGACACTTCTCAACTTTATGATTGGGGTCCCCACAGAGGTAACACTTGGATTGAAGTCGTGGACACCGTATAGGGTAATGTTGTCCCTTACATCTCCAACATTGTAGCTTATCCAATATTATGTCTTCTTCCTTATTTGGGTCATCATCCAAGGGAAGTGTTCTGACATTTTGACTCAAGGTCATTGCAACATAGAACTCCATTTCCTTATTACTTCTTTCTTGCCTCCTCCTTTGAGCATTTTCTATTATCCGTGCTCTTTCTAGCAATCCTTGATAACTCCTGATATCAAATTCCTCCAATCAAGTCCGAAGATCTTCTTTCAAACCATTCAAAAACACTTGTCTTTTGAGTTCCTCACTTTGTTTATATGATTCTGGAGCATATTGCAACAATCTACTGAACTCTGTTTCATACTGTTTCACACTATGATCTCCTTGTGAGATATTGAGGAAATTTGCACTGTATTGGACCCTTAAGCTCATGGGGAAATATTTGTCCAAAAACTCATATTTAAACATCTCCCATGTAACTGGAGGCGTCAACTCTCTTTCCTTAGATTCCCGTCATACTCAGGCATGTAAGCGAAGCATATAGGTTCCATAATTGACTCTAAGACAGTGTGGTACTTCAAAAGCATTAAAGGACCTCTCAATGTGTGCCAACCAATCCTCTGCCTCATCTGGTTTTCCAAAAACTCCGTCGAAATACTGGTTACACTTTATGAAGCATGGTAAGAGGCTTTAGTGGTATTGAGGTGATGGTGGCTCATCTTGGGTCATTTCTTGCACATATCTTATAAGTTGTAGACATTGAACTGACTTGAGTCTGTTGCATGTAGCTTCTTATCTAACTGGTAAGCCGTTCAATCTCTATTGAGGCGTTTCCCTCTTAATTAGGTGGTCATGTCACGCCCCGAAGGGTACCCTAAATGTGGCAGTCCGCCGTACACAATATTAAAGCCTAAGAATGACCACCTCGGTCACGCGAAGGCTTCCATACTATGTACAAGGCGTCTAACACATAAAGGAGACACATCGGAATGATACATTTTATGTTGATACAATTGAGTAACAATGTAAAGGAAATACAATCCACTATACTCTAAATACAAAACCCTATACATCAAAATACAATTCATCAAACTTCAACTACATTCATCCCAAGACTTCACTACATAAAGCTATTACAAAGCAAATCGTAAAGCTTAGCCAAAAAAACTTCAAGTATTCTTATATCTTGCTAGAATCCCGAAATCATTCTCGGCTTCAACCATCTCGGTCCCCACTTAGCATTCTTGGAATAACCTGCTCATTTAAACAACTATTTGGGTATAAGCTACACTAGCTTAGTGCGAATTCCCTTAATTCCGTACCATGACAAGCAAGCATTAATCAATCATATGCTATGCATGAACAAACACGTGAGCAAGCAATTATGTATGGGTATCCGAAACCACACACAGAACCGATTTACGCCCTCCATATCTTGGGTTAGGGATGGTATTGAAGTCTACACGACCGCTGCTAGTCCCCAAGCCCTCGGCTCATAGCACTCGCGTCGGCTAGGCTTACACATGGAACATCCCCGATGCGCTTTAGTTTCCTATGAATGAGCTATGATCCCGGGTCTCATTATCCAAACGAGTCCTCCGACCATACCAATCGACCTACGTAGGAGTAACACGCTACAAATGCAATATGTCCGATGCGATGCATGATCAATTTACTTTTTGCTTAGGTCAAAATATTTATACATTCTTTAGAGTGACCAGCCAATATCATACACATAACAGAAATAATATGAATGTGCAGTTATCCAATCAAATCATGGTTTCGATATACTTTAGTATTCTTTGGCATACATTCATCACAGCTTCATCATATATCCCATCCCCATTCGTATCGATTTTTATCTTGTTCTATAATCTAATGCAACTAACTACAAGCACAATCAAGGTAACAAAACAAGGAGAAAACTCACTCGGCCATTGGATCACCGTCTTCTAGTAATAATAATTCGGTGGTAAGGAATCGTCGAATTCGAGATCACTAAAAAGGAAGAAATACTTTAATAAGTATTTCATCACTTAACTAATCCAAACTATCTCATTCAAACTATAAAATTCGCAATTCGCGTCCTAAGCGGGAATTCCAACTTAAAACGGCCATAACTTGGTCATTTTAACTGGAATCTCGCAAATTATATATCGATTTCTATCTACTTCAAAAGATCTATCAAATTATAATATTATTTTTAAGTTTTGAAAACTTTGAAGCTTCGAAAAATTCGGATAGATTAGGGCAGCAACAATTTCAATTTCCGAAAAATAGCTTTCTAAATGTTTGTAATGTTCCTACTATATAAATTAGCTATACATGCAATATGAGTGATTTCCTAACATGAATGGCATGAAATGAGTTTCATGTATGCATGGTCTTGATGATTTTTGGTAAAAGAAAATTTTGGAACTCTTTATTTTGCAAGACTTCAACTATAACTACTTTTGAAAAATCTAGTTTTCTAACTTTGATCATTTCCATTTGTTTTATATTTATTACTTAAAAAATATAATTATTTTTGTTAAAATTGAGTCTTCATTATATATATTACTTATGACCTTCATTTCTACATAAAAACTTCCATTTTTCACTTTGTAAATATGTTTTCCAATATGGTTTACTTAAAAATCCGAATTTTAGAAAATCCACTTTTTGAATGATTCATTTGGGGAAAAACTTGTTTAATGCATTAAAATTTGAAGCTTTACTGTATCTATTATCTTAGGACTTCATTTAACATATAAAACTTGCAATTTAAGCTCAATACTAAGTGATTACTTACGCATCATCTCAAATTACGAATTTGACAATTTGATCACTAACTCAAAATTTTCCATTTTAATTCCATTACTTGTTTTACACATTACTCATGCCTAAACTCATTTTAACTTGTAAAAATCATTACTTAATGATACCTATTACCTATATACTTTATTTTTCACATAAAACATGAGTTTTGGAGTTGATAAATGGGTTTTAAAAATTGGTCTTGGTTGGGATCCGAATTTAGAAAATTTATTTTTGGTCATATCTTTTGATAAAATCTATCTAAGCTTATGAAAATCCAATCCTTACATATCCTATTCTAAGAGCCTTTCATTTCTTAAATAAAAACTTCATTTTTGAGTTGGAAAACATGTTTTTAAAATAGGCCTTAGTCAAAATCCGAAAATAAAATTTTTATTTTGAAAATAACTTGTGAAAATCACTTTTAATTCTTGTAAAAAGAAGTCTTGATGATATACATATATTAAGCCTTCATTTTCTTAAGTAAAAATTATATTTTGACACTTGGAAAGTGTTTTTAAATATGAGTCTTACCAAAATGCGAATTTCACTACTTTTCTTCAAGTTCAAAACTAAGATCTACACATAATATGAACATAGATCTAAACTTTACTTATCAAAATCATTTATTTATGCTGTCTATACCCTAAGCCCTTCATTTTAAATGACAAATACACATTTTGGAGTTGAAAAAACAACTTTTCTAAATATGGTTCCATTTTATCCGAATTTTCAAAATTGATTTTTGTTGAAAATAAAATAGATCTTGAGTTTCTTACAACTTCCTACCATCATCATGCTATCACAAGTCATCTATGCAACATAAAACAAAGTCTAATGCATTTTATGAACTCAAAACTCTAGATCTAGTTTTCTAAACTAGTTTTAAATGCATGAATCACTAAGATGGACATGTGGATGATAGATCTATGCATAAATCATAAGAAATAACAAAGATAACAACTTAAATAACAAGATCCATGGCATAAACGAAAATCAAAGCTATAAAAATTTAGATCTACAAAACATATCAACTTTAAACAAGAAAATAATTGAAATACAAGATAATAAAAGTAGAGAAAAGGAGTGTTTCATTATTGACATCATCATCCTAAGCTTTTAAGCTTATGGAAGGTCATTTGATGCATGAAACCTTCATTACACTTTACCTATATCACCTATAGAGGCTTTGAGATGAAGATTTACTTAGAAATCTTCAAGAAATATGGATGGAAGCTAATGGAAGATGTGGGGGCAGCTTGGTTCTTGAAGAAATAAGAACAAGAAGAAGAAGAAAAGAGAGGAAATAGAGAGAGAAAAGGTTAAAGAATGAAAGAGGGAAAGTGAATAAATGAAGGAGAGAGAGAAAATGAGTGTTTTAATTGAATAAATGAGAGAAAAAAATAAAACAAGGCAGCCAATTTGGACATGCTGCACGTGAATTAGGAAGAGGGAGGAGAGAGAAATTTGTTTGAATTTTGACTTGAAATTGATTTGTGTAATAAATGTATTATGTAGCTTTCTTAAGAAGGAGTATAATATAATTAAATTGGTCAAAATGGAGTAAATTAAAGGACAATGGCTGCCATGAATGAGTCAAAAATCTGCCATGAATTGTGGGACAATGTGTAGAAAGATTGAAGTGAAAAGAAAGTGATATGTGTAAGGTGTACTTGAAGGTATGGGTTGTAAAAATACTTTATTAATAAAATTAATTAAAATAAAATAAAATTAGAAAATTTATTCCAAATATTTGTAGCAGATTTTTCATAATTAAATTTAAATAATTATTTGAATTATTTTAGTATTTTAACAAATATGTTACTGGTATGATCAAAATACGCGAATATGGGCTATAAATAATATTTTTATAACCCGAAAAATTCAAAAAAAATTATTTTATGAAAATATAAATATTTTTCAATTATTAAATTAATTTATTTTATTTTTAGTATCGGGTCTTAAACAGAATCTGATCCCGTAAAGATCCGAAACGAACTTAATTTTAGAAAAACTAAATTTTCTATAACATATAAAATATTTATCTAAAAATATAAGACTTTATAAGAATAATAAAATTTTTTAATGAAATAAAATGAATAGTGCAAAAGACTAATCAATTACCGGTAATAATGGAAATACGATAAAAAAAGGTTATAACTGTAACTTTTATAACCCGAAAAATTATATAACTGATATATTTAGAAATCTTATGAAATTACGAGTCTAATGGTACTATTGGTATATTTTTGATATCTCGAACCCCGAGTCATGCTTTTCGAAGTCTGTATCCGAACGGTTCGAAATAGGTCAAAAATTTACCAATCTGATATTTTTAAACAAACTTATATTACTATGAGTTATTCTATATATTTAAACTACATCTCGGCCTCTAGGGTTAGGGGCACTAGATTGCCGGACTTACACTATTGTATTTCGGTTAGGGTTTCCAAGTGATTTTTCGGTTTAGACATTTGCCAATTTGGAAACTGATATTTATGTTCATACAACATATTTAATTTGAGAAGTTTATTTTAAATTTTATTTTTGTAAGTATTTAATATCTTTTGACGTTTTCAGGAATTTTGAATTGGGTTTCATTTTCGAAAGTTAATCGTTATTTGCTTTTTAATAATTTGTTTTTGGGCTTTATATTACCTATTTTTATAAATCGGAGTTAAATAAGGAATTTTTTTATACGTCGTGATTTTGAATTTGAAGACTGTTGAGTTCTCATTTTATGTTTAAGGATTTTCATTTTCTCAAGATTAAGAAGTTTCTGAATTCGTTCTTGTTTTTGGACTAGTTGAAATTCGGTTTTAATTTGGAGTGATTTTTAGGGTTTATTTTTAAGTTCATCTTGAAATTATTTACTGAAAATTTCCGGGGCTTACAGTTCAGGTATCGCTTGGTTCTTGGGTCCTAAAGGAGTCATGTCGGGTTCTTGTTGTGGTCGGGTATATCTACAATTTTATTAAGCTCATGTGAAAATTCTAAATCTTTTATTACGTCTTAAGGCGTTAAAAGAAACTTAAAGAAACTTATCGAAAATACAGAACACGGACATGCGAAAATAAAAACATATATAAGAAATATTGAAATTCTACTGAAATCAAAATCGATAACAAAACTTCATAATATTCAAAATGAAATAGATGAAACCAAGAGAAGATGTAAATCTTTCATTACAAAAGTTCAAAGAAAGGATACAAAATGTCATGCCCCGAAGGGTACCCTAAACGTGGCAGTCCGCCACATATAATATCAAGGCTTAAGAATGGCTACCTTAGTCATGCGAAAGCCTTAGTATTATATGTAAGGCGTCTAACACGGTAATAGGAGACGCTTTTGGGAAGCATAGTTTAAGCAAGAAAGGATAAACATACAAGAATCTAGAAATAAATATATCATATCATAAATAACCAAAGGTCTGTTACATAATTTCTTAGGGGCATACCCCGCTAATTCCAAGGATCGAGATAAACTTCATAACATCCAAAATACTACCTTAAAGATTTCAAAGGAATTCTAATCTAAGTCTCGAGTAGATTTCCTCCAAAAGCTTCAACATAAAACCTACATGGATACGGGATGGCCTTGGGCACAAAAATAGGTGTTCCTGAGAATACAAATACCTATAGGGGTGTAAGCTTATGGGCTTAGTGAGTAAATCCCCAAAATTCATACTTAAAAAAAAAAAAAATTTATCAATCAAGTTTATTATTCAAACATATGAAATGCAACAACCACGTGAGCATACAAGACATATGACTTTCGGGAATCATATGCTGAATGAATTTACGCCCTTCATTCGGGGTTGGGTATTCAGGCCAATTACAGCCACAACTTTTAAAAACACTTTTATAGATCTTACCGGCTCCTATACGCCATCAAAAACTTGTAGTTATTACAGGCTCCTACTAACCATCAAAAACTTGTAGTTATTACAGGCTCCTACTAGCCATCAATTTAAGTAGTTCTTACTGGCTCTTACTCGCCACTTACATGATGTACCGGTTATGTCTACCACCACTATTATACACTTGTCCCACCAATTGTATAGTAGTGAATGCAATGTGACTCAACATATGAAGTGCATGAATAATTTCTTTAATTAAAGTCTAGTAGTTACATTTAATTTCTTTCAAATGATCAACCAATTTCAAACACTTCAAGATATTAATGCACATACAACTTTATTATAAACAAGTCGAGTCTCGATATACTTAGTATTCCTTCAACGTATTATCATACACTTCCTTTTGATTTTGCCTAAATTCTAGTGCAACTAATTTTACAAGCACAATCGAGAGTATGAGAAAATTAACGGGAAGTAACTCACTCGGCCATGATGACACCTTTCTTGAATTGGATGGGTCGTTCGGAATTTTCACTTAATCGTAGTAATCCTCGGGATACGAACAATCCTCCTCGTGATTATCTAATCAAGAAGAATACCCAAAATGAGTATTTCATGAGATTCTATCCTTGAAGATTCTAATCTTTTCTTAAAATCGTAGTAAAATCGCATATGGGGAAATTCCAACTTAAAATGGCCATAACTTGCTCATTTTAACTCGGAATTTCGCGTATAATATATCGTTTTCTACCTACTCGAAAAGATCTACGCATTTCTAAGCTTATTTCCATAAAACTAAGTCATTTGGGTTCCGAAAAGGCAGTGACTAAATTTGCCACGAATTTTGCAAAAAAACTTGTTTTCTTTCTTGTAAACAAAGTTCATTTGAAAAGATAAATATTTCAATTATTTTGTAAACTTTTGAAAGGTATATATTTATATGTAATGACTCATAACAAATGTATGAAGTAAATGGAGTTGTCTCAACTTATAAAAATTAAGGTTTTAAAAGATTTTGATCTTGAGATTCTATTGAATATTTATTTTACTTTTTGAAAGATTTTGAGTTATTGAGATGAATATTCTTTTTCTAAATTTAATCTCTTGTAATTTCTTTAAATTCCTAAGGTGTGGTTTTATTTTCAAAACTTGGATTCAAAAAGTAATAAAATGACATTTTTATTTCTAGTAATGATTCCAAAAGAATTTCTACTTCTTGATGAAAGATAAGTTTTCATAAAACCTTTTGTTTATGTAAGAAAAATCATTCCCATACATGTTCATGGGTTTTTTAAGAAATCCATTTTCCATATTTATTTCTTTTAGAAAGAATCTTTAATTCAAGAAAACACTTTCTCATTTATTTTTGTTGAGACAAAAACATTATGTTCATGCACGCATATGAATCATAACTATAGAAATATAAAGGAACATAATAACTTGAAAGCTTAAATAAATAATAAAGTAAATCAAGTATTGGGACCTTAGCTTCATCAAGGTATCCCGGGACTAAGAAAAGACTAGTCCCGAAAAAGAAAAAAATTATTTTGACTTGATGAGGACAAGTCTAAGACTAGAATGACTAGTCTTAAAATCAACTTGAAATAAATCGCAATAAAGTAAATAAATTGCATGAAAGATAAATAAATTGCAAGACAATGAGCTTATATGCTCTAAATAATATATAGTTATATAGATATATTAGATAGTAAAGAACATAAAAGAAACATAAATGAACATAGAGAAATTATGTTTATGAACAAAAACAAAGCATGAACCTAATGTTGCTTTCTTAACCTTCATGGTTTTAGAAAACACACACTAAGCTCATACTAAGTAGATGAACATGAAGAATTCTTGAGAATTTTCTTACCTAAAGGAAGCTAAACTAAGGAGACTTCTCTTGAGAGAATTTGGAGAGAAATTTTTGTAGAGTAACTTTAGAGAAGAAGAGGTGTGAAAAAAGTGAAGGTATGAAGGGGTATTTATAGGAAAATGTGTGTCACACCCCGTCCCCGCAGGCGACGGCGATGCGATGCCAGGGCAGACAAACCCACCACTGGCCCCATAGTGGTAATGGCCGACACCACCATTGCATCATGGTGACCCCAACCAACGCATGCCCCGCAAGGTACCACGGGCACTATAGGTATTGTTACCCTTAGGCAGAGTTGAACCCAGTTTGCAGACTCTAGGATTCGAACCCCAGACCTAAGGCTTTTGCCTGCCCCAAAGGCAGCACCTCTTACCATTTGAGCTTTAAAACTGTCACGCCCCGAGATAGGGTGCAACAGCCCGCCCGTGAATCACTAAGTGTAATTCACGAAAGACTCCTACAAACTACGGTGAGTTTCTAACATATTTTAGTTTTCAAAAACTCTTTAATTAGTTTTCACAAATATTTAACTGCATGGAAATAAAACATTTGATACCAATTTCAAAAAGATTACTCACAAGAGTAAATAACTCATAAAACCATAGTATCGAAATAAGAAGTGATGAAAAAAAAAATACAATAATCTTGCGCACACAAGCCCCAAAAGTAAACAGTATCTCAAAAACAGTAGAGTCCCCACTAGGCTCTCCAAAAGAATATAACAGTAAGCATAAAACAATGCCCGCATCTAATCGTAGAACTCGTCAACACACTCCTCAAAGTCGGTACCATACCTCAAGAAGTCATAGCGGTCATCAGAATCATAGCCATCATCACCAGAAACACAATCAGTACCTGAAATGATTAGAATGAGCGGCGAAGCCCAATACACAGTAACGCAAGCACATGCAATGTGAATGCAAGCATACTTATTCTACCAAGCACAACCAATAAATTGAGGTATTTAATTAAGCCAGCACAGGAGCACTCATACTCCGAATCAAACACGGGGTAGGGAAATCCTTTCTTGCATACGCACACGACAAGGGGGATGTGATATGACAAGCCGGTGTCACATCCTGGAAGCTTGGTCCTTAGACCCTAGAAGATATGGTCCGAAGACCCTGGAAGAAACTAGCATCGTTCGGGTTTTCCAGGAGTTATCTGACATTAACCGAACCAATCCATCTATACAGTGAAGGTACGAGCCCATTACCGTAGTCTTCCAGCTGTGCAACTTCTCTTCAATGGGGTTAATCGTTACCCTGCTACTGTACCGGCCCGTCAGCTAGCCACCGTACCACCAAGGGTGGCCTAAATGCCTACACTCTACCACATTAGAGTTGGACTCTAATGGGGTCGTCGGAACTCTCTGGCCCGAGCCCGACCAAACACAAGCAATTAATCATTAAGCCGTCTTTAAGTTTTTAACCATTTTAATGCCTGTCCTAACAAGCAACACGCATGTTACTGCGTACCTTGTATAATAAAAGGAAACTCGAAGAAGTCCGAAGGATAATAGAAAGAAGAATCTGTTAACAAAAGATTTAACAAAATCAGGATTAAGCATTTACAAAGAATTATACCAAGTATTAAGCTTTTAGAACAACGCCTTAACTTTATAAGACTTTACAAAATTTTAGGGGTGAAATGGGCTTGGAGTAGATATAGAGTAAGCCCATTAAGACATATGTAATTGAATATCTTATTTAGAACTAATGGGCCTTAAGGGTTTACTAGTTAAGCCCATTAAATAACTATTAATCATTTTCACTTTATTAGGTTAATGGGCCTTGAAGTAGGCTTGGGCCCATTAAGGAAATCTATATATATAAAGCTTAGAATTAAATTGGGCTTCATGATTGGACTGGTTCAATTAGGAGTTTAATTAAGTTATTGGACCTAAATATATGTGATAAGCCCAAAAGATTAGAATTATGTCTTATTTAGGAATATTAGGCCTTGAGTGAACCTATTAGGCCCAATAAGTAACTAAGTTATAATTTAAGCTATAAGGCCCATGAAATGTATGGACCCATTAAGAGTCAATGCTCTTGGAGCTTAGATGATGTGCTTAAAGTATTGGGTGTAAGGTCCACTTGGAGTAAAAGTGGGTAATGGACCTCATTTTTTATTTTAAACCCATGGGGTTTAAGCTAAAGTCATGGGTTTGATTTTTAGATTTATTTTTAAGGGATATGGACCTTGATATGATATGGATAGGCCCATATTAGAATAGGTTCAGATTGATACAAAATATTTATGTTTGATTATAAGCCCAAAAACTACTCTATAGTTCCAGCCCATCATAAAGTATAGTATATCCTCACATTTTAGCTATTTGGGCCGCCAAATCATATCGATTTCTATAAAATAAATTTCTTTTGAAAGATAATCAATAAAAATACTTCCATGAATTTTTTATGATTTTTAGAGCCCAATAATATTTTTAAGAATTCGTTTTTCACAAAGAACCAAATCTGTCCAATTTTTCCCTGAAAGTCAGATTGCGCATACTTTACTAAAATGCGCATATCTGGGCCATCCGAACGAATTTTTGAGTGGTTCCAGTTGGGTTAGAAACTAGACTAATAGAGATTTCTATTGGTACCTAATTCAAGTGATAATAATCTGTATGGATGAGTTATGATAATTTGAAGTTGGGCTAACTAACAGGAACAAAACAGAATCCACTGGGTGGTATGTTTTATTGCACAACTAATAACTCCATCAATTCTTAACCTTTTTAAGTGATTCTTGAGCCTAAATTATACTAATTTTAATGAAATAAAATCCTGTAAAATTTCACGGTTTTTAAATCTCATTTACTATGCTAAAACTATTTTTAAAATCGGATTTTAAACAGGGGAAAACAGGAATTTCAGAACATAGCCCAAATACAAGTTTAAAACACATAACTTGGCTCACAACGTGATCAGAATACCATTAACATAATATCACACCTAAACATGATACTAAATATGTCAATAATCATGATTAATCATAATCCTATCATAACACAAGTTAAAATCATCAAGTTTAGGCTCAAATCATCATATAACTTCATTTTTAACATGAATCAATGAAAGATATCAACATGGAACATCCATAACATGAATTTCTAAATATGTACAGCAGGTTATTCATATTATAAATACATGCTCATCAAGTGATAATCAATATATATTAAGGATTCAACATATATAAGATGATTATATGCAATATACTTCACTATAACATCATTAACACCTAAATCTAACATGATTATCCAAAAATCATCAAAATATATCATCATATACATATATATCTTACACGTGCAGCAAGTGTTCGAGAGGTTCATTAAGTGTTTTTCAAATCTTAAATCAAATAAAAACATAATCAATCAAAGAATCAAAGTTTACTTACCTAATACTCTTAAAATTAAGTTAAACTTCAATACACAACCACTACTTCAAATTAAATTTGATGAAGATTTCCCTCTTTGTGCCCTGGGCTTTTCCTTGCTAAATGGGGGTTATTTTATGTTGATTTCACTCTTTGATCAGCTATGTAAGGTTGCTGGAAGTTTGGATGTGTTTAGATGAATAAAAGAACCATTTTTGGTAAAGATCAAAGGTATATGACTAGAGATTTGTCCTAGGTTTCTCTCAAGTGTGTAAGATGAAATAAAAATGACATTTTTGGTTTGTGGAGGCAACTGACCATAGGAGTGTGGCTTGTGGATTTGTGTGTGGTAGGGTTAGGGTTTTGCCAAATAAAGAAGCTTTTATAGATAGTGGCATTAGGTTAGAGATTAGATGAGAGGCTAGGATTAAATCTTGAAGCATGTGAGTGAGTAAGTGGGTTCTTAAGCATGTGAGGGTTTGAGAAAACATTTTAGAAGATAATTTAGGTATTTTAAATAATCCTTTGGGATTTAGGAATGTTAATTAATGATTTTACACTAATTAACCTTGATTTAGGACTTTAGAAGGAATTATTGAATTTAAGAGTCTAGTTAGGATTTCAATCAACTAACTAGAATTGTTTTGATGAAAAAATATATGAAATTGAATAATCAAGGAGTTTAGAATGGAATTGAGTGATCTCTAACACATAATGATCCAATTTCTAACTCAATTAAATTAATTAAGTTAATTACTCAACTAAAAGTTCAACTACTCAGAGGTTTGAACTTGACCCACTAGTTTCTACACTTTACTGAAAAGTTTTATTTTTTTTTTCCATATTTTCAAGCTAATTCCTTTCTTTCCTTTTTTTTTTACATCTATATTTTTAGGGTTTTTCAATGTGGGAGATAATTTGTGTTAATTAAATAAATGAAAACAAAATACATGGATGCATGAATGGGGGTGTGGCCGGCGCTATTTTGGAGGGAAGAGAGGGGAAAAATTAATTTTTTTATCTTTTGATTAATTAAAAGTAAGAAATGAAAGATGTGAAATTGTATTGGAAATGAAAATGTGTAAGAAATAAGTATATAGGTTGTAAGAATAGGTTGTAAGAAAAAGTAGAGATAGATGAATAGTGTAGAATAGTAGAAAATAGTGTAATGTAAAAGTAGACATGACAATTAAATACCGGTAGTAAGAAAATACGCGTATAAAAGCGATATCTGATATTTTTAGCTACCGAAAAATTACGAAATTGATATTTTTGGAAATTTCATACTTTTACGAGTCTAACGGTATATTCGGAATATTTTTCCTATTTCGGGCTTCCGGACACGTCTTTCAAGAATCATGTCCAATCGGGTTCAAAGGACACTTGAAATTCTTTAATCTGATATTTTTATAAAACCTATAGCTATTACGAACTATTACAGCTAATTTTCCCCACTTCGTTTTCTAGAGCTTGAGAAAACGGCAATGCCGGAGTTAAACGGTTACGGTAAACTAGGGTTTTGTTTGACTTAAGAATCCGTTTGATTCCAATTAGGGTTTAGGTCTTTAATTTGGATAAAAAAAATTTCGGGGATTTACACAAAACATAAATTAGAATTAATTCATGAACTAGATGATAAACCATACATTGGTTTACATTTTCAAAACATTTTTGCTCTTTTCAAAAAAAGTTGTTTACTCCTAACGCTCAATACGAGAGATCTATTGATATTTATAGGAGACTGACTTCTTCCAAATAAGGGCAGCTATCTAGTTGTTAATTCTTGTGGGGGCATCTACTCACTTGGTGTCCCGGCGTTTACAAATGAAGCACTTTAGGGTTTTCTTTCCTGGACAGTCCATAATCTTATGCTCGGGATCTCCACAGAGGTAACACCTGTGCTTCAGCTATGGACACTGTTTTGGATAATGACTTTCCTTGCACTTCCAACAATTGATCTTATGCTTCTTAAAAGTTTCATTCTTAACAGTTAGGCTAGTTGTCTTCTACCTTCTGACTTTGGAGCTTGGACTAGCCATAACAGAAGGAGTCTTAATTCCTTGCATTGTCACTTGGTGGGGTCCTTCCACCTGAACAGGCACTCCTAATAAGCACTTGTTGTAAGAGGAGCTTTTGTGTATCCACCAAACACCCTAGAATGTCTATGACTTGTTGCATTGGATCTTGTGGTGGTGGAGTGTCTCTCACTTGTTGTTCATCGGGAGGGTTAGTCGACTGTTGCATGTTCTCCTTAGGTAGTCTCCTAGAAACAAGACAAAACGGTCACATTAGCCTAATTATACTATTCGCAAGTTGCTTATGGTTTAGAAAAAGAGTTATAACTTTTTAATTTTCTTTAAACTCGTTTATTTAGAAAAACGGTGAAAGCACGCAATTAATCCTTCCCACCTAGTGGTCTCCTATGTTAAATGGGAAATCTACCATTTTCTATTATCGGTTTGAACCAAAGGTCGGGTAGGGTCACTTATTCTTGTATTTTGTAGTTGCTAGAATATATTCGATCGTCCCATCAAATAATTTCAGTCTTCTTTCCTCATATGTCTGTTTCTATGTTCTCCGAAAGTTTCCAAGATAGGATTCAAATCCTTAATAATCGAAAGTCATACCTTAAAGGTCAGGCAGCTAAATCTAGTTTCTTCTTTACTTAAGGGTTATTTAACACTTATCTATCCATTTCTAAGATCGAGTCTTAACATTCTATTCTCCTAAAGTCTTCCCACCTAATTCCCAAAACCTTGTCGCTCTAATACCAACTAAATTATCACGCCCCAAAGGGTACCTTAAACGTGGCAGTCCACCGTACACAATATTAAAGCCTAAGAATGACCATCTCAGTCACGCGAAGGCTTCCATACTATGTACGAGGTGTCTAACACATTAAGGAGACACATCGGAATGATACATTTTATGTTGATACTGTCACACCCTGAAGGGTATCATAAACGTGGCAGCCCGCTACATATAATATCAAAGCTTAAGAATGACTACCTTAGTCATGCGATAGCCTTAGTATTACATGTAAGGCGTCTAGCACGGTAATAGGAGACGCTTTTGGGAAGCATAGTTTAAGCAAGTAAAAATGAAGATACAAGAATCCTAAAATAAAACATATTATATCATTAATAACCAAAGGTCTATTACATTATTTCTTAGGGGCATACCCCCGCTAATCCCAAGGATCATGATAATCTTTACAACATCCAAAATACTACCTTAAAGATTTCAAAGGAATTCTAATCTAAGTCTTCGAGCAGATTTCCTCCAAAAGCTTCAATATACAAAACTTACAAGGATATCGGGAGGTCCCAAGCATAAAAATAGGTATTCCTGAGAATACAAATACCTATAGTGGGTGTAAGCTTATAGGCTTAGTGAGTAAATCCCAAAAATTCATACTCAAAGTAAATTATCAATCAAGTTTCTTAGTCAAGCAAATGAAATGCAACAACCACGTGAGCATACAAGACATATGACTTTTTGGGAATCATATGTTGAATGAATTACGCCCTTCATTCGGGGTTGGGTATTCAGGCCAATTACAACCACAACTTTTAAAAACACTTTATAGATCTTACCAGCTCCTATACGCCATCAAAAACTTGTAGTTATTATAGGCTCCTACTAACCACCAATTTTTGTAGTTTTTACCGGCTCCTTCTCGCCACTTACATGATATAACGGTTCTGCCTACCACCACTATTATACACTTGTCCCACCAATTGTATAGTAGTGAATGAAATGTGACCCAACATATAAAGTGCATGAATAATTTCTTAATTAAAGTCTAGTAGTTACTTTTAATTTTTTTCAAGTGATCAACCAATTTCAAACACTTCAAGATATTAATGCACATACAACTTTATTACAAACCAATCGAGTTTCGATATACTTAGTATTCTTTCAACATATTATCATACACTTCCTTTTGATTTTGCCTAAATTCTAGTGCAACTAATTTTACAAGCATAATCAAAAGTATAAAAAAAAATAACGGGGAGTAAACTCACTCAGCCATGATGACACCTTTCTTGAAATGGATGAGTCGTTCGGGATTTCCACTATTCGTAGTAATCTTCGGGATATGAACACTCCTCCTCGAGATTATCTAATCAAGAAGAATACCCAAAATGAGTATTTCATGAAGTTTCCCTTCTTGAAGATTTTAAACTTTTCTTAAAATCGCGGTAAAATCGTATAAGAGGAAATTCCAACTTAAAATGGCCATAACTTGCTCATTTTAACTTGGAATTTCACGTATAATATATCGTTTTCTACCTACTCCAAAAGATCTACTGTAAATCCCCGAAAATTTTGGATCCAAATTATAGTTTAAACTCTAATCGGAAGTCAAACGGATTCTTAGGTCAAACAAAACCCTAGTTTACCGTGACCATTTAACTCCGGCATTGCCGTTCTCTCAAGTCATAGAAAACGAAGTTGGAAAAATTAGCTCGAATAGTTCGTAATAACCATAGGTTTTATAAAAGTTTCAGTTTCACGAATTTCAGATGTCCTTCGAACCCGAACGGACACAGTCCTTGAAAAATGTGTCCGGAAGCCCGGAATAGGAAAAATATTCCGAATACACCGTTAGACTCGTAAAAATATAAGATTTCCAAAAATATCAATTTCGTAATTTTTCGGTAGCTAAAAATATCAGATATCGCTTTTATACTCGTATTTTCTTACTACCGGCATTAAATTGTCATGTCTACTTTTACATTACACTATTTTCTACTATTCTACACTATTCATCTATCTCTACTTTTTCTTACAACCTATTCTTACAACCTATACACCTACTTCTTACACATTTTCATTTCCAATACAATTTCACATCTCTCATTTCTTACTTTTAATTAACAAAATAACAAAAAATTAAATTTTCCTCTCCCCCATGCATCAAAGTGGCACCGGCCCTCTCTCTCCCATGCTCAAATTGTTTTAATTTCCAATTATTTAATTAACACAAATAATCTCCCATATTTTCCTATAAATACCCTTCATACCTTCACTTCTTTCACACTTCTTCATCTCTAAAGTTACTATACTAAAATTTCTCTCCAAATCCTCTCAAGAGTTCTTCAAAAATCCTCTTAGTTTAGCTTCTTTAGGTAAGAAATTCTCAAGATTTCTTCATGTTCATTCACTTAGTATGAGCTTAGTGTGTGTTTTCTAAAACCATGAAGGTTAAGAAAGCAACATTAGGTTCATGCTTTGTTTTTGTTCATAATCAAAATTCCTCTATGATCATTTATGCTTCCTTTATGTTCTTTACAATTCCTTTATGTTCTTTATATTTCCTTTATGTTACTACTATCTAATAAATCTATATAATTATATATATTATTTAGAGCATATAAGCTCATTGTCTTACAATTTATTTATCTTTCATGCAATTTAATTACTTCATTTCAAGTTATTTAAATTCAAGTTGATTTTAAGACTAGTCATTCTAGTCTTAGACTTGTCCTCATCAAGTCAAAACAATTCTTTTTCGGGACTAGTCTTTTCTTAGTCCCGGGGTACCTTGATAAAGCTAAGGTCCCAATACTTGATTTACTTTATTATTTAAGCTTTCAAGTCATTATGTTCCTTTGTAGTTTTGATTCATATATATGCATGAACATAATGTTTTTGTCTCAACAAAAATAAATGAGAAAATGTTTTCCTGAATTGAAGATTCTTTCTAAAGAAATAAATATGGGAAACGGATTCCTAAAAACTCATGAACATGCATAGGAATGATTTTCTTACATAAACAAAAGGTTTTATGAAAACTCATCTTTTATCAAGAAGTAGAAATTCTTTGAAACATTACAAATAAAAATATCATTTTGCTACTTTTGAAGTCCAAGTTTAGAAAACAAAACCACACTTTAGGAAAATTAAAGAAATTACAAGAGATTTCATTTAAAAATAAAATCTTTATGACCAAAAGATCTTTCAAAAGTAAAATAGAATCTCAAATCCAAAGACTTTTAAAACCTTACTTTTAAGTTGAGACAACTTCATTTACTTCATACATTTGTTATGAGTCATTACAAATATATATATACCTTTCAAAAGTTTACAAAATAATTGAAATGTTATCTTTTCAAAATGAGCTTTGTTTAAACAAGTGTTTATAAATTCGTGGCAAATCTGATCGCTACCTTTTCGGAACCCAAACGACTTAGTTTTATGGAAATAAGCTTAGAAATGCGTAGATCGTTTCGAGTAAGTAGAAAACGGTATATTATACGCGAAATTCCGAGTTAAATTGAGCAAGTTATGGCCATTTTAAGTTGGAATTTCCCTTTATACGATTTTACTACGATTTTTAAGAAAAGATTAGAATTTTCAAGAATAGAATTTCATGAAATGCTCATTATGGGTATTCTTCTTGAATTAGATAATCACGAGGAGGATTGTTCGTATCCCGATGATTACTACGATTAGTGGAATTTCCGAACGACCCATCCAATTTAAGAAAGGTGTCACCATGGCCGAGTGAGTTATTTCCCCGTTATTTTTCATACTTTGATTGTGCTTGTAAAGTTAGTTGCACTATAACTTAAGAAAAATAAAACGAAAGTGTATGTTAATATGTTGAAAGAATACTAAGTATATCGAAACTCAAATTGTTTGTAATAAAGATTGTATGTGCATTTATATCTTGAAGTGTTTAAAATTGGTTGATCACTTGAAAGAAGCTAAATGTAATTACTAGACTTTAATTAAAGAAATTATTCATGCACTTCATATATTGAGTCCCATTGCATTCGCTACTATACAATTGGTGGGACAAGTGTATAATAGTGGTGGTAGACATAACCGGTATATCATGTAAGTGGCTAGTAGGAGCCAGTAATAAACTACAAGTGTTTGATGGCTAGTAGGAGCTGAAATCAACTACAAGTGTTTGATGGCTAGTAGGAGCCTGAAATCAACTACAAGTTTTTGATGGCGTATAGGAGACGGTAAGATCTATAAAAGTATTTTTAAAAGTGGTGGCTGTAATTGGCCTGAATCCCCAACCCCGAATGAAGGGTGTAAATTCATTCAACATATGATTCCCGGAAAGTCATATGTCTTGTATGCTCACGTGGTTGTTGCATTTCATGTGCTTGAATAATAAACTTGATTGTTAATTTTCTTCGAGTATGAATTTTGGGATTTACTCACTAAGCCCATAAGCTTACACTCCTATAGATATTTGTATTCTCAGGAATTTTGTGCCCGGGGTCTTCCAATATCCGTATACGTTTTATGTTGAAGCTTTTGGAGGAAATCTACTCGAAGACTTAGATTAGACTTCCTTTGAAATCTTTAATTTTGGTTGTTATGAAGTTATCTCGATCCTTAGAGTTAGCGGGGGTATGCCCCTAAGAATTTGTGTATCAGACCTTTGGTTATTTATGATATGATATATTTATTTCTGAATTCTTGTATGTTTAACTTTACTTGCTTAAACTATGCTTCCCAAAAGCGTCTCCTATTACCGTGTTAGACGCCTTACATATAATACTAAGGCTTTTGCATGACTAAGGTAGTCTTTCTTAAGCCTTGATATTATATGTGGCGGACTGCCACGTTTAGGGTACCCTTCGGGGTGACATCTACGCATTTCTAAGCTTATTTTCATCAAACTATGTCGTTTGGGTTCCGAAAGACAGCGATCAGCTTTGCCACAAATTTACAAAAACTTGTTTTCCTTCTTGTAAACAAAGCTCATTTGAAAAGATAAATATTTCAAGCATTTTGTAAACTTTTTGAAAGGTATATACATATATGAAATGACTCATAATAAATGGATGAAGTAAATGAAGTTGTCTCAACTTATGAAAGGTAAGATTTTTAAAAGACTTAGATTTGTTGGGATATTTATTTTGCTTTTGAAAAGATCTTGAGTTATTTGAGATGAACATTCCTTTTTCTAAATTTAATCTCTTGTGATTACTTTAAATTCCTAAGGAGTGGTTTTTATTTTCTAAACTTAGATTCTAACAACTTTTAAAAGTAATAAAATGATATTTTTGTTTCTTGTAATGATTCCAAAAGAATTTCTAATACTTGATGAAAAATAAGTTTTTATAAAACTTTTTGTTTATTTAAGAAAAATCATTTCTAAGCATGTTCATGAGTTCTTTAAGAAATCTATTTTCTACATTTATTTAAAAAGAATCTTTAGTTTAAGAAAACACTTCTCATTTATTTTTGAGACAAAAATATTATGTCCATGCATGAATATGAATAATAAACTATAGAAATATAAAGGAACATAATAACTTGAAAGATTAAGTAAATAAGAAAGTAAATCAAGTATTGGGACCTTAGCTTCATCAAGGTACCCCGGGACTAAGAAAAGACTAGTTCCGAAAAAAAAAGAAAAAGAATTGTTTTGACTTGATGAGGACAAGTCTAAGACTAGAATGATTAGTCTTAAAAACAACTTAGAATAAATAAATGTATGAAAGGTAAATAAATTGCAAGACAATGAGCTTATATGCTCTAAATATATATATATATATATATAGCTACATAGATATTTAAATAGTTATGAACATAAAAGAAACATAAAAGAACATAAAGGAATTGTGATTATGAACAAAAACAAAGTATGAACCTATTGTTGCTTTCTTAACCTTCATGGTTTTAGAAAACCACACTAAGTTCATAATAAGTAGATGAACATAAAAAAAAAAAAAAACTTAGAGGAATTTTTACCTAAAAGAAGCTAAACTAGGAAGAACTTCTTGAGAGAATTCTTGAGAGATTTTGAGAGTGATTTTGGTATAGTAACTTTAGAGAAGAAGTGGTGTGAAAGAAGTGAAGGTATGAGGGGGTATTTATAGAAAAATGTGGAAGATAATTTGTGTTAATTAAATAAATGAAATATAAAACAATTTGAGGCATTATGGAGGGGGGCTGGCGCTACTTTCATGCATGGGAAGAGGAAAATTTTAATTTTTTGTTATTTTGTTAATTAAAAGTAAGAAATGAAAGATGTGAAATTGTATTGGAAATGAAAATGTGTAAGAAATAGGTGTATGGTTTGTAAGAGTAGGTTGTAAGGAAAAGTAAAGATAGGTGAATAGTGTAGAATAGTAGAAAATAGTGTAATGTAAAAGTAGACATGACAATTAAATACGGTAGTAAGAAAATACGTGTATAAAAGCGATATCTGATATTTTTAGCTACCAAAAAATTATGAAATTGATATTTTTGGAAATCTCATATTTTTACGAGTCTAACAGTAATTCGGAATATTTTTCCTATTCCGAGCTCCAAGACACATTTTTCAAGAATCGTGTCCGATTGGGTTCAAAGGACACTCGAATTTTGCAAAACTGATATTTTTATAAAACCTATAGCTATTATGAACTATTATAGCTAATTATTCAAACTTCATTTTCTAGGGTAGAGAGAATGGAAATGCCGGACTTAAGCGGTTACGGTAAACTAGGGTTTTGTTGACTCTAGAAATCCGGTTGACTTCGGATTAGGGTTTAAACTATAATTCGAATCTAAAAATTTCGGGGATTTACAGATACAATTGAGTAACAATGTAAAGGAAATACAATCCACTATACTTCCGATACAAACTACTATACTTCATATACGAATCACTATACTTCAAAATATAAATCATTCAACTTCAATTACATTCATCCATAGACTTCCTTACATAAACTAATACAAGACAAATCATAAAACTAGCTGATAACTTCAAACATTTGTATTCTTTGCCGAAATCTCGAAGTCATTCCCGGCTCCAACCAATTCGGTCCCCACTTTGCATTCTTGAGATAACCTGTTCATTTAAACAACTATTGGGGTATAAGCTACACTAGCTTAGTGAGAATTCCCTTAATTCCGTACCATAACAAGCAAGTTGTAATCAATCATATACTATGCATAAACAAACACGTGAGCAAGCAATTATGCATGGGTATCCGGAACCCACACACAGAACGAATTTACGCCTTCGTATCTTGGGTTAGGAATGGTATTGAAATCTACACGATCGCATCTAATCCCCAAGCCCTCCGCTCTTAGCACTCGACTCGGCTAGGCTCATCCAAGGAATGCATCCACATGTGCCTTAGTACCCCTGAATGAACTCTGGCACCGGGCTCGTTATCTAAACGAGTCATCACAGACCATACCGATCGACCTGCATAGGAGTAGCATGCTACCAATGCAATATATCCGATGCGATGCATGACCAATTTAATTTTTACTTAGGTCAAAATATTTATACATTCTTTAGAGTGACCAGCCAATATATACACATAACAGAAAGAATATGAACAGTACAGTTATCCAATCGAATCATGGTTTCGATATGCTTTAGTATTCTTTAGCATACATTCATCATAATCTCATCATTTATCCCATCCCCATTCATATCGATTTTTATCTTGTTTCTATAATTCTAATGTGACTAATTATAAGCACAAACAAGGTAATAAAATAAGAAGAAAATTCACTCAGCCATTGGATCACCGGTCTTTTAGTAATAGTAATCCGGTGGTAGGGAATCGTCGAATTCAAGGTCACCTAAAAAGGAAGAAATACTCTAATAAGTATTTTATCACTTAACTAATCCAAACTATCTTATACAAACTATCAAATTCGTAATTCTCGTCCTAAGTAGAAATTCCAACTTAAAACAGCAATAACTTGGTCATTTTAACTCGGAATCTCGCAAATTATATATCGATTTCTATCTACTTCGAAAGATCTATCTAATTATAATATTATTTTCAAGTTTTTAAAACATTTAGGTCTCGGAACAGAGGGATCAGATCTGATCAATAACGGTTTCCGATTCCGAAAAATAGTTTTGTAAATGTTTGTAATGTTCCTACTATATAAATTAGCTATACATGCAATATGAGTGATTTCCTAACATGAATGACATGAGATGAGCTTAAAGTATGCATGATCTTGATGATTCTTGCTAAAAGAAAATTTTATAACTCCTTATATTACAAGACTTCAAGGATAACTACTTTTAAGAATACTAGTTTCCTAACTTTAATTATTTCCATTGTTTTGGATTTATTACTTAAGAAAATATAAATTATTTTTGTTAAAATTGAGTCTTCATTATATCTATTACTTATGACCTTCATTTCTACATAAAAATTTTCATTTTGCACTTTGTAAACATGTTTTTAAGTGGGGTTGATTCCAAAATACGAATTTGGTAAAAATTGGTTCTTGAGTGATTCCTTTGAGTAAAAATCATTTGATATTTAGAAAATTAGGGCTAAATCATATATAACCACTAAGGACTTCATTTTTATACAAAAATTTGCATTTTACACTTTGCAAATATGTTTTACAATATGATTTACTCAAAAATCCAAATTTTAGAAAATCCATTTTTTGAATAATTCCTTTGGGAAAAACTTGTTTAAAGCATTAAAATTTAAGGCTTTACTATATCAATTACCTAAGGACTTCATCTAACACATAAAACTTGCAATTTGAGCTTAAATACTAAGTGATTACATATGCATCATCTCAAATTACGAATTTGACAATTTGATCACTAACTCAAAATTTTCCATTTTAATTCCATTACTTGTTTTACACATCACTCATGCCTAAACTCATTTTAACTTGTAAAAATCATTCCTTAAAGATACCTATTACTTATACTCTTCATTTTTCACATAAAATATGAGTTTTGGAGTTGATAAATGGGTTTTAAAAATTGGTCTTGGTCGGGATCCGAATTTACAAAATTTATTTTTGGTCATATCTTTTGATAAAATCTATCCAAGCTTATGAAAATCCTTTCCTTACATATCATATCTCAAGAGCCTTTCATTTCTTAAATAAAAACTCCATTTTTGAGTTGGAAAACATGTTTTTAAAATATGCCTTGGCCAAAATCCGAAAATAGAATTTTTATTTTGAAAATCACATTTGATTCTTGGAGAAAGAAGCCTTGATGATATACATATATTAAGCCTTCATTTTCTTAAGTAAAAATTATATTTTGACACTTGGAAAGTGGTTTTCAAATAGGCGTTTTGCCAAAATACGAATTTCACAATTTTTATCTAAGTTCAAATCTAAGATCTACATATAATATGAACATACATCTAAAAGAAACCTATGGTAATGAACTATAAACTCATAGATCTAAACTTTACTTATCAAAATCATTCATTTATGTTGTCTATACCCTAAGCCCTTCATTTTAAATGAAAAATACACATTTTGAAGTTGAAAAACCACTCTTCTAAATATGGTTTCATTTTCATCCGAATTTTCAAAAGTTATTTTTGTTGAAAATAAAATAGATCTTGAGTTTTCTAAAAACATTCCTACTATCATCATGATACTACAAGTCATCCATGAACATAAAATAAATTCTGATGCATTTTATGAACTCAAAACTCTAGATCTAGTTTTCTAAACTAGTTTTAAGTGCATGAATACATGTGGATGATGGATCTATGTATAAATCATAAGAAATAACAAAAATAACAACTCAAATGACTAGATCTATGGCATAAACGAAAATCAAAGCTACAAAAAGTTAGATCTATAAAATATAACAACTTTAAACAAGAAAATAATTATGATACAAGATAATAATAGTGGACAAAAAGGAGTGTTTCATTTTTGGCATCATCATCCTAAGCTTTTAAGCTTATAGAAGGTCATTTGATGCATGAAACCTTCATTACACTTTACCTATATCACTTATGGAGCTTTGGGAAGAAGATTTGCTTAGAAATCTTTAAGAATGAAGTGTGGAAGCCATTTTTAGAAGTGGGGGCAGCTTGTTTTTCATGGAAGAACAAGAGGAAATGAAGAAGAAAGAGAGGAAAAAAGAGAGAGAGAAACTAAAGAATGAAAAAGGAGAACGAGTAAGGAAAGAATGAGTAAATGAAGGAGAGAGAGAAAATGAGTGTTTTAATTGAATAAATGAGAGGAAAAAAAATAAAACAATGGCAGCCAAGAAGACCCATGCTGCACGTGAATTTGGGAGGGAGAGGAGAGAGAAATTTGTTTGAATTTTGACTTAAAATTGATTTGTGTAATAAATGTATAATGTAGCTTTCTTAAGAAGGAGTAGAATATAATTAATTTAGTCAAAATGGAGTAAATAAAGGACAATGGTAGCCATAAAGAAGGGGAAAAATCTGTCATGAAGTGTGGGATAGAGTGTAGAAAGATTGAAGTGAAAAGGAAGTGATATGTGTAAGGTGTACTTGAAGGTATGGGTTGTAAATGTACTTTGTTAATAAAATAAAATAAAATAAAATTAGAAAATTTATTCCAAATATTTGTAGATGATTTTTTATAATTAAAATTAAATAATTATTTGAATTATTTTATTATTTTAACAAATATGTTACCGGTATTATCAAAATACGCGAATAGGGGCTATAAATGATATTTTTATAACCCAAAAATTCAAAAATATTATTTTATGAAAATATAAATATTTTCAATTATTAAATTAATTTATTTTATTTTTATTATCGGGTCTTAAACAGAATCTGATCCCGTAAAAGCCCAAACTAACTAAATTTTAGAAAAACAAAATTTTCTATAATATATAAAATATTTATCTAAAAATATAAGACTTTACAAGAATAATAAAATTGTGTAATGAAATAAAAATGAATAGTGCAAAAAACTAATCAATTACCAATAGTAATGAAAATACGATAAAAAGGTTATAACTGTAACTTTTATAATCTGAAAATTATATAACTGATATATTTGGAAATCTTGTGAAATTACGAGTCTAACGGTACTATTGGTATATTTTTGATATCTCGAGCCTCGGGACACGCTTTTCGAAGTCTGTATCCGAATGGGTTCGAAATAGGTAAAAAATTTACCAATATGATGTTTTTAGACAAACTTATATTACTATGAGTTATTCTACATATTTAAACTATCTCTCGGCCTCTAGGGTAAGGGGCGTTAGATTGCCAGACTTAAACTATTGTATTCCACTTAGGGTTTCGGTGATTTTCCGGTTTAGGTTTTTGCTAATTTGGAAAATATATTTTATGTTTATACAACGTATTTACTTTAAGAAATTTGTTTTACATTTCATTTTTGTAAGTATTTAATATCTTTTAACGTTTTCGGAATTTTTGAATTGGGTTTCATTTCCGAGGTTAATCATTTTTTTTTAATAATTTGTTTTTGGGCTTTATATTACCCGATTTTATAAGCCAGAGCTAAATATGGAATTTTTCGTATGTCGTGGTTTTGAATTTGAAGACCACTGAGTTCTTATTTTATTTTTAAGGATTTTCATTTTCTCATGATTAAGAAATTTTTGGATTCGTTCGTGATTTTAGACTTGTCGAAATTCAGTTTTAATTTGAAGTGATTTTTAGGGTTTATTTTCGAAGTTCATTTTTGAATTATTTATTGAAATTTTTAGGGCTTACATTTTTCATGGCTCCCGGGACGAAGAAGTAGACTAGTCCCAAAATAAAATCAAATGAAAGAAAGAAAAACTTGTTTTGACTTGATGAGGACAAGTCTAAGACTAGAAACTTGTCTTGATTTAACAAGGAATAAATAAATAAATTGCAATTGAATAAATAAATAAATTACTTTGCATGAAATAAATAAATTGCAAGTGAGCTTATATGCTCTAAAGAATATATATATATATATATATACACATCGATAATAATACTTAGATATATTAACAATAATAAAAACAAAAATAATAACATAAACATAAATGGATTTGCATGAACAAGAACAATACATGAATATGATGTAGCTTCCATAACTTATAGTCTTTGGAAAACTCACATTATGGTCATGTTAAGTTACATGACATGAAGAAGAAGAAAGTAATATGAAGTGGTTACCTAAAGAAGACTTTGGTATGGTTATGTGGTTATGTTTTGGTTTGTTGGTAGAAGTTGTTATGAAATTATTTTGAGAGAGTTTTGGGATGGTGTTTTGAGAGAAGTTTTGGAGAGTTTTTATATGAATTTGTGGGTAGTGATGTGTGAAAGAAGTGAAAGAGGAGGGGGTATTTATAGAAAAATGTAGAGTGATTTTTGTGTGATTAAAATAAATAAAAATTGAAACAAAATTAAGGAGATGGAGAGAGGGGGGGGGGGCGCGCGGCCATATTGATGAATGGGGGAGAGAGATTTTATTTTTTTGATTTTTGTTAAATAAAAGATGTAATATGTAAGGTAAATGTGAAATAAAGTTATAGGAAAGGTAAAAAGTAATGATTATAGGTTATGGAGTGTGTAAGAATAGGTGTAAGAAAAAGTAGAGATAAAAAAATAGTGTATAATAGTAATGAATAGTGTAATGTAAAGTAGATATGACTAATAAAGTACCGGTAGTGAGAAAATATGCGTATAATAGCTATATCTGTCATTTTTAGTTACCGAAAAATTATGAAATTGATATTTTTGAAAACCTTATTTTTTTATGAGTCTAATAGTGTATTCGGAATATTTTGCTATTCTGGGCTCCCGACCACGTTTTTTAAAGAATTGTGTCCGATCGGGTTCAAAAGACACCCGAAATTCGCAAAACTGACTTTTTATAAAACCTATGATTATTACGAACTATTCTAGATACTTATTCTAACTTCGTTTTCTAGGACCAAAGAAAATAGAAATGCCGGACTTAGACGGTTACGGTAAAATAGGGTTTTGTTGACCTTTTAGGGTTCCGTTTGACTTCCGGTTTAGGGTTTTATGCTAAACCGATTCCAAAAATTTAGGGGTTTACAACTATACTTCATATACAATTCATCCACAAATTTCACTACACAAACTATTACAAGATAATTCATAACACCCAGCTAATATCTTCAAGTGATCTTGTTTCCTACTAAAATCCCGAAGTTATATTCGGCTCCAACCATCTCGGTCCCCAAGTAGCATTCTCCCATCAACCTATTTATTTAAACATCTATTGGGGTATAAACCACACTAGCTTAATGAGAGTTCCCTTAATTTCGTATCATAACTAGCAAGTTATAATTCATTCATATGCTATACATAAGCAAACACATGAGCAGACAAGCATATGACTTTCCGGTTGCCATATGTGAATGGATTTACACCCTCCATTCGGGGTTAGGATAGTCCATAAGACATGCAACTATAATTCCAATCTTAAGTGGGGTGGTCCATAAGTCATACAACCATAATCCCAATCTCTTGTTGTTTTATGTAGTTGATTCAAGTGACTACACCACTACCGTTAACTTAAGCGATTTCGCATCCTTAATGTTAATATTGGCCCACTCGCCATCTACTAATATACTTTTGTCCCACAAAAGGTATATTAACCTATGCAATGTGCCTCAATATGTGATATGCATGTACAATTTATTCATATAATCGTGGCATGTTAATTAAGTAGGTTAAGAGTGATCATAGAGAATTTCAGACAATTCAAGTCTATGCTAACTCATACGATGATCTTACAACAAGTCTCGCCTCGATATACTTATCATTTATTCAGCCAAAATTATATCACAATTCATTTCAATTTTATCTTTCTAATTCTAATGCAACTAGCTACAAGCACAAGCAAGGTAATAAAATAAGAGGAAAACTCACTCGGCTATTGGATCACCGGTCTCTTAGTAAAAGTAATCCGATGGTAAGGAATCGTAATTTCGGAGTCAACTAAAAAGGAAGAAATACCCTAATAAGTATTTCATCACTTAACTAATCCAAACTATCTTATACAAACTATCAAATTCGTAATTCTCGTCCTAAGCAAGAATTCCAACTTAAAACGGCTATAACTTGGTTGTTTTAACTCGGAATTTAGCAAATTATATATCGATTTCTATCTACTTCAAAAGTTCTATCTATTTCTAATATTACATTTAAGTTTTGAAAACTTTGAAGTCTCGAAAAGATTGGATCAGATCAGAATTGTAGCAAATTCTAATTCCGAAAAATAGTTTTATAAATGTTTGTAATGTTCCTATTATATAGATCAACTATACATGCAATGTTGATGATTTCCTATCATGAATGACATGTTATGAGCTTGATGTATGCATGCTTTTGTCAATATTTTCTAAAAGGAGATTTTAAAAACTTTTTATTTGTAAGATTCCATGGCTATTTACTTTTAAGAAAACTAGTTTCCTAACTTTGATCATTTCCATTTGTTTTGGATTTATTTCTTAAGAAAATATAATTATCCTTGTTAAAATTGAGTCTTTATTATATCTATTACTTATGACCTTATTTCTACATAAAAATTCCCATTTTATACTTTGTAAACATGTTTTCAAATATGGTTCATCTCGAAATCAGAATCTTATAAAAATTGTTTTTGTGGTGATTCCTTTAAGTAAAAATCATTTGATACTTAGAAAATTAAGGCTCGACCATACCTAGCCACTAAGGACTTCTTTTCTTTAATAAAACTTCTATTTTGAGTTTGGAAAGTAAGAGTTTTCATGCCATTACTCTATTATTACGATTTTTCAAAACGACAAGCAACTCAAATTTTCCTACTTCATTTCTACAAATGCATCATGTATATATGTATTACCTACAAGCTATTGTTATGAAGGTTATGAGATGATCTATCTATATGTATACATATAGTACCAAGAATTCTTTTTTTTTTTTTTTTGAAAACTTTTACTTTGCAAAACTTTGGATTTTACTAGACTCAAGAAAAATAGTTTTTCTTTTTGTAAAATCATACTTGCTTTTATCAAAACTCAACCTTGAAGACCTATATAACCATCACCTTCATTATTTCAATAAAAACTTTCATTTTGGGGTTAGAAAATAGATGTTTATATAGGTGGTTTGCCTAAATACAAATTTTACAAAATTTTAAAGAATGAAAACATATTCTTGAAAAACCATTTGTTGTTCTAAGATTATATTTTGATAAACCTCCCTTATCTTTGTCAAAACTTGGTCTTTGTTACATATATTCCCTAGGACTTCCTTTTTCCTATTAAAATTATCATTTTGGCATTTGGAAATAGGTGTTTAAATTGTGGCTATTTTCAAATTCGAATTTTGAAATATTCATTTGAGTTTGTTTTCTTTGTAAAACTCATTTAGTCTTTCAAAAAAAAAAATTTCGAATCAAACCTACCTCTTAAGGCTTCCATTTCTTTAATAAAAATCTTGTTTTGGAGTTGCAAAATGGGTTTTCAAAATTAGTCTTGGTTGAGATCCGAATTTACAAAATTTATTTTTGGACATATCTTTTGATAAAATCCATCTAAACTTAGGAAAAATCATCTTTTACATACCCTATCTTAAGAGCATTCCATTTCTTGAATAAGATCTTTATTTTTGAGTTGTAAAACATGTTTTTAAACTACGCCTGGGCCTAAATCCAAAAATAGAGTTTTGTTATGAGAAATAATCTTTGAAAATCATCTTTGAACCATGTAAAATGAAGTCTTGATGATCTATATATATATATATATATTAAGCCTTCATTATCTCAAGTAAAAATTTCATTTTGACACTTGGAAAGTGGTTTTTAAAAATGAGTCTTACCTAGATACGAATTTCACCATTTTTGTTTAAGTTCAAAAGCAAGATCTACACTTTCTATGAACATAAATATAAAAGAAATCCATGGTAGTAAACTATAAACTCATAGATCTAAACTTTACTTATCAAAATCATTCATTCATGTTATCTATTCCCTAAGCCCTTCATTTTAAATGAAAAATACACATTTTAAAGTTGAAAAATAACTTTTCTAAATATGGTTCCTTTTTTATCCGAATTTTCAAAAATGATTTTTGTTAAAAATAAAATAGATCTTGAGTTTTCTAAAACTTTCCTACTATCATCATGCTACTACAAGTTATTTATGAACATAAAACAAAAATCTAATGCATTTATGAACTCAAAACAACTAGATCTAGTTTACTATACTAGTTATAAATGCATGAACACTATGATGGTTATGTGAATGATGAGTATATGCACAAATCATTAACAATAACAACATGTCTTGAGAATAAAACAAAATAATAGCAAAATAACTTCAATAACAAGATCTGAAACATAAACATAATCAAAATTACAAAAAAAGTTAGATTTACAAAATATAACTACTTTTAGCAAGAAAATAATAATAATACAAGAGAATAATCATGGAGAAGAGGAGTGTTTCATTTTGACATCATCATCCTTAGCTTTTTAAGCTTATGGAAGGTCATTTGATGCATAAAACTCTCACTATACCTTACCTATATCATCTATGGAAGCTTAAGAAGAAGGTATACTTAGAGAATCTTCAAGAATGGAGTGTGGAAGTGATTTTTTTAGATGGGGGCAGCTTGTGTTTTCTTGCAAGAATAACGGAAAGAGAGGAATAAAGAGAGGAAAAAGAGAGTAAAAGAGGTAAGGTTTGCAAAGAGAGAAAGTGTATAAGTAAAATTCACTAAATAGAGAGAGAGAAATGCATTAAATGAGTGTGAAATAAATGGGAAAAGAAAAATAAAACAAGGGGCAGAAATGGAGAGGGGTTTCACGTGAACTGCAAGAGGAGAAAGAGAGAGGGAGTTAATTTGTAACTTAAATTTTTTAAAGTGTAACTTGTGTCATTTAATGTGCTAACTAAATAGGATTTTAAATTATTAAATAAATTATTAAAATTAAACAAAAGTGGCTGTTTTGGGAGAGTATGGTCAGCTGTCCAAGCATGGGAATGGAGTGTAAAAAGAGAGAAAGAAAACTTGAATAATGTGTAGAAGTGTGATCTGATGTAAATGTGTATGTAATTTCAGATACTACCAGCAAGTATACTGGATCTTGATCAAGTAATATAGAAGTGAGTTGAGTATCGTTCCCACAAGGACTAAATTAACTACTACATTGATATTAGTTTATACTAATATTTAGGTAATCAAAATGTATCAATCAACTAACTAAATTATATCTACTATGAATGCAATGAGATTGTGAGAAGTTATATAAGATGAATATGGGAAGGAATAGAATCCATCCTAATTTTTACTAATCATGCTGAATTTATATTATATGAATAATTAGGGTTGTGGATATTTATAAAAAATTGTCAAAACCTAAAACTATCAAGTTTTAGTAAACCATAAAATAATCTATTAGTTTCCGCTATACAAATTATCAATGGAATATAATTTACAATAATAAATCTTCCAATTCTATAATTGTCTAATATCCTAAATTAACGTCTCCTAATTCCTTAGTGAGAAACTAAAATAAAATATTGCATGAATCGCATAGAATAATTTCTAAATTAATATTAAACTTAATTTCTTTCACAATTGTTGTTTAATCTCAATTCATGAATTCCTATGAACCCTAATTCTTTTTCCAAATTATCAGAATTCTTATCAATTCAATTTCAATCAGAAATAAAATAGATAATTAGGATTCAATACAAATATTCCATAATTCTAACAATCCTATAATATAAATTCAAGAATCATTTAGCAAAATTAGGATTTCATCACTTCCCATAAAGAAAAGTTTAGCTACTCATGGATGTTGATTTAATAATCAAATAAGAATATGCAATTGATAACATTATAAACAAATAATTCAGATAAATGAATTGCATAATAAAGAGATTAGATATCACCAATTCAAATATCGCAATCTTCAATTACAATTCTCGAAAGCTCAATTCTCTCACAAATCTCTATGGAATGCTAAAACTATTTGTATACTGAAGTGTACTCTATTTTTCTTTTGCTTGTTCAACTAGAGGGGGGAGATCCCCTTTATATAGGAAAAATTTCACGTAAAGCATTAATGAAAATTTTCAGTTTCAACTTGTACGCCGGCAGTTACAAATCCTACGCCGGTGGCTTACAGACGGCGTAAAGGCTTCTTCTTCCTTGCACAGGCAATGCACTAGCAGCTTTCTTCTTTGGTTACAAGTGTAGGTCGCTTCTACACCGGCGGCTTAGATATAGATCTAGCCGGCGTATGTAATGAAAAATGAAAGGTTGGACCAATTTATAACTAAAGCCGTCCTAAAGCCGACGGCTTTGATGCCGGCTTAAACAATCCATCAAATTTGGTCTTTTCATTTGCCTCCGAGCATGTGTTATCTACTTGTCTCTTCTTATCTTTGATCTACACTGTCTCAACGCCGGCGGCTTAGTAGCCAGCATAGGATATAACTCCTTTTGCACTGGCATCGTTTGAGTTCTAAGCTGCCGACCTTCATTGTACGCTGGCCTATTCATCTTCTACGCCGGCAGCTTTGAGGCGGCGTATATTTAGTTGAGTCAATCCTTGCAAAGCTGGCAGTGTAAGCAACGGCTTTGAGTGAGTGCATCTTGTAAGCTGTCTCAACGCCGGTGGCTTTGAAGTCTGAAAATCCAGCGTATCGTTGAATTTTTCCAATTTTCTTTCCAAAATTTCTTGTTTTGATTTCTTTGTCCAAATTAGACCTGAAACATGAATTTTAACGAAAACAAGTATCCATTCTAGCTATTTTGAACATCAACAAGTTGTACATAATATGATCTTATCAAAGTGACAAATGAAGTGTACTTGAAGTATGGGTTGAAAAAAGTACTTTTTATTGAGAAAATATATAAAATAAAATTAAGGAAAATATTTTTAAAGGAATGGCAGAAATTTCATAAATAAAATTAAATAATTAATCAAATTATTTTAGTATTTCAATAAATATGTCACCGGTATGATCAGAATACGTGAATATGAGCTATAATTAATATTTTTATAACCCAAAAAATTCTAAAAATTTATTTTATGAAAATAAAAATATTTTTAAAATATTTTACAATTATTAAATTAATTTATTTTATATCTAGTATCGGATCTTAAACATAAACTGATCCCGTTAAAACCCGAAACTAACTAAATTTTAGAAAAACAGAATTTTCTATGTCATAAAATTTTTTTCTAAAATATAAAGGTCTACAAGAATAACAAAAAAGTGTAATGAATAGTAGTGAATAGTGCTAAAAGACTAGTTAATTATCGGTAGTAATAAAATACAAATGTAATCGAAAAATCAAATATTTCTAGTTATTGAAAAATTATAAAACTGATATTTTAGAAATCCTTATGAAAATACGAGTCTAACGGTATTAATGGTATATTTTTTATACCTCGAGCACCGGACATTCTTTTCAAAGTCTGTATCCGAACGGGTTCGAAATAGGTCAAAAATTTACCAATATGATATTTTTAAGCAACCTTATATTGCTACAAGCTACTCTACACACTCAAAATACATCTCGGCTATAAACCCCCAAATTTTTGGAATCGGTTTAGCATAAAACCTTAAACCGGAAGTCAAACGGAACCCTAAAGGTCAACAAAACCCTAGTTTACTGTAACCGATTAAATCCGGCATTGCCGTTTTCTTTGGCCCTAGAAAACAAAGTTGAGATAATTAGCTAGAATAGTTAGGAATAACCATAGGTTTTATGGAAATATCAGTTTCGCAAATTTCGGATATCCTTCGAACCCAATCGAATACAGTTCTTGAAAAGCGTGTTCGGGAGTCCGAAATAGTAAAAATATTCCAAATATACCGTTGGACTTGTAAAAATATAAGTTTTCCAAAAATATCAGTTTCGTAATTTTTCGGTAAGTAAAAATAACAGATATCGCATTTATATGCGTATTTTCTTACTACCGGTACTTTATTAGTCATATCTACTTTACATTTGTAAACCCCTGTTTTCTAAGCCTTAACCTTAAGCCGGAAAATCTACCGGAGACCTTAAGTCAACGGATCTTGAGTAAAACCCTACAGTTTAGATCCTGCAAACCCGAGTTCGTAAATCGAGGAGTCGAAAAATAATTAAAGTGTTTAGAGTAGTCCGTAATAATATTTGAATTATTAAAAATATCAGATTGGTTCATTTTCGGCTTATTTCGAACTCGTTTGGATACTGCTTTGGAAAGCGTGTCCGGGGCTCGGAAAATTAAAAAAATATCTTTAATATTTTTAGACTTGTATTTTCATAAGGATTTCAAAAATATCAAGTTTAGGATTTTTCGGATTCTAAAAATATCAGTTATAGCTCATATAAGCTTATTTTACTCTTACCGGTAACTTAATTGTTAAATTTCTAAAAATAATTTAATTGATTATTTTATTTAAATCATAAAAATTCTACCACTTAAATAAAAATATTTTTCTTAATTTATTTTATATATTTTCTTATTCAAAAAGCCACTTTATCAACCCATACCTCAAGTACACATACATTATCATTACTACACATTATTATGTCTTCATTTGCTTTTTCTTACACTTCCATTTCCCAAAATTTGCAGCTGCCCATTCCCCATAAATTAGCCACTTTTCATTATTTTTAATTATTTATTTGATATTTTAAAAGTCTCTTTTAGTTGTAAATGGATGCAACTTGTTACACTTTCAAAAATACAAGTTAAAATCAAACAAAACCACCCCCTACACCACACTACAAATCACGCCAGCCCCTCCCCTCACTTGCAGCTGCTGTTTTATTTTTTTTTAAATTTATTTAACACACACACATCTCTATTTAAGTATCTTATTCCCTCTCTCTTTCACCTTTACAAACCCTATTTTTCCCCTCTCTTTTTCCCTCTCTTTTTCTCTTCTTCCTTGCCTTATCTTCTTGAAAACAAGCTGTCCCCATTTTTCTTTCTTGCTTCCACATATATTTCTTGCAATTATTTGAGGTAATCTTTCCCTTTTTGCTCTTATAAGATGTTCTAGGATGATACCATGGATGTTTCATGCATCAAAGGACATTCCACAAGCTTAAAAGGCTATGGATGATGATGCCAAGAAGTGAAACACTCCTCTAGATAATGATCTCTTTTGTTCTTAGTGTTTTTGTTATATGGAAGGCTTGTTTATCTTCTTGTTTTCGTGATAGCTTGTAGATCTAAAGTTTTACCAAGCTTTAGTTATGTTTATGTGTAGATCTAGAAGCTTAAGGCCTATTACCAAGTTTCTCTTATGTTCTCATGGTTGGATATTGAGTAGATCTTAGATTTGAGTTTGAATGAAAAAGTAAAATTCGTAACTTGTCAATGCTCTATTTTAAAAACCCTCTTTCAAGCCTTAAAATGGAAGTTTTTGTTAAGAAAATGAAGGTTTGATGGATGTATATCATCAAGACTTCATCTTACAAGAATCAAAGTTGATTTTCAAAGTTGATTTTCAAAAACAAAAATTGTATTTTCGGATCAAGATAAAGATCCAAAATAAAAACATGTTTTCCAACTCAAAAATAAGGATTTTGTTCAAGAAATGGAGGGTTCTTAGGATATAATATGTAATGGGTTGTTTTCATGAGTTTAGATGAAATTTCTCAAGAGATATATCCAAAATAAATTTATGAAAATTCGGATCAAGACCAAGACCTATTTTTGGAACCCATCAATCAACCTTAAAATGAAGATTTAGACAAAAATATAAAGGGCTCTTGGTATAGATATCTTAAGAAATGAAATTTCATAAGTTTAAATGAGTTTTCCTAAAAGGTATTGCTTAAATCAAGTGCTTTGTAGAAGATAAAATCTAGGTCTTGTTTTCATTGTAAATTTCAAAGTGGAAATTCGTAATTATGGGGAGACCAATTTTGAAAACCTTCTTTTTGATCTCAAAGCAAGTATTTTATATTGAAAATGGAATGCTTTGATGATATATAATATAGGAAAAATTATTTTCATTGAACTAAGTAAGTTTTAGTAGAGGAATTACTCAAAACAAGACAATGAGTTTCAACTTGTGAATTTCGGTTTTATGAATATGGATTCTTAGAAGTTTCTTTTGAACATTATGTTTGGGATTTGATAAGTATGTAATCTCTTAATTTGGTTTAGAGGATCCCTTGCAAGTTTAGGACTAATATGAGTTGACCTAATTAGTTAAATAGAGTAGATATGGCAATTTTTCACAAAGGCTCAAATATGAAATTTTCGCAACCCTACTGTACAGTATGTTTCCGACCCCAAACGATCTTAAATGTTTGAATTAACTTTAGAAATGGATAGCTCTTTCGAAGAAGGTATAAATCGGTATATTATAAGCTAAATTCCGAGTTAAAATGAGTTAGATATGACCTTTTTAAGTTAAGGATTCAACCTAGACGGAAATTGACGAACTTAGTAAATAAAATTGTTAAGTTTAAAAGAACTTCATAAGAGATACTCATTGAGGGTATTCTTTGTACTTAGGTGAATTGGAGGACGGGTTACCACTTCCCGAGGACTATTACGACTAGTGGATTTTCACTACATGGACAAGTGAGTTCATTTCTCAATTAATTATGCTCTTGGATGTGCTTGTAGTAGTAGTGGCATTAGACTTAGGAAAAGATAAAATTGTGTTTGAATGGTGATCTAAACTTGCATGAATGAACGATAAGTATATCGAGGCAAGCTTTATTGTAATAATCTTGTATGAGCTAGTATAGATTTGGAATGTCTGAAAATTGTATGGTCACTTTTAAATTATCTAAGTAATATGTCATGATTATATGAATAAACTGTACATGCATATCACGTAGTGAGTCTTATATCATTGTCGAGTATGTCTTTGGTGGGACAAAGGTGTACTCGGGAGGCAGCGGGTCTTTAATGAAAGGGGACTAGGGTTGCATGACTTATGGACCACCCCATTCGAATAATGAAACTATGGTTACATGACTTATGAACCAACATTAAAAATTGTGGTTGCATGTCTTATGGACCACCCCACTTAAGATTGGGACAATGGTTGCATGTCTTATGGACCAATATTGGAATTGTAGTTGCATGACTTATGAACTACCCCAAACCCCGAATGGAGGGTGTAAATTCATTACTTATGACTATTGGAAAGTCATATGCTTGTTTGCTCATATGCTTGTGCATTCATATGGTTGCTTAATTATAACTTGCTTGTATAGATATTTTAGCTCGGTCGGGCATGTTACTTGAAGAAAATGAATCTCACTAAGCATTAGCTTATACCCCAACGGTTTTTGTTGCAGCGTTCCTATTTTTGGATGTTCCGAGAGGACATTTTGTGCAGGTTTATCACATGGAATTAAAGAGCTTTTGAGGACGTTGGGACCTAGTATAGGCGTGAACTTCTAGGAAAATCTCTTTAAGGTGAATTCATATATGTGTAATTGGAGCTAAACGATGTAGACTCCTATTATTTTGGCAGGGGTATGCCCCCTTAGCTTTTGTAAAGTTTAACTGTTTATCTTGTTGTGATGTATATTCTTAATGTTATGTATGCTTTCTTAAGACTACTCGAATCAAAGTGTGATCCTAAAAGTTGTGTGAGTACACCTTACACACGATATGTAAACTCATGGGATGACTAAGGTTGTCATACGTAAGTTTAAATATCGGGTGTGGTCGACTGTCGCGTTTAGGGTACCCTTTGGGGCGTGACAGTTTAAGTTAGTATCAGAGCATGGTTAAGAGTTTACAATCATACTACAAATAAATAGTCTTGAGAAAGGATAAACACTACATAACCTATAATCCTTATTTTTTACCTTTCCCATAACTTTATTTCACATCTACCTTACATATTTCATCTTTTATTTTACAAAAGTCAAAAAAATAAATAAATAAATCACTCACCCCCTCCCCATGCTATGGCTGGCTCCCCATGTCCCTCTCCCCCCTCAATTTTGTTTCAATTTTTCTTTATTTTAATCACACAAAAATCACCCCACATTTTCCTATAAATACCCCCCTCCTCTTTCACTTCTTTCATACATTTACTACTCACAAATTCTTACCAAAACTCTCTCAATCTCTTCTCTTAAAATACCATCCCAAAACTCTCTCAAAATACTTCTACAACAACTTCTACTAACAACCAAAACCCATAACTACATAACCATACCAAAGTCTCCTTTAGGTAACTACCTTCTTTTAATTTCTTCTTCTTCATGTCATGTAACTTTACATGACCATAGTGTGAGTTTCCAAAGACTATAAGTTATGGAAGCTACATTATGTTCATATATTGTTCTTGTTCTTGTTCATGTTCATGAAAATTTATTTAAATTCATGTTATTATTTTGTTCATATCATTGCTTCTATATCTAAATAATATTATCTACCTATATATACATATTCTTTAGAGCATATAAGCTCACTTGCAATTTATTTATTTCATGCAAGGCAATTTATTTATTTATTCCATTGCAATTTATTTATTTATTCCTTGTTATATTAAGACTAGTCTCTAATCTTAGACTTGTCCTCATCAAGTCAAAACAAGTTTTTCTTCCTTTCTTTCTTTCTTTCTTTCATTTTATTTTGGGACTAGTCTACTTCTTAGTCCAAGTAGCCTTGAAAAAGCTAAGACTCCAATACTTAACTTTATTATTCATGTTTTCTGTTATTTTTGTTTACTATTATTCTCATAGTTCATGTTCATTTAAATCGTTGTCCAAAGTTTCAAGTTCTAAAAATAAATTGACAAAAAGAAGATTTTGATACTTAGAAATAAGTTTATATAAAAAAAGGAAATCTATGGTTTGAAAACAAAAATAAAATTATTTCTTTTCAAAGTTCTAAAAATGAACTTACTAAGATTTTAAAAACTACTTTTACTATAAAAAGTTTCTTAAGTCACATATTATTCCACTTCGTTTTATCAAGAAAAATAAATTTTTATGCATAAACGATTTTTATAAAAGACATAAAGCATGAGGAAAGGATGTGAAATTTTCAAATAAGGATTTTTGTAAACAAATAGACAAAGGAGATTGTACAAGAAAAAAAAATAATAAATAGGAATAATAGTGTATTTTCTAAAAACTCCAAATTAGTATTAGCATAGAAAACTTAGAAAATTTATTTTCAAAAAAAAGTTACTTGAATATATGTATATATATATATAAGCCAATATAAAACATTTTCGTAAAATGAAAAGAAACAAAATAGTCATTTCAAGGAGCTTACAAACGTGAAATTCTTGTAAACTATATTTTCCTAAAAACAACTCAAAAACCGACATGATTTTACTTAAGTGAAATAAATGGACAACAAAACATTTGAGCATGAGTGAATATGAGCTAAGTAGTCATCAAAAGAGAATTTTTCAACTATATACATAACTAATTATTTATCAAACAAATTTTGATTTCTTGAACCAAGGTTGTTTTTACTTGGAAAATCCGTGGTGAATTTTGTCGCCACTGTTTCAGATCCTATATGGCTTTGTTTGATGAAAATAATTTTGGAAATAGGTAGATCTTTTCGAATAGGTAGAAATCGGTATATTATATGCGCGATTCCGAGTTAAAATGACCAAGTTATGGCCATTTTAAGTTGGAACATTCTTTTATACGAACTTTAACGTTCTTTTGATATTGTTTTGTCAAATTTCAAGAAAATCATCAAGAAATACTCATTGTGGGTATTTTCTTTGGCTAGGTGACCCCGATAAAGGATTCCTTTACCCCGAGGATTATTACGATTAAGTGGAGTGTGTGAACGACTCATCCGCTTAGAGGAATAGTCGACATGGCATCGTGAGTTTATTTCCATTAAATGCTATACTTGTTGTGCTTGTAAATTAGTTGCATTAGAGTTAGGAAAAGATAAACCGATATTTATGTAAAATAATTCTTTGAAAGAATTTTTAAGAATATCGAAGCCAGAAATTGTTTTAAATGATTGTTTTAGTATAGTATTGAATTATATGAAATTCCTTGATCGCCATAAATTAAAAAAAAAAATAATTATGCTATGAATTTATAAATAAATGAATTCATGCATACCACGAAGTGAGTCACATTGCATTTTGGGTTATTATCCTTGGGTGAGAAGGATAGTAAGCTCATGTCGAAAGCAACACTTGGCGGGAGATCCGAAAGCGATTGCTTAGCGGCTTAAGGAATTGTTTGGCGGAAGATCGAAAGCAAGGTCAAATCAAGTAGATTCGGAATGCTTGGCGATGAGTGCTCGCAAGCTTAAAACCTTTTAAATTAAAACTACTTGTTTTGAGATTAAGTATCACCAAACCCCGAATGGAGGGCGCAAATCCATTCAACATATAGTTCCCGGAAAACTATATGCTTGTTTGCCCACGTGTTTGTTGCATTACATTTGTTTGTTTAATCAACTTATTTGAAATCTTGTTACAAGAAGTTATTTATGGAAATAGTTCTCACTAAGCCATTAGCTTATACCCCAATAGATATCTTTTGCAGTTTCCCTACTTATGGTTAAGGCCACGTGGACCCTGCGGGCAGGTAATCTCTCCTGAATAATAGAAATTTAGATAAAGTGTAGCTTTAGCATTGATGTACCAATGTCCATATAATAGATTAGTGATCAATGGGAAATGTCCCTAAGTTTATAAAACCATTTATATGAATAAATGTTTATTATGAATCCTCTTTTCTTAGTATGTTCTTATATCTCCTTAAGCTTCATAATTTCGTATATGGTCCTCTAAAGTTGTGAAAGTATGCCTTACACTTAATATAAAGGCTTTTGGGAATGGCTAAGGTTGTCATACTTAAGCTTTAATATTGAGTGTGGTGGACTGTCACGTTTAGGGTACCTTATGGGGCATGACATCGGCCTCTAGGGTTAAGGACGCGAGATTGCCGGACTTAAACTACTGTATTCCATGTAGGGTTTCCGGGTGATTCTCTGGTTTAGATCTTTGCCAATTTGGGAACTGTTATTTTATGTTTATACAACATATTTAATTTGAGAAATTTATTTAAAATTTTATTTTTATAAGTACTTAATATCTTTTAACGTTTTTGGAATTATTGAATTGGGTTTTATTTCCGAAGGTTAATTGTTATTTACTTTTTAATAATTTGTTTTTAGGCTTTATATTACCCGATTTTATAAGTCAAAGTTACATATAGAAGTTGTTGTACGTAGTGGTTTTGAATTTAAAGACTTTTGAGTTTTTATTTTATCTTTAATGATTCTTATTTTTCTGAAGATTAAGAAATTTCTGGATTCATTCATGATTTAGGACTAGTCGAAGTTCGGTTTTAATTTGGACTGATTTTTAGGGTTTATTTTTTAAGTTCATTTTGGAATTATTTACTGAAAGTTTCCATGGCTTACAAGAATGACCACCTTAGTCACGCAAAAGTCTTAGTATTATATAAGGCGTCTAGCACGGTAATAGGAGACGCTTTTGGGAAGTGTGGTCTAAGCAAGTAAAGATGAACATACAAAAATCCAGAAATAAAATAGATCATAATATTAATAATCAAAGGTTATTACATGATTCTTAGAGGCATACCCTCACTAAAACCCAAAGATCGAAATAACTAAAAGTCTTTACAATAGTTAAATACTACATCAAAGATTTCAAATGAATTCTAATCTAACTCTTCAAGTAGATTTCCTTCAAAAGCTCCAAAAGAAAACTTACGCGGATAAGAGGAGACCTTGGGTACAAAAACAGGTGTTCCTGAGAATGCAAATATCTATAGGGGCGTAAGCTTACAAGCTTAGTGAGTAAATCCCAAAATTCATACTTGAAACAAAATATCAACCAAGTTTATTAAGCAAGCAAATGGGATGCAGCAAGCATATGTGCATATAAGACATATGATTTTCCGAGAATCATATGTTGAATGAATTACACCCTTCATTCGGGGTTAGGTATTCCGGTCCATTATGGCCACTACTTCTTTTTAAAAATATTTTTATAGATCTTACCGGGTCCTATACACCACCAAAAACATACAGTTATTACCGGCTTCTACTAGCCACCAATTTATGTAGTTTTTACCGGATCCTACCACCACATACATAACATACCGGTTATGCCTACCACCACTATCATACACTTATCCTACCAATTGTATAATAGCGAATGCAATGTGACTTAGCATGTGAAGTATATGTGTTAACTTTTGTTTAAAGCCTAGTCGTCATATTTTATTTTCTTACAGGTGATCATCCAATTTCAGACACTTCAACATGCCAATAAACATACAATTTATTACAAGCATTTCATGCTTTGATATCCTTAATATTCTTTCAATATATTACCATACAACTTCCATTTTATCTTTCCTTAAATCTAATGCAACTAAATTTACAAGCACAAACATAAGTATGAAAAATAAAGGGGAGTAAACTCACTCGGCCATGGTGACACTTCTTTCTTAAGGATGAGTCGATTGGTAATTCTACTAATCGAAATAATCATCAGGTACGAACACTCCTCCTCGGGATTACCTAATCAAGAAAAATACCCATAATGAGTATTTCTTATTGATTCTATGGCACTTATCAAAAACTATGTCATAAGATCGTTAAAATTCGTATAGAGGGTAATTCCAACTTAAAATGGCCATAACTTGGTCATTTTAACTTGGAATTGCGCATATAATATACCGTTTTCTACTTATTCGAAAATATCTATCCAATTCTAAAACTATTTTCATCAAACTAAGTCATTTGAGCTTCGAAACATGGTGATCAGATTCACCACGTGTAAACCCTGAAATTTTCATAATTCATAGAAAATAATCCTAGAAGTCTAATACCAAAATCGAAGCCCCAAAAATCGACCCAAGTTAAAAACCAAATTCTAAATCAAGTCAAAGATGAAAGTTCTTAGTCTTGAGAAAATGAGAACCCTCGAAACAAAATATAAAATCCAACTATCGGTTGAATCAACATCCATACGCTAATCAAATCATCTACTCAATTCCTAGAATGCAAATCAAAATGATATATCCAAATAACGCTCGACAACAAAATGCTAAGATCTTAAAACCCTCGGTGAATTTTAAAAACAGAAATTTCAATTTTCACCAAAAGTCAAACTGAGTCAACTCAAACCCTAGGCTCGGTTAAACGATCCCGAGAACTGAAAACTATTAAATAATCATAAATAAAATGAGATAAACTATAGATTTTGAACTAAAAATATAACACGGTCAAAACTCCAAAATTATATGATCTTACGAATAACTCAACAAAACCAGAAGTCAAACCGGAACCCTAAAATTCAATAAAGCTTACAACAAACCCTAGTGTTTAAGATCCGGCAATCCCGCGCTCTTAAACCCTAAATAATGAAATGAAAATAATTATTGATAATAGTTCGTAATAATATAGGGAAGCTTAAAAATATCATATTCGCGAATTTCTAGTGTCCTTGAATCCAAACGAGATCAGTTTTCAAAAATCGTGCCCTGATACACCAAACGGCAAAAATATTCCGTTAATACCAATAGACTCGTAAAAATATAAGGTTTTCAAAAATATCAGTTTTGGAATTTATCAGTAGCTAAAAATTACAAATATCGCATTTATACGTGTATTTTTATTACTACCGGTACTTTAATTGTCTAGTTTACTATTCATAGTAATTTTTTACTATTCATTACTATTCCTCTATCTTTACTTTTTCATACCTATTTATTACAATTTTCTTTTCCCATAAAAATTCTACACCACATATTAATAAACTTCTCTTACATTTTTCTTCAAAAATTAATTTTTAATCACATTTTTCTATCCTCCCACTCTATTGCCGTCCACTTCCCTCTCTCTTCCCTCCTCATTTATTTTCTTTTTCAATTAATTTAATTACATCTAATTGTCCCTCCAAAATTCTATAACTACTCCATTCCTCCTTCATTCTTTCACACAATTCATTTCACTACCAAAACTCTTTCAAAATCTCTCCACAAATCCTCTCTTCAAGATTTCTCTCTACCAAAACTCTCTTAAACCAATTCTTCATAAAAATCATTCCTTATACATAAACTATCTACCATATATCACTACTCACATAATAATCCCTTTCATCTACAATCTTCATACCACATAAACATTTTAAGTAAACTTCTTCCAACCATTTATTTACCCATGTCATGTAACTTAACATGACTATAGTGTTGTTTTGAAACTCATATGAGTAGTAAAAGTAACAACATGTTCATGTTTTGTTCTTGCACATGAACTTCCTATTTTATTATGTTATGTTGATTTTATTGTTGTTATAATGATAATTTCTTATTCATATCTAACTAAATATATTTATGTATTTATATATAATCTTTAGAGCATATAAGCTCACTTGTTATTTATTTAATTTCATACTTTGCAATTTATTTATTTCATGCTATTTCTTTAAGACTAGTCTTTCTAGTCTTAAACTTGTCCATATCAAGTCAAAACAACCTTTTCTTTATTTTCTTTATTCTTTTTGGACTAGTCTATTCTTAGTCCTGGGATGCCTTGATGAAACTAAAGCTCCCAATACTTAACTGGGATACCTTGATAAAGTTAAGGTTCCCAATACTTGATATTTTCTTATCTTGCTTATTATTATTTGTTTCTAGTATATTTCCATATTCTTATTATTTTACATACTCACAATACTTGCATCTACATAATGATATTGTCTCAACTAATTTAAAAGTAGAATTTTACTTTACTAAAGGAACTTAAAACTAAATTTTCTATTATGTGACTTGTTACAAAATAATGAAGTTATTATCAACAACATAGAAATAGAGTAATACAAGTTTTCTCAAATAACAAAGATAACTTTACCAAGAAAACATAAGAAACAAATACTTTCTTTATATATTATGGTAACCTAAGTTTTAGTAAAATAATTTGTTAATATTCAGAGTTTTCACAAAAAGCTTAAGAATAAACTCTTTCCAACTCCATGACAAAACCAAGAAACAAACTAGTTTTCAAAGTTCAAATAAAATCAACTCATAAAGTTATAAACCCACTTAGAAAAATAATGATTTTCAAGTTTCTAAAGAAGGAACTTATTTCCAAAGAATACAAAGTATGATAAGATCAAAAACAAAGGATTTTTATCAATAAAAATGATTCTTTCCAAATAAAATAGAGGAAATGAAATATCAAAATTTGAAAAATAAGAACTTGTATTTTAAACAAGAAATATAAGAAGAAAAGACCAATATTCTAAAACCATTCTAAATACAAATTTATAAATAGGTTTTCAACAACTTAATACATTTTTGATAACTTTGATCTTTTATCATTAGAAGTAAAAATCATAAAAGACCAAAGTTAAAGGAAAATTTACTTGTTTTTGAAAAAAGAATGAAGAAAAATAAAATAAGAATATACTCATTTATAATAACCTATGAAAATATAAAGTTTCTTCAAAATACTTGAAAAGAAATTGTTAAAGTTAAAGTTTTAACAACTCAAAATGAATTGTTTTATGAAATAAATTGTTGAGATACTACCATTAGAATTTTTGCATATAAAGTGAGCTTATCTATATACTCAAAGGATTTATCAATTATATATATATTTTTTTTACTAAAGGATTTTTGAATGAAGTTAGTTAGAAAATGGTTTTTGCAAAAATCTAGAAATATTCGTTTTAAATCTGTACCCAACATTTTCGGAAACTAAATGACCTTATATGACAAAGATAACCTTAGAAATGGATAGATCTTTTTGAATAGGTATAAAACAGTATATTATATGCGAAATTCCAAGTTAAAATGAGCAAGTTATGGCCATTTTAAATTGGAATTTCATTCTATACGAATTTGACGAACATAGTGAAATAGAATTAGAAAGTTTAAGTAGAATTAATACGAAATACTCATCCCAGGTATTTCTTTTGTCTAAGTGACAAAAGATGCGAGATTACCCTATTAATACGACTAAGAAGATCGCGAAATGGACAAGTGAGTTATTCCTCTTAATTTCGTTACCTTGCTTGTGCTTATAAAGTAGTGGCATTAGCATACTAAGAAAAGATAAAAATGGATATGCATGGGAATTCAGGGATATGTATATATGTGATTCTTTGTTTATGTGTGAAATGAGAATTAAGAATATCGCAACTTCAAACTGTCTGTTTAAGTATTTTTGTTCACTTACCTATATGATTGCTTATTATTTGCTAAATTGATTGATCCCCCCCTAATAAACCTTAATAAGGTTTGGCTTAAGAAAAATAAAACACTCACACATAGCATCCATCGAGTCACATCTCTTTCGGAAGGCTGTTACTCCTATGCGTAAAGTTGGATTGGCTGTTATCGTGCTGTGACACGGGCAATGTTCCTTCCTAGAGAATCCAAATCGCCCAGGGAATGCGACTCTAGGTTCAGAGCCGGGCTAACAGAACGCTTTGGATAGGAACATGGGGACTAGCAGTAGAAGATCGAGGATCTTCATCACCGATTCCCTAACCTTCGATACGGAGGGGTAAATCCATTCTATATATGGTTTTCGGATAACTATATATATTTGTGTAATCACGTGATTATTGTATTATACGCATAACATATGTGTAAAAATTTAAATGAACTTGTTTGAAAACATGGTGGAATGAAAAGGAATATCTCGCTAAGCTAGTTGTAGTTTATACCCCTATAGATTTTGTTGAAACATGTATACCCGTGGCTTAAATTGAGGATCATGATGTTAAGATAGTTATGGAAGGATGTTAAGCTTCTATGAATGAAATGGAAACAAAAGATGAAATTTGTAAGGTTCCTTATATGAAATGTATGCTATGTTAGTGTTTTAGAAATTCTAAGAAGTGTATTTATTTTGATTTGAAGACAATATAGGGATATACCCTTAAGAATTGAAATTTACCATGTTTATGTTTTATGATAAGTATTCTCTTTGTCTTGTTACTTTACTATTATCAATATAAATTGTGCTACACCGATGCGATCCCATAGTTGTGATGTATGCCTTGTACAGGATATGAAAGCTTTGCATGACTAAGGTAGTCATTCCTAGGCTTTAGTATTATGTACGGTAGACTGTCACATTTAGAGTACCCATCGGGGCATGATACCATGAATTTTGCAAAACTTACTTTTTCTTCTTTTTACAAAAACTTACATCCAAGTTATAGATATTATAATAGTTTGAAAGATCTTTGAAATGTGTATATATATATATATATTGTAAGCCTTGGAAAATTTTAGTAAATAATTCCAAGATGAACTTCGAAGATAAACCCTAAAAATCACTCCAAATTAAAATCGAACTTCGACTAGTCGTAAATCACGAACGAATCTAGAAATCTCTTAATCTTGAGGAAAATAAGAATTCTTAAAAACAAAATAAGAACTCATCATACTTCAATTCCAAAACCACTACGTACGACAAATTCCATACGTAACTCCGACTGATAAAATCAGATAATATAAAGCCCAAAAACAAATTATTAAAAAGTAAATAATGATTAACCTTCGAAAATAAAACTCAATTCAAAGAATTCCGAAAACGTCGAGAGATATTAAATACTTACAAAAATAAAATTTAAAATAAATTTCTAAATCAAATATGTTGTATAAACATAAAATATCAGTTTTCAAATTGGCAAAGATCTAAACCGGAAAATCACCCGAAACTGTAAACCCTAAAATTTTCGGAATCGGTTTAGCATAAAACCCTAAAACGAAAGTCAAACGAAACCCTAAAGGTCAACAAAACCCTAGTTTACCGTATCCATCTAAATCCGGCATTGCCGTTTTCTTTGGCCCGGAAAAAGAAGTTGGGATAATTAGCTAAAATAGTTCGTAATAACCATAGGTTTTAAAAGTTTCAGTTTCGTGAAATTCGGTGTCCTTCGAACCCGATCGACACAGTTCTCGAAAAACGTGTCCGAAGCCCGAATAGTAAAATATTCCGAATACACGTTAGACTCGTAAAAATATAAGTTTTCCAAAAATATCAGTTTGTAATTTCTCGGCAAGTAAAAATAACAATATAGCTATTATACGCGTATTTTCTTACTACCGGTACTTTAATTGTCATATCTACTTTACATTACATTATTCATTACTATTCTACACTATTCTTTTATCTCTACTTTTTCTTACACTGTTTTACACTCTACATAATCTATAATCTTAGCTTTTTACCTTTCTCATAACTTTATATCACATCTACCTTACATATTACATTTTATCTTTCCAAAAAGTCAAAAAAATAAAACAAATCCCCCTTAATTATACATGGCCGGTGCCCCTTTCTTCCCCTCTCCCCTCATTTTTGTTTCAATTTTATTTATTTAAATCACACAAAAATCACTCCACATTTTCCTATAAATACCCCCTCCTCTTTCACTTCTTTCACACCACTTCCACACTAAAATTACTCTCTCAAAATCTCTCAAGAATTTCTCTCCAAGAAGTTCTTCAAGAAGTCCTCTTTAAGCTCATCTTCTTTAGGTAAAAGTTCCTCAAGAAGTCTCCATGTTCATCTACTTAGTATGAGCTTAGTGTGTGTTTTCTAAAACCATGAAGGTTAAGAAAGCAACAATAGGTTCATACTTTGTTTTTATTCATAACCACAATTCCTTTATGTTCATGTTTCTTTTATACTTCTCCTATGTTCATTTATGTCTCTTTTATGTTCATAACTATCTATTATATCTATATAGCTATATATACTATTTAGAGCATATAAGCTCATAATCTTGCAATTTATTTACCTTTCATGTAATTTATTTACTTCAATGCTTTTTATTTATTTCAAGTTGTTTTTAAGACTAGTCTCTAGTCTTAGACTTGTCCTCATCAAGTCAAAACAAGATTTTATTTCTTTCATTTTATTTTATTATGGGACTAGTTTATTTCTTAGTCCCGGGAGCCTTGAAAAAGCTAAGACTCCAATACTTGACTTTATTATTATGCTTTATGTTATTTTGGTTATTATTATTCTCATAATCATGTTCATTTAGATTGTTGTCCAAAATTTTATTTAAACAAAAAGAAGAATTTTGTCACTTAGAAATAAGTTTATGTAAAATATAAAATCTATAAAGCAACACAAAATAAACTCATTCCTTTTCATGTTACAAAAAGAACTCACTATAATTTTATAAACTACTTTTACTTTGAAAAGCCACTTAGATCCTTATTATTCCACCTTGATTTTCAAAAGAAAATATTTTGTTGACAAAAATGGTTCTTTTCGTAAAGAAAGAAAATAAGATGGATGACTAAGGAATTTTTAAGTAAAGACTCTTGCAAACAAATAGGCAAAGAAAATTTATGGTTTGAAAATAATGAAGTTATTTCTTTCAAGTTAAAGAGAAAAGTTAATAAGATTATAGAAATTAGTTTTTCTACAAAAAGCCCTTAATTGTTTCACATTGTTTTTATGAAGAAAAAAATTTTCATGCATGAATGATTATTTTTGAAGAATATGAGATATAAGAAAAGAATGAGAAATTTCAAGTAAGGATTTTTGCAGAACAAGTAAACAAAGGAATTTACACAAGAAGAATGAAGAATAACATATTTTCTAGAAAACTTCAAATATAGTATTAATGTAACTTAGAAAGTAGAAAATTTTATTTTCAAAAGTCACTTAGAAAAATATAAATAAAACCAACATAAAACGTTTTTAGAAAATAAAGAAAACAAGGTTTTCATTTCAAAGAAATTTTCAAAAAAAACAATTTCCGAAAAGCTTCAACCCGACATTGTTTTATAATTGGACAACAAGACACTTGAGCATGCTTAAATATGAGTTATATAGTTATAAAAAGAGAATTTTTCAACTATATAGATAACTAAGTATTTATCAAACAAATTTTGATTTCTTGAACCAAAGTTGTTTTTACTTGGAAATCCGTGGTGAATTTTGTCACCACTGTTTCGGGGCCTATATGGCTTTGTTTGATGGAAATAATTTTGGAAATGGGTAGATCTTTTCGAGTAGGTAGAAATCGGTATATTATATGCGCGATTCTGAGTTAAAATGACCAAGTTATGGCCATTTTAAGTTGGAACATCCTTTCATATGAACTTTGACGTTCTTTGACATTGTTTTGTCAAAATTCAAGAAAATCTTCAAGAAAAACTCATTATGGGTATTTTCTTTGGTTAGGTGACCCCGAGGAAGGATTTCTTCACCCCGAAAACTATTACGATTAAGTGGAGTGTGTGAACGACTCATCCGCTTAGAGGAATAGACGACAATGGCATCGTGAGTTTATTTCCATTAAATACTACACTTGTTGTGCTTGTAAATTAGTTGCACTAGAGTTAGGAAAAGATAAACTGATATGCATGTAAAATAATTCCTTGAAAGAATTCTAAGAATATCGAAGCCCGAATTGTTCTAAGTGATTGTTTTTAGTTTAATATTGATTTGTGTGAAATTCCTTAATCGCCATAAAGTTGAAAATAATTATGTTATGACTTTATAAATTAATGAACTCATGCATACCACAAAGTGAGTCACATTGCATGGTTGGGTTATTATCCTTGGGTGAGAAGGATAGTAAGTTCATGTCGAAAGCAACACTTGGCGAAAGATCCGAAAGCGATTGCTTGGCGGCTTAATGGAATATGCTTGGCGGTTGATCCGAAAGCAATGTCAAATCAAGTAGATTCTGAATACTTGGCGATGAGTGCTCGCAAGTTTAAAAGTTTTTAATGAATACTTGGCGATGAGTGCTCGCAAGCTTAAATTTTCTATTATTAAAACTACTTGCTTTGAGTATCACCAAACCCCGAATGGAGGGCGTAAATCCATTCAACATATAGTTCCCGGAAAGTTGTATGCTTGATTGCCTACGTGCTTGTGCATTACATTTGTTTGATTAAATCAACTTGTTTGAATCTTGTTACAAGAAGTTATTTATAGAAATAGTTCTCACTAAGCTATTAGCTTATACCCTGATAGCTACCTTTTGCGGTTCCCGTACTTATGGTTAAGGCCACGTGGACCATGCGGGCAGGTAATCCCTTTTGAACATTAGAAATCTGAATAAAGTATAGCTTAGTATTAGCATGTTAATATGTATATAATAGATTAGCAATTTAGGGAGTTGTCCCTAAGTTTGTAAAGTTTATGCCATGGACAAATAATTATTGTGATTCTTCTTTTCTTAATATGTTTTTATATCTCCTTAAGCTTCATTATTCCATATATGGTCCTCCTAAAATTGTGAAAGTAAGCCTTACACTTAATATAAAAGCTTTTGGAAATGACTAAGGTTGTCATACTTAAGCTTTAATATTGAGTGTGGCGGACTGTCACGTTTAGGGTACCCATTGGGGCGTGACAGAAACCCTAAGTGGAATACAGCAGTTTAAGTCCGGTAATCTAACGCCCTTAACCCTAGAGGCCAAGGTGTAGTTTAAGTGTGTAGAATAGCTCGTAGTAATACGAGTTCGCTTAAAAATATCAGATTGGTAAATTTTTTATCTATTCCGAACCCATCGGATACAGACTTCGAAAAGCGTGTCCCGAGCCTCGAGATATCAAAAATATACCATTAATACCGTTAGATTCTTATTTTCATAAGGATTTCAAAAATATCAGTTTTATAATTTTTCGATAACTAGAATAATTTGATTTTGCGATTATAATCGCATTTCATTACTACCAGTAATTAATCAGTTTTTTGCACTATTCACTTCCATTTCATTACACAATTTTATTATTCTTATAAACCATTATATGTTTAGATAAATATTTTATATATTATAGAAAATTTTATTTTTCTAAAATTTAATTAGTTTCCGGTTTTTACAGGATTAGTTTCTATTTAAGACCCGATACTAAAAATAAAATAAATTAATTTAATAATTGGAAAATATTTAAAAATATTTTTATTTTCATAAAATAATTTTTTATAATTTTTCTAGTTATAAAAATATCATTTATAGCTCATATTCGCATATTTTGATCATACCGATAACATATTTATTGAAATACTAAAATAATTCAAATAATTATTTAATTTTATTTATGAAAATTCTGCCACTCATTTAAAAATATATTTCCTAATTTCATTTTGTATTTTTCTTAATAAAAAGTACTTTTTCCAATCCATACTTCAACTACATCTTTCACATATCACTTCTTTTTCACTTCAATCTTTCTACACATTATCCCACACTTCATGGAAAATTTTTCCCTTCTTTTTGCTGCCCTTTTCCTTTAATTTACTCCCTATTTGACTAAAATAAATCTATTCCAATCCTTCTTAAAGAAGCCATACATACATATTAATTACACATTTCAATTTCAAGTCAAAATTCAAACAAATTCCCTCTCGCTCTCTTCTCAACATTCACGTGCAGCACTCCCCTTTGGCTGCCCTTGTTTTATTTTTTTTTTCTTTTCTTTCATTTAATACACTTCTTCTCTCTCTCCTTTTCATTTACACCCTTTTACCCTTTACCATTCCTTATCTTTTTCTCTCTCTTTTTCCTCTCTTTCTTTCTTCATTTTTTTCTTGTTCTTGCAAGAACACAAGCTGCCCCTATTTCTTCTATAAGCTCCCACACATATTTCTTCAAGATTCTTGGATAACACTCTTGTCCAAAGCTTCCATAAGTGATATAGCTAAAGTATAGTGAGAGTTTCATGCATCAAATGACCTTCCATAAGCTTAAAAGCTAAAGATGATGATACCAAAAATGAAACAATCCTCTTTTCCATGTTTATTAGCTTGTATCATTATTATTTTCTTGCTAAAAGTAGTTATATTTTGTAGATATAACTTTTTATAGCTTTGATTTTTGTTTATGCTTTAGATCTTGTTATTTGAGTTATTATTTTTGTTATTGCTAATGATTTATGCATATATTCATCATTCACATAACTATCTTAGTGTTCATACATTTATAACTAGTATAGTAAACTAGATCTAGTGTGTTTGAGTTCATAAATGCATTAGACTTTTGTTTTATGTTATAAACAACTTTGTAGTAGCATGATGATAGTAGGAAAGTTTTAGAAAGCTCAAAATCTATTTTATTTTCAACAAAAAAAAATCATTTTTGAAAATTCTGATGAAAAAGGAACCATATTTAGAAAAGTTATATTTCAACTTCAAAATGTGTATTTTTCATTTAAAATGAAGGGCTTAGGGAATAGATAACATAAATGAGTGATTTTGATGAGTAAAGTTTAGATCTATGAGTTTATAGTTTACTACCATGGATTTCTTTTATATTTATGTTCATATTAAGTGTAGATCTTGGTTTTCAACTCAAACAAAAATGGTAAAATTCGTATTTAGGTAAGAACCCTATTTAAAAACCAATTTCTAAGTGTCAAAATGAAATTTTTACTTAAGATAATGAAGGCTTAATGTATGTATATCATCAAGACTTCTTTTTTACAAGAATCAAAGGTGATTTTCAAAAGTTATTTTCAAAATAAAAATCTCATTTTCGGATTTAGGCCAAGACATATTTTAAAAACATGTTTTCCAACTCAAAAATGAAGTTTTTATTCAAGATATGGAAGGCTCTTAAGATAGGATATGTAAAGGATGATTTTTCCTAAGTTTGGATGGATTTTATCAAAAGATAGGTCAAAAATAAATTTGGTAAATTCGGATCTCAACCAAGACCAATTTTTAAAACCCCTTTATCAACTCCAAAACTCATGTTTTATGTGAAAAATGAAGGGTATAGGTAATAGGTATCATTAAGTAGTGATTTTTACAAGTTGGAATGAGTTTTGGTGAGATTAATGTATAAAACAAGAAGTAGAATCAAGATGGAAAATTTTGAGTAAGTAGTCAACTTGTAAAATTCGTAACTTTGGTTGATGCCCATGAAAACACCTATTATCCAAGCTCAAAATAAAAGCTTTATGTAATGAATGGAGTCCTTAAGTAATAGGTATCATAAAGTCTTAGATTTTAATGCATTACACAAGTTTTTCCCAAATGAATCACTCAAAAAAGTAGATTTCTAAAAATTTGGATTTTTGAGTAAATCCTATTTGAAAACATATTTGCAAAGTGTAGAATGCAAATTTTTATGTAAAAATGAAGGCCTTGGGTAGTATATGTTATGAAGACTCAATTTTAACTAAGATAACTAAAAATTCCTAAGAATGAATTCCAAACCACTAGTGTGATGTCAAAGTTAGAAAATTAGATTTTTTATAAGTAGTTGTTATTGTGGTCTTCCAAAATAAAAAGTTATAAAATTTTCTTTTAGCAAAAATTATCAAGATCATGCATCCATTAAACTCATCTCATGTCATTCATGTAAGGAAATCATTCATATTTCATGAATTCTTGAATTATCAAATAGGAACATTTCAAGCAATTACAAAACTATTTTTCGGAAATGGAGATCGTTATTGATCAGATCTGATCCCTCTGTTTCGTGACCTAAATATTTTCAAAACTTAAAAATAATATTAGAATTAGATAGCTCTTTCGAAGTAGATAGAAATCGATTATAATTTGCGAAATTCCGAGTTAAAATGACCAAGTTATGGCCGTTTTAAGTTGGAATTCCCGCTTAGGACAAGAATTGCGAATTTGATAGTTTGTATAAGATTGTTTGGATTAGTTTGAGTTGAAATACTTATTAGAGTAGTTCTTGTTTTTTTTAGGTGACCCCAAAATCGACGATTCCTTACCACCGGATTACTTTTACTAAGAGACTGGTGATCCAATAGCCGAGTGAGTTTTCTTCTTATTTTGTTACCTTGTTTGTGTTTGTAACTAGTTGCATTAGAATTATAGGAACAAGATAAAAATCGATATGAATGGGGATGGGATATATGATGAGACTGTGATGAATGTATGCCAAAGAATACTAAAGCATATCGAAACCACGATTTGATTGGATAACTGCATTGTTCATATTATTTCTGTTATGTGTATTATTGGTTGGTCACTTTAAAAAATGTATGAATATTTTGACCTAAGAAAAAGTTAAATTGGCCATGCATGCATCAGACATATTGCATTTGCTAGCATGTTGCTCCTACGCAGGTCGATCGGTATGGTCGAGGACTTGTTTGGATAATAAGACCCGGTATAGAGCTCATTCATGGGAAACTAAGGCGCATCAGGATGCATTCTATGTGTGAGCCTAGCCGAGTCGAGTGCTATGAGTCGAGGGCTTGGGGACTAGCAATGGTCGTGTAGACTTTCAGTACTATCCTTAACCCAAGATACAGAGGGCGTAAATCCATTCTATGTGTGGGTTCCAGATATCCATGCATAATTGTTTGCTCATGTGTTTGTTCATGCATAACATATGAATGATTATAACTTGCTTGTTATGGTACAGAATTAAGAGAATTATCACTAAGCTAGTGTAGCTTATACCCCAATAGATGTTTGAATGAATAAGTTATCTCAAAAATGCAAAGTGGGGACCGAAATGGTTAGAGCCGAGAATGACTTCGGAATTCCGGTAGGGGATAAGAATACTTAAAGATATTAGCTAGGTTTTGTGAATTGTTTTGTAATAGTTTTATGTAGTGAAATCTTTTGATGAATTGTAATTAAAGTACGATGATTTGTATTTGAAGAATAGTGAAGTGTAGTTCCTTTATATTGTTACTCAAGTTATATCAACATAAAATGTATCATTCCGATGAGTCTCCTCCATGTGTTAGACGCCTTGTACATAGTATGGAAGCCTTCGCGTGACTTGGGTGGTCATTCTTAGGCTTTAATATTGTGTACGGCGGACTGCCACGTTTAGGGTACCCTTTGGGGCGTGACATATATATATATATATATATTCATTGACTCATGTTAAATGCATGAATTTAATGAAGTTGTCTCAACTTTGAATTTTTCGTAAAAGTAAAGTCTTCTAAAAATTTTGGAAAAGTAAAACTTTTGAAAATTTCTTCTTAATTTGCTAGAAAATTTCTCAAGTTATTTTTAATGAGTATTTTCTTTTCCTTAATTCCATTTCCTTAGTCTTTTTAAATTTCAAAAGAATGCTTTTCATTTTTCTAAATTTCTTATAGCTTAGTTTCTAATACTTTTTGAAAATAATTCTATATTTTCTTACATTTAAAGAAATGATTTCCTAAGTTATTCATTAATCTTATTCCTTAAGATCATTCTATTTTTATGAAGGAAATTTCTTGGTGTTTGTCAAACTACTTTAATTGAAATTCAAAGTATTGATGAGAAGTAAAGTTTTAGTAAAACTTTTATTTAAACAAGAATTTGAACTTTTTACTTTCAAGAATACCTTTCTACTTTACAATTTTGTAAGGTGTAAATGTGCATTATCTACGAATTCCTATGTTCTTTAGTTTCTAAATTCCATTATGAGCTCCACTAAATTTCTTAGAAAAGATTTACTAAGATGGATCCTTAAGTTTTCATAGAAAAAATCATTTCATGACAACATTTATTTTTGGAGAAGAACTTCTATTTTAAGAAAACTTTTCCTTCTTGTTGAGACAAAATCAATATGTTAATGCATAATCATGAATATAGAATTATAAAAACATAAGAAAAACATAATAAGTAATAAGCAAATAAAGAAATATGTTAAGTATTGGGAACCTTAGCTTCATCAAGGTATCCCAAGACTAAGAATGGACTAGTCCCAAAAGAAATGAGGAAAAGAAAGCAAATATTGTTTTGACTTGATGAGAACAAGTCTAAGACTAGAGACTAGTCTTAAAATAACATGAAATAAATTAATAAATTGCATAATTTGAAAGTAAATAAATAACAATGAGATTATGTAAACCCCGGTATTCTTAGTAGTTAAGTAAACCCCAGGAGTTGAAAAGCGAAACCCTAATCCAGTCCAGTTCAAGTCTAGTGAGAGAAGCTTAGAAACCCTAAATCCGGCTTTCCTTCGGTTTCCTAATAAAAGAAAGTTTTATAAGTGAATGAATATAAATTATTGTTTGAGAGTATATTTTAAACCTTAGAAAGTTTTAAATTCGAGAATTTTTTAATTCCAGGCCTTCCCGAGCTCAATTACGGAAAAACGTGCCCTGGGACCACAAACTCAAAAAATATTCCGAAACATTCATTAGAACCGTAATTTTATAAGGATTTCAAAAATATAAATTTTATAATTTTTCGGGCAATAAAAATTACAGTTGTAGCCTTTTCCGTATTTTCTTTACAACGGTAAAGTAGATGTCTTGTTTACTATTCACAAGTACAACCTACACTACACATTACCCATACCCTATTCTTACATCCTTACAACTACTCATTAATTTTCTTTTCCAAGAAATTTTGTTTCCTAATTAATTAATACAATTATTACAATTTATTACATAAATTACAAATTTTATCAAATTTTCAATTCTCTCTCTCTCTCCCACACCCCATGGCCGGCGCCCCCCTCTCCAATTCCTCCTCATTTTTGTTTTATTTTTACTCATTTTATTTAATTAAAACCCTAATCCAACTAATATATAAGCTTATGTTCTCTCTCTTTCCTCATTTTCACTTTTTAAATTTTTACAAAGGTTGAAAAATTCTCTCTTTCTCCTCTCATGTTGCCGTGACACACACACACACACACACACTCACAAGATTATTTTCTCTTCTTTTCATCTTCAAATCTCCATTAATGTGATGATTTTAAGCTTTATTTTTATCAAATCTTATAATGGCAAGATCATTCTTGAGTGTTTTCCACCCTTAATCCCAATGAGCGTATGCTAGGGACATGAAAATACTAATACAAGAATATCAAGCCATCACAAGAAGTAGATTTGTTTAAAGAGTTTTTGTTGGAATATCATCTTGTTCATGCATGTAAAGTAGAGATCTTGCATAGAAAGTTATCTTCATGCCATGAAACTCATGATTCATGCACTATATGTGGTAGATCTAGTGTTTAGACACTCATATTTTTATTTACATTTATGTTCATGTGGATATCTTGAGCTTTCATGCATTAATGATCATAAAAGCTTAGCCTTGCATATATATAGATGTGTTAGATGATAGATCTTCATGTATAGGAGATAAGAAACTTGAAAAGGAAAAGATTTTATTAGAAATGCCTAGTGGAAAATTCGGATGGAATTTGAAACCTATTTTAAAAACCCTTGAAACCACCTTGAAACTCATATTTTTCATGAAAAATGAAAGGTTTAGGTAATAGGTATCTCTAAGGAATGATTTTTATAATTTTGGATGAGTTTAGGCATGAGCAATATGAAATCAAGTAGTGGAGTTAGAATGGAAAATCTTGAGTTAGTGATCAAATTGTTAAATTCGTAATTTAGAGTAATGCCTATATAAACACCTAGTATTCAAGCTCAAATTGCAAGTTTTATGAGTTAAATGAAGTCCTTAGACAATAGATATAATGAAGCTTCAAATTTTGGTGCATTAAACAAGTTTTCTCATAGGAAAAATGCAAGGAAAAAAAATTTCCAAAATTTGGATTTTTGTGAAAAGCTTGTTTAAAAACATATTTGCCAAGTGAAAAATGTGATTTCTATGAAGAAATGAAGGTCTTGGATAGTATAGATAATGGAGACTCATTTTTATTTAGATACTGAATGAATTCTAAGAATAAGATCTTAAAACCCTAGGGAATGCAAAAATTGGAAAGATAGATTTTTAAGAAATGGCTATTGTGGAGTCTTATAATAATTAGGAGTTCTTAAGAGTTCATTATCAAAAATTGTCAAGATCATGCATATATTGGACTCCATACATGACATTCATACTAGGAATTCATTCATATTCCATCTATGCATGAGTTATCAACTAGAAACATTTTTACTAAAGCGAAACAATTTTTCGGAAAAGGGAAAGTTACAGAACAGTTCTGATCCCACTGTTCTGTGACCTTAATATTTTCAAAACTTGAAAATAATATTAGAAATAGATAGATCTTTCGAAGTAGATAGAAATCGATATAAAATTTGTGGAATTTCGAGTTAAAATGACCAAGTTATGGCCGTTTTAAGTTGAAACTTCCGCAAATAGCGAAATTCCGATTTTGTCTAGCTTAGATGCATAGCTTAAATTAGTTAAGTAATAAGATTCTTATTAGGTTGTTCTTATTTGGTAGGTGATCCCGAGCACGACGATACCCTACCACTCGACTACTACTATTAAGAGACCGGCATACCATGGCCGAGTGAGTATTACTTCCGATTTCAATTATTGTTTGTGATTGTAATGATAGTGGCATTAGTTGCTTAGGCAAAGATAAAAATGAATATGCATGATGGGGTATTTGTGTCAGCCCCATAGGGTATCCTAAACGTAACAGCCCGCCACATACTATATAAGACTCTCGAAATTCTATCCGAGCCCTTTGGGAGTCTTGTATAGATGTAAAGCATCCCTTTACAACAATAGAATACTCGATCAATGGAGTTAAGAAGTTTAATGTGGCATTCATTAGCCATAGATAATAAACCAAAACACATATATACTTTACAAGTCTAAGGGGCATTCCCCCGCAAAATAATATTAAGTCCATGACAGTCATCCAGAGTCCTTTAGTTTCCAACGGAAGTCTAAACAAAATCGAAATAAACTTCTAAGGAAAACTCCTAGCTCTGGTACCTGAGCTGTAGCCTACCTTGGCCTAAGCCAAATGAATTCATGCTACAACAAGTAAAAACTATAGGGGCGTAAGCTAACTAGCTTAGTGAGTGAAAACTTCCATATCACAATTAAGACAAATCATTCAAACAAGTGGTTACTTAAACAAATGATATGCATCAAGCAAATGAGTACAACAAACATATGACCAACCGGAAATCATATGTGGATGGACTTGCGCCCTCCATCCCGGGTTAGCAGATTAAGGAATCCTGCGGTACGACACCGTTTAAGCTCATGGTCAACTGAACAATAATTCTTTTTATGGATCATGATTAACCAACAATTTCGTTTTATGAATCACGATTAACCAATATATTCGTTTTATGGGTCACGAAAAACCAACAAATGCTAATGATCCATCCCCGTCGTGAAATGAATGAGTCCAATTATGATTGAGGTCCAATATAGGATTAATCCAATTATTTTAGGTGACCAACAATTATTCACAGACAATCAATATAAATTCTCGCTAAACAAGCAGCAGCTTAACACCCGGTTTCGATATTCCTTAAGTTCAACTTCACATATCAACAGCAGACAAGTATATAATTCCCATATACCCCATCATGCATAATCGTTTTTATCTTTGCCTAAGCAACTAATGCCACTATCAATACAATCACAAGCAATAACTGAGAGCGGAAGTCATACTCACTCGGCCATGGTATGCCGGTCTCTTAATAGTAGTAGTCGGGTGGTAGGGTATCGTCTTGCTCGGGATTACCTACCAAATAAGAACAACCTAATAAGAATCTCATCACTAAACTAATCCAAGCTATGCATCTAAACTACACAAAATCGGATTTCTCGCTATTTGCGGAAGTTCCAACTTAAAACGGCCATAACTTGGTCATTTTAACTCGGAATTTCACAAATTTTATATCGATTTCTACCTACTTCGAAAGATCTATCTATTTCTAATATTATTTTCAAGTTTTGAAAACATTAAGGTCACAGAACAGTGGGATCAGATCTGTTCTGTAACATTCCTCTTTCCAAAAAATTGTTTCGCAATTGGTAAAAATATTTCTAGTTAATGATTCATGTATAGATGGTATGTGAATGAGTTTCTAGTATGAATGTCATGTAATGAGCTCAATATATGCATAGTCTTGATGATTTTTGATGATGAACTCTTATGAACTCCTAATTATTATGAAACTCCATGATGGTCACTTCTAAAAAAATCTATTCTTTCCAACTTGCTTTCCCTAGGGTTTTTAGGATTCTATTCTTGGAATTTACTTATTATCTAAATAAAAATGAGTCCTTAACATCTATACTATCCATGATCTTCATTTATGCATAAAAATCCACATTTTTCACTTGGCAAATATGTTTTTAAACAAGCTTTTCACAAAAATCTGAATTTTGGAAATTTTCTTTTCTTGCATTTTTCCTATGAGAAAACTTGTTTAATGCACCAAAATTTGAAGCTTTATTATATCTATTGTCTAAGGACTTCATTTAGCTCATAAGACATTTAATTTAAGCTTGTATACTAAGTGTTTATGTAGGCATTATTCTAAATTACGAATTTAACAAACTAATCACTATCTCAAGATTTTCCATTCTAACTCTACTACTTGTTTTATATATTACTCATGCCTAAACTCATTCAAACTTGTAAAAATCATTCCTTAAAGATACCTATTACATATACTATTCATTTTTCATGTAAAATATGAGTTTCAAAGTGGTTTTAGTGGTTTTTAAAATAGGGTTCCAAAATCATCCGAATTTTCATAAAACATTTCTAGCAAAAATCTTTTCTTTTTCAAGTTTCTTGCTTCATATACATGAAGATCTATCATCTAACACATCTATACACATGCAAGTCTAAGCTTTTATGATCATTAATGCATGAAAACTCAAAATAACCATATGAACATCAATGTAGATGAAGGCATGAATGTCTAAACACTAGATCTACCATATTTAGTGCATGAATCATGAGTTTCATGGCATGAACATAACTTTCTATGCTAGATCTCTACTTTACATACATGAAAAAGATGATATTCCAACAAAAACTCTTTTAAACACTAGATCCACTTCTTGTGATGGCTTGATATTCTTGTATTAGTGTTTCATGTCCCTTGCACATGCTCATTGGGATTAAAAGTGGAAAACACACAAGAATGGTCTTGCCATTACAAGATAATGTAGGAATAAGGTTTAGAATCATCACCTAAATGGAGATTTGGAGATGAAAAGAAGAGAAAATGAGTTTGTGTGTGTGAGTGTGAGGGGGGCTAAGTCACGACACACAAGAGAAAAAAAGAGAGAGTTTTCTTCTTTGCAAAATTTTGAAAGAGTGAAAAATGAGAAGAGAGAGAGAACATAAGCTTATATACTAAATGGATTAGGGTTTTAATTGAATAAAGAAAGTAAAAATAAAACAAAAATAAGGTGGATTTGGGAAGGGGGCCGGCCATGGGGTGTGGGAGGGAGAGGAGAGTTGAAATTTGATAAATTTGTATTTTATGTAATAAAATGTAATAATTGTATTAATTAATTAGGAAACAAAATTTCTTGGAAAAGAAAATTGTAATAAGTAGTTGTAAGAATGTAAGAATAGGGTATGGGTAGTGTGTAGTGTAGGTTGTATTTATGAATATAGACAAAACATCTACTTTACCGGTTGTAACGAAAATACGGGAAAAAGGCTATAACTGTAATTTTTATAGCTCGGAAAATTATAAAATTTATATTTTTGAAATCCTTATAAAATTTTGGTTCTAATGAATATTCGAAATATTTTTCTGAGTTTGTGGTCCCGTGACACATTTTTCAGTAATTGAGCTCGGGAAGGCCCGGAATTGAAAAATTCCCGAATTTAAAACTTTCTAAGGTTTAAAATACACTTTAAAACAATAATTCATATTCATTTACTTTATAAAACTTCTTTTATTATGAAACCAAAGCTGTAAACCCCGAATATTTAATAATCATAGAAGTTTAAGCATCAAAAATTAAATCCCGAAAATCGACTCAAGATAAAGACTAAATTTAGACCGAGTCAAAACACTGGAAACGAAACCCTAAAAATCGAACCAAGTTAAAACTTAATTCCAAATAAGAACAAAAACGAGTTTTCTCAATCTTGAGAAAACGAGAACCCTTGAAACGAAATATAAAGTCCAATTACCGATATAATCAACGTTCGCACGTCGATTAAATAATCTAGCCAATTCCTAAAACGCGAATCGAAACGATAGATCTAAGTACCGCTTAACAACGAGATGATAAAATCCTAAATCCTTCAGTAAAATTTTAGAATCACAAAATCCAAATTTTCAACAAAAGTCAAACTGAGTCAACTCATAAACCTAGACTCGGTTAAACGATTCCGAGAACTAAAAATTATTAAATAATCACAAATAAAATAAAATAAAACATAAATTTCGAGCTAAAATGATCAAAACTCGAAAATTATACGATGTTACGAATATCTCGACAAAATCAGAAATCAAAACGGAACCCTAAAAGTCAACAAGCCTATAACGAACCCTAGTGTTCAAGATCCGGCAATCCCGCGTTTTCAAACCCTAGAAAACGAAATTAAGTTAATAGCTTAAAATAGTTCGTAATGACATAGGGTAACATAAAAATATCAGATTCGCGAATTTCGAGTGTCCTTCGGACTCAAACGGGACCGGTTCTCGAAAATCGTGTCCTGGAGCTCGGAATATTAAAAATATTCCATTTATACCAATAGACTCGTAAAAATATAAGGATTCCCGAAATATCAGTTTTAGAATTTTTCTAGCTAAAAATTACAGATATCGCATTATTACGCGTATTTTTATTACTACCGGTACTTTAATTGTCTAGTCTACTATTCATAGTACTTTTCTACTATTCATTACTATTCACTCTCTCTACTTTATATCTAATCACTCTTACAAATGACACAATTCACACTATTCACATTTTCTTTTCCCATAAAAATCTACTCATACCTTTCTTACAAAATATCACTTCTCTTACACAAAAATTAATCATAATTGTACTTTTCTCTCTCCCCCTTCATGTTGCCATCCAATCACTCTCTCTCTTCCCTCTCTTTTTATTTTCTTTTTCAATTATTTAAATCACTCTTAATTCCTCTCCTCTTTTCCTATAAATATCACCTCTCCCCTTCTCATTTCTTCACACCTTTCTCAAGTAGAGAATTTATGCAAAATTCTCTCCAAAACACTCCTCTCCATATTCTTACAAGAACTCTCTTCTTGTAAGAAGAAACTCTCTTCTTCTACCAAAATAAGTTTCTTTTCAAGCCTCATTTCTAACCACTACCAAAAACCTTCAAGAAAGCAATCCTTCTTTTCTTCTTACCCATTTAGGTAATGAAGAACTCATATTTCATTTTTTTTCCCATGTCAAGTAACCTTATATGGTTTTGATGTTGTTTCTTAGGTTGAAAAACTAAAGACAACCACATTAAGATCATGTTTGGTTCTTGTTCATGGAATTACCTTCATGCATATTTATACCTTCTCATTTATTACTTGTTTTATATTTTGATCTTGTTATTTATTTACTTTATGAATGCAATTTATTTACTTGCTTTCTTAGTATTTTAAGACTAGTCTTTCTAGTCTTAGACTTGTCCATATCAAGTCAAAACAATCTTTTATTTATTTTCTTTAACCTTTTGGGACTAGTCCATTCTTAGTCCCGGGATGCCTTGATGAAGCTAAGGCTCTAATACTTGACCGGGATTCCTTGATGAAGCTAAGGTTCCCAATGCTTGATATTTTATTTTCTTGCTTTTATTTATATTTTGGGGACGGAATTTATTCTTTGTCCCGGGAGCTTAGATCTCCCAATACTTGATATATATGTATATTACTATATGTTCTTGTTCATATCTCTCTTTTATTTTTATTTACTTATGCTCATAAATTAAAATGATTCATGGTTAAGATATTACAATAACCAATGGTAACTAAACTCATGAAACCAACTTTGAAAATAAATAGTTGGCTACAAAGAGAAAGGAATTTCTTTGAAAAACTAAAGAAAAGGATTTTTAGTCATCAAAGTTGTTAAAGGATTTGTTTTTCCAAAAGAGTTTAAGAATTAAAGAAACTAGTTTTGACAAAAGCAACAATTTTCTAGTTTACATAAAACCGTGGCATTTCAAAGAAAAAAAATTTTCAAAAAAAAAATGGATTTCAAAGATGACTTGATAAAATAAGTATCTTTTCAAAAACAAAACCAAGGAGATCTTACAAAAATATTTAAGAAAGTTAAAGGAATTTAAAAGTATGAAATTCACATTTTCAATATAGTAGAAACAAAAAGGTTTTACCTCAAAATTTAAGCAATATGAAGATAAAGATTTTGTTTCGAAAAACTTAGAAATGACTAGGTTAATCTTTACAAAAACTTTTCTCAAGAAAAATCATTCAAGAAATTTACAAACTCTTTTTTCGAAAGAAGTAAAGCAAGTTTTTCCAACTTAGAAAACCAACTCAAGAGCCTACTTTCAAACCATAGGCTAAATACAACGGAAGTGATTTTTGGAGTAAAATCTTGGACAAAGAAAAACTATAAGATAGATATAAAGAGTAAAAAATCCCCAAACTAATATAAAAACCTAAAAGGCTATTTTTCAAAAGATAAGACTAAAACCATGTTTTCCAAATTTCTAAAATTATGATCAAGGCCATAATAAAATAATTAATTATCGTCCATGAATCATACTTGATGAATGAGTTATATGATTATCTAAAGGATTTTTTTCAAGGTATATTGATAGCTAAGTATCTATCAAAGTTTTTGGATAAAGTGTGATTTGGATTTGGAACTTGTTTTGCGAAATGGGGAAATTCGTGCAGACCTACTGCACCCCTCTGATCGCCACCTTTTCGACCTCGTTTGATGAATATAACCTTAGAAATAGATAGCCCTCGAATAGGTAGAAATCGATATATTATATGCGCAATTCCGAGTTAAAATGAGCAAGTTATTGCCATTTTAAGTTGGAATTTCTTCTTATACGATTTTACCGTGATTTTAAGTAAAGTTTAGAATCTCCAAGAATAGAAATTCATGAAAGACTTATCCCGGGTATTTCTTTTGTCTAGGTGACGAAGGATACGAGAATACCCTACCCGAGGATTACTACGACTAAGAAGATAGCGAAATGGACGAGTGAGTTATTCCTTCTAATTTCGTTACCTTGCTTGTGCTTGTAAGTTAGTAGCATTAGTATACTAAGAAAAGATAAAAACGAATATATTTGGGGATTTCGGGATTATGCGTATATATATGATTCTATGTTTATGCGTGAATTGAGAATTAAGAATATCGCAACTTCGATCTGCTTGTTTAAATAATTTTGTTTACTTACTTGTATGATTGTTTATTGTTGCTAAATTGATTGATCGCCCCTAATAAACCTTAATAAGGTTTGACCTAAGAACAATAAAACGTTCACGCATAGCATCCATCGAGTCACATCTATTTCGGAAGGCTGCTACTCCTACGCGTAGAGTTGGATTGGCTGTGATCGTGCGGTGCCACGGGCCATGTTCCTTCCTGGAGAATCCAAATCGCTCGGGAAAGCGACTCTAGGTTCGGAGCCGAGCCAACCGAACGCTGTGGGTGAGGACCTGGGGACTAGCAGTAGAAGGTCGAGGACCTTCAACCCCGATTCCCTAACCTTTGATACGGAGGGGTAAATCCGTTCTATATATGGTTTCCGGATGACTATATATATTCGCGTAATCATGTGATTGTTGCATTGTATGCATAGCATTTGTGTGATTAAATAAATAAACTTGTTTGAAAAAGTGGTGCGAATGAAAAGGAATATCTCACTAAGCTAGTTGTAGCTTATACCCCTATAGATTTTGTTGAAACAGGTATATCCATGGCTTAAATTGAGCATCATGACATTGAAGATATCATGGAAGGATTGGTTAAGCTTCTATGAAGGAAATAGAATCATAAGATAAGTAATTTGTAAGGGTCTTTACATATAATGACTTATATGAATAGTGATGTATATTTATTTGAAGATAATAGATGGACATGCCCCTAAGAATTGCAATGCAATATGTTTATGATCTATGATAAGTATTCTCTTTGCCTTGTTACTTATTTATTATCAATATAAATTGCGCTACTCCGATGCGTTCCCTTGGTTGCGATGTACGCCTTGTACATGATATGGAAGCCTTTGCGTGACTAAGGTAGTCATTCTTAGGCTTTAGTATTGTGTACGGCGGACTGCCACGTTTAGGGTACCCCTCGGGGCGTGACAAAAGCAAAGCCGGATTTAGGGTTTCTAAGCTTCTCTCACTAGACTTAAACTGGACTGGATTAGGGTTTCACTTTTCAACTCCCGGGGTTTACTTAACTACTGAGAATACCGGAGTTTACAATTTGGGAATTATATACTTGTCTGTTGTTGATATGTGAAGTTGGACTTAAAGAATATCGAGACCAGGTGATAAGCTATTGTTTGTATAGTGAGGAGTTATAATTGATTGTCTGCGAATATTGGTTGGTCACCTAAAAGAATTGGATTAATCTATTATCGAACCTCGATTATAATTGAACTCATTCATATCACGACGGGGATGGAGCATTAGCATTTGTTGGTTTTTCGTGATCCATAAAACGAAATTGTTGGTTAATCGAGATCCATAAAACGAAATATTGTTCAATTGACCGTAAGCTTAAACAGCATTGTACCGCGGGATTCGTTAATCTGCTAACCCGGGATAGAGGGTGCAAGTCCATCCACATATGATTTCTGGCTGGTCATATGTTTGTTGAACTCATTTGTTTGATGCATATCATTTGGTTGAGTAACCACTTGCTTGAATGATTGTCTTAATTGTGATATGGAAGTTTTCACTCACTAAGCTAGTTAGCTTACGCCCCTATAGTTTTTACTTGTTGCAGCATGAATTCATTTGGCTTAGGCCAAGGCAGGCTACAGCTCAGGTACCGGAGCTAGGAGTTTTCCTTAGAAGTTTATTTCGATTTTGTTTAGACTTCCATTGGAAACTAAAGGACTCTGGATGACTGTAATGGACTTAATATTATTTTGCGGGGGAATGCCCCTTAGACTTTGTAATTTATATATATGTTTTGGTTTATTATCTATGGCTAATGAATGCCACATTAAACTTCTTAACTCCATTGATTGAGTATTTTATTGTCGTAAAAGGACGCTTTACATCTATACAAGACTCCTGAAGGGCTCGGATACAAATTCGACAGTCTTATATAGTATGTGGCGGACTGTTACGTTTAGGATACCCCTATGGGGTGACAGCTTATATGCTCTAAAGATTATATATAAGTACATAATTATATCTAGTTACATATATATAAAAGGTTAACATAATATCAATAATGATATGAGCAAAATAACAACATAGAAATACATAAATACATATTCATGAATAAAAACAATACATGAACATAGTGTAGCTTCCATAACATTAAGTTTAGGAAACTCACACCATGGTCATGCAAAGTTACATGACATGGTAAGAGAAATTTTAAAGAAAATTCTTACCTAAAGTAAGATTATGGTAGTATTTGTAGTATGAGAGGGTTTTGAGAGGAGATTTTGAGAGAGTTTTGGGAGTGTTTGTGGAGATAGTTTTGATGAGAATTTTGGAGAGATTTGATGGCGAGTTTGTGAGTAGTAAATGTGTGAATGGAGTGAAAGAGGAGGGGGGAGGGGGGGGGGTATCTACAGAAAAATGGGGAGTGAATTTTGAGTGATTTAATTAAAGAAAAATTGAAAAAAATTAAGAGGAAGAGAGAAGGGGGGAGGGTGCATCGGCCATGTATGGGAGAGAGGGAGAGAGATTTGTTTTTTCTATAATTTTGTGTATTAAAGTAATAATATGTAAAGTAGATATGATATAAAGTTATGGAGAAAGTAAAAAATAAAGATAATAGGTATATGGTATTGTGAGAGTAGGTGTTAGAAAAAGTAGAAATAAAAGAATAGTGTAGAATAGTAAAGAATAGTGTAATGTAAAGTAGATGTGACTAGTAAAATATTGATAGGAAGAAAATACGCGTATAAATGCGATATCTGTCATTTTTAGTTACCGAAAAATTACGAAACTGATATTTTTGAAATCTTTGTATTAAATCGATCCTCACAGTTGTAAACCCCAAATTTTTGGAATCAGTTTAGCTTAAAACCCTAAACCAGAAGTCAATCGGATTTCCAAAGTCAACAAAACCTTAGTTTATCGTAACCACTTAAGTCCGGCATTACCGTTTTCTTTAGTCTTAGAAAACAAAGTTGTAATAATTGGCTAGAATAGTTCGTAATAGCTATCGGTTATATAAAAATATCAGATTGACAATTTTCGAGTGTCCTTTGAATCCGATTGGACATAGTTCTTGAAAAACGTGTCCGAGGGCTCGAAATAGGAAAATTATTCCGAATACACCATTAGACTCGTAAAAATATAAGGTTTTCAAAAATATCAATTTCGAAATTTTTCGGTAGCTAAAAATAACATATATAGCTATTATACGCGTATTTTCTTACTACCGGTACTTTATTAATCATATCTACTTTACATTACACTATTTATTACTCTTCTACACTATTATTTTATCTCTACTTTTTCTTACACCTACTCTTACACACTCCATAATCTATAACCTTTACTTTTCACCTTTCCCATAACTTTATTTCACATCTATCTTACACATTACATATTTTATTTAACAAAAATAAAAAAAATAAAATAAAATCACTCTTCCTCTCTCCTCACTATGGCCGGCGCCTATCTCCCCTTTTCCCCTCAATTTGTTTTATTTTTCTTTTATTTTAATCACACAAAAATCCCTCCACATTTTCCAATAAATACCCCCTCCTCTTTCACTTCTTTCACACATTCACTACCCATAAATTTCTTACCAAAACTCTCTTAATTTCTCCTCTCAAAACTCTCTCCAACTACCATCCCAAAACTCTCTCAAAATAACTCCAAAACCACTTTTGCATACAACTAAAACCCATAACCATATAACCATACCAAAGTCTTCTTTAGGTAACCACCTTCTATTATTTTTTTTTTCATGTCATGTAACTTTACATGACCATAGTGTGAGTTTCCAAAGACTACAAGTTATGGAAGTTACATTATGTTCATGTATTATTCTTGTTCATGAAAATCTATTTATGTTTATGTTATTATTTTTGTTCATATTATTGTTAATAAATCTAAGTATTATTATCTATATATATATGTACATATTCTTTATAGCATATAAGCTCACTTGCAATTTATTTATTTTATGCAACACAATTTATTAATTCCTTGCAATTTATTTATTTATTTCTTGTTATTTTAAGACTAGTTGTCACGCCCCGAGAGGTATCCTAAACGTGGTAGTCCGCCGTACACAATACTAAAGCCTAAGAATGACTACCTTCGTCACGCAAGGGCTTCTATACTATGTACAAGGCGTACAATACATTAAGGAGACACGATCGAGGTATAGCAATTCATATTGATATAAGTTATACAACAAGATATAAGGAATGTAACTAACTTCAAATATAATCAATTACACTTCTTAGGGGCATACCCCCGTTAAAATTCCCGACTTCAACCTTAAATAAAAGACATACATAGAATCTCATAGGTCACTACTACATAAGACCTATCATAACACAACTTCACTAAACCTAACTAAAGCCTTCTCGTACACTGCTTCCTTATTGGAAGCTCAAACTCATACTCGGGTTTCCTGATATCTCGATCTTCGATTCATAATCTTAAATCAACCTGTAACATTCAATAACTGTGGGAGGGTAAGCTACACTAGCTCAGTGAGTGAGAACTGTCATAAATCACGCATCCAACAATCAATCAAGCAAGTTATTTAATCAATCATATGAATGCAACAAACACATGAATCATACAAAACATATGATCAATCGGAAATCATATGTGAATAGATTTACGCCATCTATTCGGGGTTAGCAGATTCACGACTCCTGCGGTACTGTCAATTCCGTCTTCGAGTTACGGTTACCCTCACATAATATTCCGTCTTCGGGTCACGGTTACCTTCACATAAATATTCCGTTTTATGGATACCAGATAACTGAAACAATATGCTAATGCTCCATCCCCAACGTGAAGTGATTATGTCCATATTAGTTTATCATTCCAAATAGTCATTATTCCAATTCTTAAGTGATCAACCAATTACGCAGACAATCAATAATATAGCAATAAACATTCATCATTAATCACCCGTTTCGATATTCTTAACACGGTTTGCTCAATACATCATCAACACATATATAACCCCATAATTACCCATCATACATCTCCATTTTATCTTTGCTTATCAATCTAGTGTGACTAAATTTACAAGCACAATCAGGAACGTAATAGGAAGTAGAAACTCACTCGGCCATGGACTCCGTTCTCTAATCGTAGTAGTCCGGTGGCAAGAAATCCTCCGATCCGAATTCCCCTAAACGAAAGAAATACCCAAATGAGTACTTCATACTACAATCTAATCCCAACTTATCAAATATAACTCTTTAGTTCGTAATTTTCGTAACAAGCAAAAGTTTCAACTTAAAAAGGCCATAACATGGTCATTTTAACTCAGAATTTCGCAAATTATATACCGATTTCTATCTATTTCGAAAGATCTATTTAATTCTAATAAAATATCTAAGTTTTGAAAATGTTACAGCTTCGGAACAAGCTGATCAGTTCTGATCAGTAACGAATTCACTTTCGAAAATTTGTTTTTGTGAATGTTTGCGATGTTTCTAAATCATAGATCAAATGTAAATACAATATGGATGATTTACTATCATGGATGACATGTTATGATCTTCCTATACGTATGTTCTTGTTGATATTTATTTCAAGAAATTCCTTAGAAGATTTTAAATTCATAAAAAGTCAAGAAAACTTAGTTAAACTAGAATAATTTTGTAGTCTTGAGTAACTACACTTGTTTTAGGAAAATTTCATAGAGAAACCTATTCATTCTTGTTAAAACTACGCCTTAACTAAATATATATCTCAAGGCCTTCATTTCTTGATAAAAATCCTTAGAAAATAGGTGTTCAAGTAGGAGCTATCTCTAAATCCGAATTTTGCAAGATTGGTTTTTAAGTGATTTTCTTTTAAGGAAAACTCATTTATTCTTTTGGAAATCAAGTCCCCACTAAACCTATACCCTAAGGTCTTCATTTCTTTGATAAAACTTCCATTTTGAGTTTGAAAAATAGGTTTTTATATCTCATCTTCCCTTAGATACGAGATTCATGCAATCTTACACAAGATCAAATTTTCTTATCTTGTAAATATCACTTGTTTAACAATTTCCTCCTAGTATATCCACCATCAATTTATTAAAATCACTTCCCTATGATATTTATTCCATAAGCCCTTCATATTTTAGCTTGAAACTTCATTTTGGGGTTAGACAATATGTTTTGAAAATGGGTCTTGGTTTGAATCCGAGAATACAAATTTTATTTTTGAAAATAACATTTGAAAATCACCTTTGATTTTTACAAAATAAAGTCTTGATGATATCTACTCCTTAAGGCTTCATTTTCTCAACTAAAACTTCCATTTCGAGACTTGGAAGGGGGTGTTTAAATTTGAGCTTTGCCAAGATACGAAAATTAAAGTTCTCATTTGTGTCCAAAACCAAGATCTACATTTATATAGGCATCAACTTCATGCATACAACCACATTATCCATATACCAAGATTTTACATAACAAATACTAAGAACAAGTCTTGCAAAAGTGAGGTCTACACATTATAACAACAAAAATAGAAATAACAAGATAAGCAAGGATCAAAGTGAGTGTTTCATGTTCTTGGCATCATCATCCATTGCTCATAGGCATTATGGAAGGTCCTTTGATGCATGAGACCTCTTTATCATACCTATACCACCAATTGAGGCTTAAGAAGGATGATTTCTTAAACAAGCTTCAAGAAATGAATGTGGAGGCCTTCTTTTCCTATGGGGGTAGCAAGACTTCAAGAACAAAGGAGGCAAGAAAGAAAGAAAATAAGAGAGTATTTTGCCTAGGGTTTGTAAAGAATCGAAGGAGTGAATATAAGAGACTATTTATAGAGAGATGAGAGGCTAAAGAGAGTTAAATGAAAGAAAGGAAAGAAGCAAGGGCAGCAAGAGATAGGGGAGGGCTGGGTGAATTCTAGGGGGAAGAGAGAGAGAGGATTTAGTTTGGTTTTGACTTGAAGTTGAAATGTAAGTTGTCTTCCACATGTGATTAAAAAGGAGCTTTTAAATCATTAAATAAATAAAAATAAAAAAGAAAATGGCAATTTGGAGGCTTGTTGAAGCTGCCATGGAGTGTTGGAAGACATGAATAGTACAAAGTGTGTGTAGAAATCATCACAATAGTGTACAAAGGTATGGGTTACATGTATGTCTTATCATGAGATTTTTGAAAAGAGAAAAATAATTATAAATAAACTAAAAAAATAATAAATGGAAGAATTTAATAATTAAAATGAAATAATTAATTAAATTATTTTAGTATTTATCAAATAAATCGGTTGGTCAAATTACGATTATATAAGTATAATGATATTTTTTGGAGTCGAAAAATTACGATACTGTAATTTTATGATTCCTCATAAAATTATGAGTTTTACGGTGTTGACGGAATATTTTTACTATTCCGGTCACCAGTACACGCTTTTCGAGGCAGTACCCGATCGGGTTCGAAAAAGGTTAATTTCGATCCAATCTGATTCTTTTTAGTTTTCTTATATTATTACGCACTATTCCAAACACTAAAATCGTTCTTAAACTTCTAAGATTAAGAACTCGGGATTGCTGGATCTAAACAACTAGGATTTTGGGCTTCCGGTTGACTAAGGCCAGGGTTTGCCAACTTAGAAACTGAATAGTTTTATTCATAATTCATATTTTCTTATAACATTAATTCTTTGATGATTTATCTAGTATTAACAGTTCTCGAGATTATTTAAATTGATTTATTGTTTTGAAAATTTATCGCATTCGTTATCGGATAGGGTTTTCTCGATTATCGTACCGAATATTGGTTATTGAGACAATTTTTGATGAAATTGAGTCTAAGAATTTATTAATGCCTTATGGAGATTATTTATATTGTTTTAAAAGTTTATATTGCTCTGACTTACGAGTTTTGATTCGTCGAGTGATTTGATTGGCTTAAAGATTTCATAATCGGATGAGTGTTGAACTTTCGTTTTGCTTTCAAGTCTATGGTACTTCAACTTAGGGTTTAATGATTGAATTGATTATCATAATAATAATTAGACCTTCTTCTTAAGGTTATGGGATTTTATTCCTGATCCTGTTTTATGATTTTCGAAGGTCTATTAGAGCTTTCATTATAATCTTATCTTTCAGGATCATTAATTTGTTTATCGATTAATTGTCGTCAAATTAAGCTTACTTAATCGTGCCAAATCCTAACTATGAATTGGCTTTGGTGAATTTTAAATTACTCGAAATTATTGTTGTGGTAATTGAGTTTCCATATTATCTTGATTTCCGAGTGAAAAATCAGATGAACTAATTATCTTACGTAAAAATTTTGGTTCAAAAGATATTTAGGTTCTTATTTTATTTTCAAGGGCTCTCAGTTTCTTAAGATTAGGAAATTTTTTTATTTATGTTCATATTTTAGAACCTTTTAGAGTTCGATTTTAACTTGGTGTCATCATTTTTTTTTTAGAGTTTGTCTTTGAAGTTTATTATTGGATTATTTACTGAAATTTTCCGGGGCTTACACTAGTCTCTAGTGTTAGACTTGTCCCTATCAAGTCAAAACAAGTTTTTCTTTTTATTTTGGGACTAGTCTACTTCTTAGTCCCGGGAGCCTTGAGAAAGTTAAGACTCCAATACTTGACTTTATTACTTATGTTATTTTACTTGCTATTATTTTCTCATAGTTCATGTTCATTTAAATTGTTGTCTAAAGTTTCAAGTTCAATATATATATATATTATATAAAAATTGACAAAAAGGAGATTTTTGACACTTAGAAATAAGTTTATGTGAAGAAGAAAATCTATGGTTTGAAAACAAAGTTATCTCTTTTCAAGTTATAAGAAGAAACCACTAAGATTTTAGAAACTACTTTTACTATAAAAAGTTTCTTAAGCCACATATTGTTCCACTTGTTTTTATCAAGAAAATAAATTTTTATGCATGAATGATTTCTATAAAAAATATAAAAAGTGAGGAAAGGATGAGAATTTTTCAAATAAAGATTTTTTTTCAAACAAAGAAATTTGTACAAGAAAAATAAATAGGAAGAATAGTGTATTTTCTAAAAACTCCAAAATAGTATTAGTATAGAAAACTTAGAAGGAAGAAAATTTACTTTTAAAAAGATACTTGGATATATATATATGCCAACATAAAAAAATCTTTTTGAAAAATAAAAAGAAACAAAATATTCATTTCAAGGAGTTTACCAACATGAAATTCTTGTAAACTATATTTTTCTAAATAACTCCAAAACTGACATAATTTTACTTGAGTAAAATAAATAGACAACAAACACTTGAGCATGAATGAATATGAGCTAAGTAACCATAAAAAGAAAAATTTTCAACTATATAGATAACTAAGTATTTATCAAACAAATTTTGATTTCTTGAACCAAAGTTGCTTTTACCTTGAAAAATCCGTGGTGAATTTTGTCACCGCTGTTTCAGAGCCTATATGACCTTTTTATCAAAAATAATTTTGGAAATGGGTAGATCTTTTCGAGTAGGTAGAAATTGGTATATTATATGCGTAATTCCGAGTTAAAATGACCAAGTTATGACCATTTTAAGTTGGAATATTCCTTTATACGAACTTTAACGTTCTTTTGACATTGTTTTGTCAAAATTCAAGAAAATCATCAAGAAATACTCATTGTGGGTATTTTCTTAAGCTAGGTGACCCCGAGGAACGATTCTTTTGTCCCGAAGATTATTACGATTAAGAGGAGTGTGTGAACGACTCATCCGCGTAGAGGAATAGTCAACATGACATCGTGAGTTTATTTCCTTTAAATACTATACTTGTTATGCTTGTAAATTAGTTGCACTAGAAGCTAAGAAAAGATAAATGGTTATGTATGAAAATAATTATTTGAAAGAATCCTAAGAATATCGAAGCCGGAATTAATTTAAATTGCTTGTTTTAGTATAATACTTGCTTTGTATGAAATGCCTTGATCACCTTAAACTTGATGATAAAAATGTTATTGTCACGCCCCAGAGGATACCCTAAACGCGACAGTCCACCACACCCGATATTTAAACTTAAGTACGACAATCTTAGTCATCCCATAGGTTTACATATCGAGTGTAAGGTGTACTCACACAACTTTTAGGATCACACTTTGATTCGAGTAGTCTCAAGAAAGCATAGCATTAAGAATATACATCACAACAAGATAAATAGTTAACTTTACAAAAGCCAAGGGGGCATACCCCGCCAAAATAATAGGAGTCTACATCGTTTGGCTCCATTTACAAATATCTAAATCTACATTAAAGAGATTTTCCTAGAAGTCCACGCCTATACTAGGTCCCGATTTCCTCAAAAGCTCTTTAATTCCATGTGATAAACCTGCACAAAGTGTCCTCTCAGAACATCCAAAAATAGGAACACTGCAACAAAAACTATTGGGGTATAAGCTAATGCTTAGTGAGATTCATTTTCCAAGTAACATACTCGACCAAGCTAAAATATCTATACAAGCAAGTTATAATTAAGCAACCATATGAATGCACAAGCAAATGAGCAAGCAAGCATATAACTTTCCGGTAGTCATATGTGAATGGATTTACGCCCTCCACTCGGGGTTTGGGGTAGTTCATAAGTCATGCAACTACAGTTCCAAAGTTGGTCCATAAGACATGCAACCATAGTCCCAATCTTAAGTGGGGTGGTCCATAAGATATGCAACCACAATCTTTAATGTTGGTCCATAAGTCATGCAACCATAGTTTCATTATTTGAATGGGGTAGTCCATAAGTCATGCAACCCTAGTCCCCTTCATTAAAGACCCGCTGCCTCCCAAATACACATTTGTCCCAACAAAGGCATACTCGACAATGATATGTGACTCACTAAGTGTTATGCATGTACAATTTATTCATATAATCATGGTATATTAATTAGATAATTTAAAAGTGACCACACAGATTTCAGACACTCCAAATCTATACTAGCTCATACAAGGTTATTGCAACAAAGCTTGCCTCGATATACTTATCGTTCATTCATGCAAGTTTAGATCACCCTTCAATCACAATTTTATCATCTCCTAAGTCTAATGCCACTACTACTACAAACACACCCAAGAGCATAATTAATTGAGAAATGAACTCACTTGTCCATGCAGTGAAATCCTGTAATTCCCCAAATTTCCAATAATCTAGTTTTAATAAATACTAAAAATATAATATAAATTTTTAAAGAATGGTTAAAACAAGTAACAAAAATCACTCCAAATTTTTTTCGATTTAAAAATGTTAAAGTGTGAATAATTTTATTATAGCTAGGAGAATAAAACCTTTATCAATAAAATTTCGAAATGCAAAACGTGACTTCTATAATCTTGGACAATCGATGATAGACAATAAATCGATTGTTACGAATCTAAAAATTTGAGGAATATAAGGAATCAATTTGCCTATCCCTTAAACATAAACACGTTATATAGGATTATCTATATATATATATATATATATATATAACAATAGATTTCTTAACGCCAAAAGGAATAATAATTAAATAATTAAAAAAAAAAGGAAAAAAAAATCCTACCAACACATCAATAAGGCATACGGAACACTTATCCACTTTATGCATAAACAGCGCACATCCAAATAACTGTGTCTTTGACTTTGTGAACAACCCTTAACTTATAAAGTTGTTTACTAGTAGAAAACTTCCCCAATAAGGAATCCACTTTGCTAAACTATAAAATAGATAAACAATAATTCTTTCCTCACATGATTCTCGGAAAAATTCAAGTAAACTTGTTATTTAATAATAAAAATAATAATGTTTTCAGCAAATTGAGTACAAAAATTTAAAAAGTGAATATAAAATTGCCTAAAACACACTCCATATTTATTTAGTTAATTATTTATTTTGAATTAGAAACAACGACATGAAATTAGCATGATTGTGACTTGATAAAATATTTACTATAATTAGTAGAATTCGTAAATATAATAGAGTATTTTGAATACCAATATAGATATCAAAATATATATAATTAAATACAAATAATTAGCTTAAATGCACTTTGAATTTTTCATGATGTTCAGACAACATATAACAATTTTTATGCTATAACTCAAAAAAAAAATAATAATAACATCAATAGAGCCCCATAGACGATTTGAACACTACAAGTAATATTTGGATATAAAACTTCTGTGAAAAAAAAAATATAATAATAAAATTAACGCGCATTTTGAAAGCCTTAAAATATAAGTAAATAAATAACAACTTTACAACATATAGGTGCAAGATTTTATATTATACCCTCGGTACATCGTATGTTTACATCAAACTAAATAGAGTATTTGAATTATTATTGCTATTACCTTTATATTATCACTTTAAGTAATATTCTATGGATATGGTTATGAACAACAAGAAAGAAAACTTAATTAATACAATAGTGCATATAAAATGGATTAAAATTAATTTATTTATGATCTCAGATGCCCAATTAAGTTTTAATGAAAATTAAAGTGACTCAACAATATAAACTTGTTGGATTTTATGGACCTTCTTATGAATATTAAAGAATTCTAGCATACTCTTCTATGTATAAATTATTAAAAGAAATGGATTATCACATGAATTCTCTTCTTGGGATATTCTGGAATGTCTCTTCCGTGTCGTAGAGAAGGAAAAACTAACAAATTTCAAGAGCAAGCATCTTCATGATGACAGTTGTTATGACATCATACACTTCTTCAAGAAGTAGAAATGATAATTATAAAACCAAACCCATTTCTTCCCTCGTAAGTAGTCTAGCTTCTTTATTCCTTTCATCTTTCTTTGATTTTCCCTTCCTTTCTTTCGACCTGACTAGCCAACATGACAACAACAACAACTACCTCAACCGCCAACATTTCAAAACGCAAGCCACCATTTGTTACACTGCTTTCGCACAAACTTACCTTTAAACCCAGCACGACAAGAATCATCTTTTCACTGTCCCTTGTCCTCTTCGATTTGCTCGATGCGCCAATAACATCGACTTTGTTTTGTCACTTGCAATTAATCCCCTGTTTTTATACCATGGATTTTTCACTCTTCACACATCCTTTTGATTTTTCCAGTCACCCATGAAGTAATCCTCCATAACAATGAGCCTCAACACCCAGTTGATAGACATTGAAAAATCACTTTTAACTCCCCTATTCATTTTCTCTTCCATTGATGCCGGCATAGAATGAAGCTGATACCATCACAACATACCCTCGCTCGGATTAAATCTACGCATAAGAAGATCGAGTAACACATAAGCTAAGGTAAGGTTTAGCCTAGCTTCTCAAATCCAATTTAAATTCATATATATTTTCCTTCCCCTTTTATGCTCAAAGAAGCTCCTGTTTTGCTATATAGAGGGTTCCACCGCAAACATGGTTAAGGAAAATCTTCACTTATCATATTCTAATGTTGAAAAATTTATTTGTTACTTAAAAGAAAACTGAAAAATTATCCAATAATAGACTCACTGTTTTTAAGGAAATAAGGATTTACCGTGTATAATTCATTCAAGATCATTATATAAATAATATTCTTGATAGATTATAACTATATATTAAAGATTAAATTGGGATAAATCGAGGACCTTCTTCTAAGACCTCGTAACTAGCTAAAGGATATAAAAACATCAACTTAAAGATTTTTAAGTATAGAAATTCAAATCTTAGAAAGGAAAAAAAAAACCAAAACCACACTTAAACTACAACAAAACTAAGTTGAAATTTAGATGACTTGTGTATATACCTAGGAAGAATGAATAAACTGTATTGATATGTTTGTTTTAAACCAAAAACGACCCCATCAATGGAAAGAACACGAAAATCCTATGAAATCGACTATTTATTTGTTAAAAACGGATAAGAAACGAATTAGATATTGCAAAAACAAAAATTAGATTACTGCTGTCAGAATTATACGAATAGAACGGGATGTTCTTGTCTTTTTCGTCCCCTTAATGACTTTGGTTGATAAAACTAAAACCACTAATGGATTTTACTCATAAAATACTATGAAAACGACTATTTATTCATTAAAAATAGATTAGAAATGAGCTAGATATGATCAAAACAAGCTTTGATTACAATTGTTAGGATTCACTTGAAATCTATGCATGTATTTCATAAATTTAAAAATTGTACAAGTCCCTTTTCTTGAAAATAATTTCACTACTACAAAGTACTCTTCAAGTACTACCAAATTGACTATTTATACAATGAAATCGGATTTAAAACGAATAAGAAATCGCAAATGGAAATTCACTCAATTTTTTAGTCTTAATAAACTAATACTAAGGTTACTGCTGTTTCTATTGATATAGTTTGGTTATTACCATTATTATTACTACTGTTTATAGTATTCCGTATTATTGATATCTTCATTAGAATTAAGAATACTATATTTATTTACGTTAAGGTACTAAACTTATATTGTCATCAATTCTATCACCATTTTTGTCACTAATAACATTATTTACTAAATGTCCGGAAATTATTGTTATTAATATACTTGTTTTTAATACTAATACTGATATTGATCCTTCAAAACTGATATTACTGCTAATATTATAGTATTAAACTTAGCGTGTTTTACAATAAGAATAAAACTGAAGTATAAATAAGAATTTGATATATCTAAACTCCATAAATATACATTTTTGGTAAAATAATTTTGAAAGATATAGATATTAGAATATACCCTTAAATAAATAAAAATACCAATTTAAGAGATAGATAAGGTTGACAGGCAAAGAATTATTAAATAAAAATCTTCTACTAAAAGCAGTAGAACTTAAGAAAAGACAAACCCCTCGAATAAAAATATAGATAGCAATTAATAAAAACTGTATCAAGTACCGATACGGAATAAATACATCTATGAGGAATCAATTAAATTATTTAACGATACAATAATTAAGTTTAATTTAAAATTAGGTGATTAAAGTTAGCACCCTTAATTTTAGGAAGACTTCTCTTACAGGAATAATCGTATAATAATAAATATATGTTATTTCATTCCATAGGAATATAAATCGGTTCTCGGACTACCAGTAGCTTATTACAGCGATATAGCAAGGACCACAGGTGAGGGACTTTGACCTTATCATATTGTTTGTGCTTGTAGTTAGTTGCATTGATAATAACATATCAAACTGAATTGCATGTGGGTCTGGGTAAATTGCATGCTGCTTGGTGTATGTGGGATTGCCAAAACACCTTATTATAATTAACAATTTCATTGTATGATAACAATTGTATGGAGCATGTTGATATTTTTCTGTAATTGTATGATCACCTTAAACCTGACTAAAAGCTTTTGACACCATAAAAGAAAGAGATCATGCATTACACGATTTGCATAAATAGCATTTGAGCAAGTGGCAGCCTACTACGTGTTAGTATTTCGGCCCTTTGATAATGCTTGGTTGACCTAGGCTAAAGGCTATTAGATCAACGAAGGTTACCTTTGAGCTGTCGGTACTAGGAACTAAATGGTAAACGAAGGACGCCGCTTATAGTATCGCTTTGAAAGGACTAACACTTAGTGGAGTTTCTAAGGCAGAAAACAGGAAATGGAGATTTAAGATATGGTTAAATTGAAGAGATAATTAAAGTAAGTATTGCTGTATTCCTGTATGCTTAGTCTCTCCTGGGTAGGTGGGCCATAGCATTGTGATCCTTCAACCGATGAGAGGGCGTAAATCTCCATCCTGCTTTGGATTCTAGATCATCCAAGCTTGTAATGTACATATGATTGATTGTTACATTGCATATGATTGGTAATTATACTTGTTTGTTATTGTTTGATGTGTGGTTTGGTCAGGTTATCTCACTGAGCGTGGTTCGCTCACCCCCCAACAGTCTTTGTGCAGGAATAACGTTAGCTGGGATTGGGTTAAGCATGAGTGAAGAGTGCTACATCAAAAGACCTTGCTGAAGATAGTTTCATAGATATATTGGTCTCAAAGGACAAATTAGATAAATGGTATAATTGATTAAGATCTTGTATTTTATAGGTTTATCTCAATTTCATTATTTGGTAGGGGATACCGATTCTCTGCAGTTTGGCAAACTAAGAAAATCGGAATCCTTAATATTTATATAATATATTGGTATGACTACATTACATGTAACAATTATAAGATAGAGTCTTGTAATATCTGACTTGCAAGACGGTTTCAATTAGGGTGCACACGTGGTATGATGACTACAGGCTGATACTACTAGGCCCTATTTTAGGGCATGACAAATCCACTAGTCGTAATAGTTCGGGAAGTGGTAACCGCCCTCCAATTCACCTAAGTACAAGGAATACCTCTCAATGAGTATCTCTTAAGAAGTTACATTAAACTTACAATTTTATTTACTAAGTTCGTCAATTTCGCCTAGGTTGGATCCTTAACTTAAAAAGGTCATATCTAACTCATTTTAACTCGGATTTTAGTTATAATATACGATTTTACCTACTTCAAAAGAGATATCTATTTCTAAGTTAATTCAAACATTTAAGTCATTTAAGGGTCGGAACATACTGTACTGTAGGTTGCGAAAATCCATTATTTGAGCTTTGTGAAAAATTGACATATCTACTCTATTTAACTACTTAGATTAACTTATTTTAGTCTAAACTTGCAAGGAGATTCTCAAAACAAAATTAAGAGATTTCACACTTATCTAATCCCAAACATAAAGTTCAAGTGAAACTTTAGAATCCATTTCATAAAATCGAATTTGAAAGTTGAAACTCATTGTCTTTTTGTGTAGTTCCTTTACTAAACTTACTTAGTTCAATGAAATATTTTCCTATATTATTTGTCATCAAAGCATTCCATTTTCAATATAATACTTGTTTGAAGGCTAAAAGAAGGTTTCAAATTGGTCTCCCCTTATTACGAATTTCCTCTTTGAAGTTTATAATGAAAACAAGACCTAAATTTTGTCTTTTACAAAGCACTTGATTTAAGCAATACATTTTAGGAAAACTCATTTAACTCATGAAAATTCATTCCTTAAGATATCTATACCAAGAGCCCTTATATTTTTGTCTAAATCTTTTTTAAAGTTGAATGATGGGTTCCAAAAATGGGTTTGGTCTAAATCCGAATTTTCATAAATTTATTTTGAAATCTCTTGAGAAAATTCATCAAAACCCATGAAAAACAACCCATTACATATAATATCTTAAGAACCCTTCATTTCTTGAATAAAATCCTCATTTTTGAGTTGGAAAACATGTTTTTATTTAGATCTTTGTCTTGATCGAAAATACAATTTTTGTTTTTGAAAATAAACTTTTAAATCAACTTTGATTCTTGCAAGATGAAGTCTTGATGATATACATCCATCATACCTGATTTTCTTAACAAAAACTTCCATTTTAAGACTTGGAAGAGGGTTTTTTAAAATGGTGCCTTGACAAGTTACGAATTTTACTTCTTCAAACTTGAATCTAAGATCTATCACAATACAACCATAAAAACATAAGAAAAATTGGTTAGTAGACCTTAAACTTCTAGATCTACATAAACATAACTAAGCTTTGTAAAACTCTAGATCTACAAGTTATCACATAAACAGAAGATAAACAAGCCTTCAATATAACAAAATACTAAGAACAAAGATATCATCATCTAGAGGAGTGTTTCAATTCTTGGCATCATCATCCATAGCTTTTTAAGCTTGTGGAATATCCTTTGATGCATCATCCATATATATCATCGTAGAACATCTATGAGAGCTAAAAGAGAAAGTTTACCTCAAATATTTGCAAGAAAAATATGTGGGAGTATGGAATGGAAATGGTGGCAGCTTGTTTATTAAGAAGACAAGTCAAGAAGAAGAGAAAGAAAGGAAAAGAGAGAGAAAAATATAGGGTTTGTAAAGGTGAAATAGAGATGGAATGAGATGCTTAATAGAGATGTAAGTGTATTAAAGAAAGAAAAAAATAAAACATAGCAGCTACACAAAGGGGCGAAGCTGGCGTGATTCGTAGAGTGTAGGGGAGGTGGTTTAGTTGAGTTGAAATTTGTAATTTGAAAGTGTAACTTGTAGCTTCCATTTCTAACTAAAAGAGACTTTAAAAATATCAAATAAATGATTATATAATGAAAAGTGGCTAATTTTGGAAATGGTCAGCTGCCATTTTGGGAAATGGGAGTGTAAGAAAAGCAAAAGAAGACATAATAATGTGTAGTAATGATATAGTTGTGTACTTAAGTATGGGTTGATAAAGTGGCTTTTTGACTAAGAAATATACAAAATAAATTAAGAAAAATATTTTTATTTAAGTGGCGAATTTTTTTGATTTAAATAAAATAATCAAATAAATTATTTTTGGAATTTAACATTTTAGTTACGGTAAGAGTAAAATAAAACTTATATGAGCTATAATGTATTTTTAAAATCGAAATTATAAACTTGATTTTTGAAATCCTTTTATAATATGAGTCTAAAAATGTTAAAGATATATTTCTAATTTTTCGAGCCCCGGGACGCTTTCCAAAGCAGTTTCCAAACAGGTTCGAAATAGCCGAAAAAACAATCTGATATTTTTAATACATCAAATATTATTACGGACTATTCTAAAACTTTTTATATTTTCGACTCCTCGATTTACGAACTCGAGTTTGCAGGATCTAAACTGTAGGGTTTTACTCAAGATTTGTTGTTTGGTCCGGTAGACTTTCCGGCTTAAGGTTAAGGCTTAAAAACTGAGGTTTACAGTTATGACGTTATAATAATGGATTCATGCATACAAAGTGAGTCACATTGCATTTTGGGTTATTATCCTTGATTGAAGGATAGTAAGCTCATGTCGAAAGCAACACTTGGCGGAAAATCCAAAAGCGATTGCTTGGCGGCTTAAGGGAAATGCTTGGCGGAAAATCCGAAAGCAAGGTCAACTCAAGTAGATTCGGAATGCTTGGCGATGAGTGCTCGCGAGCATAAAACTTTTTAATTAAAACTACTTGATTTGAGGTTAAGTATCACCAAACCCTGAATGGAAGGCGCAAATCCATTCAACATATAGTTCCCGAAAAACTATATCCTTGTTTGCCCACATATATGTTGCATCCCAATTGATTGCTTAATTAACTTGCTTGAAACTTTGTTATGAGAAGTTATTTATGGAAATAATTCTCACTAAGTCTATTAGCTTATACCCCAATAGATATCTTTTGCAGTTTCTCTACTTATGGTTAAGGCCACGAGGACCCTGCGTGCAGGTAATTTCTTTTAGATAAAGAAATTCTAAGATGAAGTTTAGTATTAGAGATAATGTGCAAATATCTTGTAATAGAATAGTGATCTTGGGAAATGTTCCTAAGTTTGTAAAACCATTGCTATAAATAAATGTTTATTATGAATCCTCTTTTCTTAATGTGTTACTTATATCTTCTTAAGCTTCATAATTCCATATATGGTCCTCTAAAGTTGTAAAAGCACGCCTTATACTTAATATAAAAGCTTTTAAGAATGACTAAGGTTGTCATACTTAAGATTTAATATTGAGTGTGGCGAACTATCACGTTTAGGGTACCCGTTGGGGCGTGACAATTTAAGTTAGTATCAGAGCATGGTTGAGAACCTAGGAATCATAAGTATAGAATTGGACTTAAGAAGAATGGAATGGAAATAAGAAAGACTTAGATAAAATAGAAGGGGTAGAATAAGCTTTATAATCTCTCTCTTTTACATAGATTACCATAAATGAGGCTCGTCTTGAAGCTAAGAACTTCCGAAAAGGACCTTTCGAAAAACCAAAGGATTACCGATTGAGGCTTAGAGTTTTATGCGAGGAGTTTGCCCTAGCAGGACAACCTAAGACCATTCGGGAAATGTTCTTGATCTAGAAGAGGGGAATGATGCAAACTGAATAGAGAGAAGTGGTACGAACTATTCGCAACCTGCCCCATAGGAAAGAAAATGACCGAGTTGGAAATGATATACGCCGTAGAACGTATCGCTGTCATTGCTGAAGATAGACCTATGTTGAAGGAAGCCACATTTGTCCTTAGAGAAGATGGAGGACGAACTTCACCAGATTTCCAAACATAGAGGAAAATCGGACCCATGTACGTTTACGCCCATGATAATTTGATGGACCATCTCGAATAGATGAAGGCTGACATCAATGACATCTTCCACTGGCATGGAATGTATCAAGAAATGCTACGACCCCCAACCCAAGTGCCCACTGAGCCGCCTGCCTTTACGGGAATCCAACTAAGGATGAACGAGCCCCTACGTCTGCAAGAAGATGGATCGGTAATAAGGGAGGAGCCTATGGAAGAAGAAAGTGAAGATTCTGAAGAAAACCTGGAGGAAGACAATGAAGAAGGACCGGAAGAAGAAAACCAGACCGCTGTTGGAGATGAGGAACCCCGTAATAGCACTGAAGAAAGAATCATCTGCTACTTAATGGGACGACAAACTCAAAGAAGGCAAGGAGCAGACTCAGCCATGAATACGGACAGTGCTTCGCCCAACGAGAACAACAGCATGGAGATGGATGGAACTGTACTTGGGAAACCATCCATGACATAGTGCCAGAATTGACTGGGAAGAACTAACCGACATACATGAAAGATCAAGGAAGGCAGCCTGGAAAAGGAGGAAAAATTTTAGGCAATTCATGAGGGACTGGAACCCAGGATTGTCCAGCAATAATCCTGGAGATGCACCTGAAGAATGAAGAAAGGAGGGAAGGAAGAAAATGGAGCATATCCCTAGAAGTCCGGCTTAAATTTTGTAACCATAGACTAGATTCGCGATCTAGTCTATCTTTTAGTTCTTGGAACAATGTTTTGTTGTTTTCCATGTAATTTTCCTTTTGTGATTTCTATTTTCATGTATGAACTTTATTTACAAATTAACTATGTTATGCTTCAAGTTGATTTCCGAAATGGTTTTAATTTAAATTTTATTATCTTCTATATATGTTAAAGTTTCCGTTATATCACCAATTTCCGGCAAAAATTTAATTAAGTTATCAAAACTTTATAAAACCTAACCTAGAAAAGTTTAAAACAGCCGAAATAGAAGTAGACGAAGAGAGGAACAAGGCGCCTCTAATCAACCAGACATTGAAACGATCAACCTGCTATTCAAGGAACCGCCGCACCTCAGATGGATGTACACGCCACATTAGGACATCTAACCCACGTGTTAGAAGAAATTAGGCAAAACATGCCAGCACAAGCACTTGTACCTGAGACAGCACCAGCAACAGCACCGGCATCTATGTCAACACCGCCGCTACAACAAGCATCAACAGAGGCATCTGTGCATAGGAACATGCATAGCCAACCTCCACCCCACTACCAAGGCCATATAAAAGCATGTTACCTGACTTCATCAAAAGCAACCGCTACTTCGAGGGAGCTTATGATAAGGCGGAGGAGGCTGAAGATTGGCTGGCTCAAATTGAGATGTCTTTTGATGCATATGAAGTTCGCCCCACTTGCAAATCAAGTATGGAACATTCATGCTTCGTCTAAACACTAGGATATGGTGGGAGTCAAAGAAAAGAGAGCTAATGACTCCAATCACCTAGGAAATGTTTAGACATGAATTCTTGGAGAATTACTTCCCAGGAAGTTTACGAGTAAGATATAGTGTGGACTTCTTGCAAATTGCTCAAAAGGGAAGAATGATCGAGCAATACGAGACCGAGTTCATAGATTGTTGCAATATGCCCCTGATTCCTATAAGTACAGCGAGGAGTTAAAAAGACAAGTCTTTATAGGAGGATTGAACGAAGACTGAGAATGAGGTTGGAAGAATTTGACATAAGAAATTTTCGAGAATTGGTGGAAAGAGCTCGGATCGTAGAAGGAGTGAGGAAAAGAAGAGAAAGAAAAGAAGAGGAAGAAACCACAATAGTTGAGAAGAAGTTTTATGTAGAATACAGTTTCATACCTCCACCAAAGAAATTCAGGATCTCCAATAATAATAGTGGAAGGATCACAACAAGAGACATTCAGTGTTGGAAGTTCAATGGAGCACACTACCCCAAGAAGTGCCCTAAGCTATTTGGAAAGTGTTTCTTTTGTGGAAATGCAGACCATAAGATATCAAAATGCCCAAACAAAGGAGTTAATACTTGTCATGTCTGCAATCAGAAAGGGCATTTTGCCAACAACTGTCCACAAGGAAGGAATATTCTAATAAGATCATCAGAAGGAGTTGTTCCTATAAGGATTGGGAAAGAAAATGGAAGTAGAAGTGAAAGCAGACTAGGATCTACTGCTTCAGAAATTCGAATTTACAACTTGAAGGGACAATGGATAAGTGAAGAGGTAAACGGAGAAGATGGAAACTTGGCTGCCTTGGAGTGCATTAGAGGCTATAACAGCGACATGGGAACCGGTAAGCCTCCAACCCTCTTTGTTGTTGGTCCTTTATTTCAAGCAAAGCGAAAGTTTAAAGTTTTTCTTTATATGGATGAATAAGAGAATAGGAGTAATAATCCCCCATCGAATACGTAAGAGGCTTTCGGTTAGTAAATCAGGATGTTTTGCTCTCTTGGAATTCAAAGTGACACATCCTTTTGATATATCTAGTCTAGACTACCGATAACAAACAATCAATCTCTAGTTTTAAGATTTAAAATCCCCACACGAAAGGATGATGAAACTCGAGAAAGTGTTGGTCGATCATTCAATAAAGGACATGCAATCGCTTACGACTCTAAGGAATAATGGAATTAAGAAATCCTTAGGATAAGATGTATACCTCCCAAGTAGGATCCCAATAAAAAGTCACAAGGAGAACATAGAACTCATGAACCAATAAGACGGAAAGATAATATTGGTAAAGGATTTGCTATCACAAGAAAAGAAGAGACACATTCTTTCGAGTTAATAAAGGAGAACGAGTGACTATCTTAAAAGGAATGGAAGGGAAACCAACCTTTGGAGATACTCGTAAATTTCAATAGAAGTTTTAGAAGAATCCTGGACAAATGACTCAAGATTACATCCAAAGAAAAGGATCAACTTGGTAACTAGACTAATAACCTATGGGCGATTTTAATGAGGAAATCGGAGAAGCAACAACAGGAAACTCTAGATCAAGACCATATGCAATGAAGTATACCACCACAAAATGTACCCGTTCAGCTTATAATGGAAGAGAAAGGATAAACCCCTAAGCCAACATGTTAACTTTCAGAAAGGAACAAAGTGAACATCCACTCCTTGGAAGTGAAAATCTTTTGACCAATTATAAGGAGCGAACTCGTTTTCTCAAGGTTTAAGATCGCAATACTACCAACTAAGGACCAGATCAAGAGGGAATGACCCTCGGATTCCTTATAGACCCCACAAGTTCTAGTAACGCTTTTTAGACTCAAACCAAGGATATAAGACCCTGTTGAACAAGTGAACAATTGACAAAAATCATGGTATGGTCTGAAGGAGAAAAAGAGATAATCAAAGAATATAATCTTAAAGTATAGGAAGTTAATAAAAGGAATTGAGAAGCTGAACATCAAAATTTCAAAACAAGGCTTAAAGGAGGAAACAGTCGATACCATATTAAAACCAACTGTGTAGAAAGAATAAAAGAGCTTAGCTGAGAAGATACAAAGGATAAAGAGGAAATATAGGAAGAAAGGTGTATTGAAGGAAGCTAAAGGACGATTTAGCATAACTAAGGACAAAGAAGTCGGTAAGAAAAAATCATGAATACGCTTCATAATTTGGGACCAACGGCATATTCAAAGAGAACTCATATGTTCCGAAGTTCAACGGACATTAGAAGAAATAAAGTGTTGATAAAGAAGTAAGAACACCAAAGGACGAAAGGATCTATAAAGACTCAATGATACCAGGATGGAAATAGAATTAATCTTCTCGAGATTTTAGCAAGAAGGCAAGGACGATTATAGTATAAGCTAATCGACTGACAAAGATGGTTCGTTTCATAGTCGGTCAATATAACGTTCTCTACCTACAACCTAACAAAGCTTTATGAAGGAAGATGATATGGAAGCAAAGAGTTTTAGTCAGAGTCATGACAAACCAGGGCATGAGAATGGAGCAACAAAGAGGAACTAATAATGAATTTTGGAGAAAAAGAGACCCCTTGATGCTACATAACCAACAATCAAGAAGAACAATTCAAAACCTTGGAGGGACAATCAAGATTGTCTCATGGAATGAGAAAGGCACAAGATAGGCGAAAGAAATAGGACTGATCGAGAAAGAAGGACCCTAGGAATTTCAAAATGGAAATCATGTGCGCTTAAGGGTAGGAAGTAATTGTCCTATAATCTTTTGAGAAGTAATAAGACAAGAAGGAAGTCTAGATTGTTATTTAAACTTATTGGAGACATGTGACAAATCCCCATTTAACAAATGGTCAAGGAATCAAGTTACAAAGATAAAAGTTAATGTTTTTGAAGAAGGACTTTCGTTATGAAGAATACCCAATACAGATATTTATCTCGAGAATTCAAAAGGTAAGAAATAAGGAAATCGATTAAGAGGAATCTTTTTTGTTCAAGTAACCTGAGAAGATATACCCAAGTATTCAAGTTTGATTGAAACCACAAATTAGGAATTTCCAAGTTTTGAGGACAAAACTTTCTTTAAGGGGGGTAGGTTGTAAACCCCCAAATTTTTTGAATCGGTTTAGCTTAAAACCCTAAACCAGAAGTTAACCGGATTTCCAAAGTCAATAAAACCCTAGTTTACCGTAACCGCTTAAGTCCGGCATTGTCGTTTTCTTTAGTCCTAGAAAATGAAGTTGAATAATTGGCTAGAATAGTTCGTAATAGCTATCGGTTATATAAAAATATCATATTGACAATTTTCGAGTGTCTTTGAACCCAATCGGACATAATTCTTGAAAAACATATACGGAGGCTCGGAATAGGAAATTATTCCTAATACACCATTAGACTCGTAAAAATACAAGTTTTTCAAAAATATCAATTTCAAAATTTTTCGATAGCTAAAAATAACAGATATAGCTATTGTACGCATATTTTCTTACTACCGGTACTTTATTAGTCATATCTACTTTACATTATACTATTCAGTACTATTCTACATTATTCTTTTATCTCTACTTTTTCTTACATCTACTCTTACACACTCCATAACTTATAACCTTTACTTTTTACCTTTCTCATAACTTTATTTCACATCTATTTTACACATTACATCTTTTATTTAACAAAAAAAAAAAACCACTCTTCCTCTCTCCTCACTATGGCCGGCGCCTATCTCCCCCCTTTTCCCCTCAATTTGTTTTATTTTTCTTTTATTTTAATCACACAAAAATCCCTCCACATTTTCCTATAAATACCCCTCTCCTCTTTCTTCTTTTACACATTCACTACCCATAAATTTCTTACAAAACTCTCTCAATTTCTCCTCTCAAAACTCTCTCCAACTACCATCCCAAAACTCTCTAAAATAAATCCAAAACCACTTCTACATACAACTAAAACCCATAACCACATAACCATACCAAAGTCTTCTTTAGGTAACCACCTTCTATTATTTTTTTTCTTCATGTCATGTAACTTTACATGACCATAATATTTAGATATAGAAGCAATAATAGGAACATAAATAGATTTTTCATGAACAAGAACAATACATGAACATAATGTAGCTTCCATAACTTGCAGTCTTTGGAAACTCACACTATAGTCATGTAAAGTTACATGACATGAAGAAGAAGAAGAAAATGAAAGAAGGTAGTTACCTAAAAAAGACTTTGGTATGGTTATGTGGTTATGGGTTTTAGTTGTTGGTAAAGGTTGTTGTAGAATTATTTTGAGAGAGTTTTAGGATGGTATTTTGAGAGAGTTTTGAGAGGAGAATTTGAGAGAGTTTTGGTAAGAAATTTGTGGGTAGTGAATGTGTGAAAGAAGTGAAAGAAGAGGGGGGTATTTATAGGAAAATGTGGAGTGATTTTTGTGTGTTTAAAATAAAAAAAATTAAAACAAATTGATGAGAGAGGGAGTAGGGGAGCACCGGCCATCTTGATATAGAGGGGGAGTGATGTTATTTTTTTTACTTTTTGTTAAATAAAAGATGTAATATGTAAGGTAGATGTGAAATAAAGTTATGAGAAAGGTAAAAAGTTAAGGTTATAGGTTATGGAGTGTGTAAGAATAGGTGTAAGAAAAAGTAGAGATAAAAGAATAGTGTATAATAGTAATGAATAGTGTAATGTAAGATAGATATGACTAATAAAGTACCGGTAGTAAGAAAATACGCGTATAAATGTGATATATGTTATTTTTACTTACCAAAAAATTACGAAACTGATATTTTTGAAAAACTTATATTTTTACGAGTCTAACGGTGTATTCGGAATATTTTTACTATTCCGAGCTCTCGAACACGTTTTTCGAGAACTGTGTTCGATTGGGTTCGAAGAATATCCAAAATTCGCAAAACTGATATTTTTATATAACCTATGGTTATTACGAACTATTCTAGCTAATCATCCCAACTTCGTTTTCTAGGGCCAAAGAAAACGGCAATGCCGGACTTAATTGGTTACGGTAAACTAGGGATTTGTTGACCTTTAGGGTTCTGTTTGACGACCGATTTAGGGTTTTATGCTAAATCGGTTTCAAAAATTTGGGGGCCTACGACCTACCCCCTAAAGAAAGTTTTGTCCTAAAAACTTGGATATTCCTATTTGATGTTTCAACCAAACTCGAATACTTAGGTTGTGCTTCATTCATATCCCCTTAGGTTACTTTGAAAAAGGTTCTTCTTAATTGATTTCCTCATTTCTGTACTCTTGCGGATCAATATTTGTATTGGTTATATCCTCATAAGGCAAGTTCTCCTTCAAAAACATTAACTTTTATCTCCATAACTCGATTCCTTAACCATTTGTTAAATGAGGATTTGTCATAGGTCTCCAATATGTTTAGGTAATAATTTAGACTTTCTCCTTGTCTTATCACTCCTCAAAAGATCATACGGTAATTACTTCCTACTCTTTAAGCGCACATGATTTCCATTTTGAAATTCCTAAGGTCCTTCTTTTCCAATTAGTCTTATTTCTTTTATCTATCTTGTGCCTTTCTTGTTTTATGAAACACTCTTGATTGTTCCTCTAAGGTCTTGAATTGTCCTTCTTGATCTTTCGTTATGTAGCATCAAGGGCTCTCTTTTTCTCCAAAATTCACTATTAGTTCCTCTTCGTTGCTTCATGACTTTGACTAGAACTTTGTTGCTTTCATATCATCTTCCTTTATAAGGCTTAAAGAACGTTATATTCACCAACTATGAAACGAACCATCTTTGTCAGTTGATCAGCTTATACTAAAATCGTCCAAAGTCTCGAGAAGGTTAATTTTGGTTTATCCTGGTATTATTGAGTCTTTATAGATCCTTCCATCCTTTGGTGTTCTTACTTCTTAAACTTCGGCATATCTAAGTTCCTTTTGAATATGCCATTGGTCCTCATATTATGTAGCGTATTCATGATTCCTTCTTATTAACTTCCTTGTTCTTAGTTATGCTAAATCGGTCCTTAGTTTCCTTCAATACACCTTTCTTATATTTCCTCTTTATCCTTCGTATCTTCTCATCTAAGCTCTTTTATTCTTTTTACGCAGTTGGCTTTAATATCCTATCGACTGTTTCCTCCTTTAAGTCTTGTTTTGAAACTTCGATGTTCAGCTTCTCAATTCCTTTCATTAACTCCTCATACTTTAAGATTACATTCTTTGATTATCTCTTTTTCTCCTTCAGACTATACCACGATTTTTTTGTCAATTGTTCACTTATTCAATAGGGTCTTATATCCTTAGTTCGAGTCCATAAAGCGTTACCAGAACTTGTGGGGTTTTATAAAGGGTCCGAGGGTCACTCCTTCTTGATCTGGTTCTTAGTTGGTAGGATTGTGATCCTAAACCTTGGAAAAACGAGTTCGCTCCTTGTAATTGGTCAAAGTTTTCCACTTCCAAAGAGTAGATGTTCACTTTGTTCCTTTCTGAAAGTTAACACATAGGCTTAGGGGTTTATCCTTTTCCTTTCATTACAAGCTGAACGGGTATATTTCGTGGTGGTATACTTCATTACATAAGGTCTTGGTCTAGAGTTTCCTATTGTTGTTTCTCCGACTAAGTTATTAGTCTAGTTACCACATTGATCTTTTTCTCTGAATGAAATCTGAATCTAGAATTCTTCTTAGAACTTTTGTTGAAACTCATTAATATCTTCAAAGGTCGATTTTCTTTTCATTCTCTTTCGTATTATTGGGATAGTCATTCATTCTCTTTTATCAACTCGAAAGAATGAGTCTCTTCCCTTCTTATGCTAGTAAGTCCTTTACCAATATCTTCTTTCTATCTTATCGGTTTATGGGTTCTATGTTCTCCTTGTGACTTTTTATTAGGGTCCTTCTTGGAAGATATACATCTTTTCCCAAGGATTACTTAACTCCATTATTCTTCAGAGTCGCAGGTGTAAACCCCCAAAATTTCGGAATCGGTTTAGCATAAAACCCTAAATCGGAAGTCAAACGGAACCCTAAAGGTCAACAAAACCCTAATTTACCGTATCAAACTAAATCGGCATTGCCGTTTTCTTTGGCCCTAGAAAACGAAGTTGTGATAATTAGTTAGAATAGTTCGTAATAACCATAGGTTTTATAAAAATATCAGTTTTGCAAATTTCGAGTGTCTTTTGAACCCGATTGGACACGTTTCTCGAAAAGCGTGTCTGGGAGCCCGGAATAATAAAAATATTCCGAATACACATTAGACTCGTAAAAATATAAGTTTCCCAAAAATATCAGTTTTGTAATTTTTCGATAAGTAAAAATAACAGATAGAGCTATTATACGAGTATTTTCTTACTACCGGTACTTTATTAGTCATATCTACTTTACATTACACTATTTATTACTATTCTACACTATTTTTTTATCTCTACTTTTTCTTACACCTATTCTTACACACTACATAACCTATAATCTTAACTTTTTACCTTTCCCATAACTTTATTTCACATCTACCTTACACATTACATATTTCATCTATCAAAAGTCAAAAAAATAAAATCACTCCCCCCTTAATTGCACATGGCCGACGCCCCCTATGCCCCTTCCTCCTCAATTTTGTTTCAATTTTACTTTATTTTAACCACACAAAAATCACTCCTCAATTTCCTATAAATACCCCCCTCCTCTTTTACTTCTTTCACACATTCACTACCCACAAATTCATACCAAATCTCTCTCAAATTTTCCTCTCAAAACTCTCCCAAAATACCATCCCAAAACTCTCTCCAAATAATTCTATAACAACTTCTACCAACAAACCAAAACCCATAACCACATAACCATACCAAAGCTTCCTTTAGGTAACCACTTCATATTTCTTTTTCTTCATCATGTGATGTAACTTTACATGACCATAGTGTGAGTTTCCAAAGACTACAAGTTATGGAAACTACATTATGCTCATGTATTGTTCTTGTTCATGCCAATCCATTTATGTTTATGTTGTTTTATTATTGTTAATATATTATTATCTATATATATATGTACATATTCTTTAGAGCATATAAGCTCACTTACAATTTATTTATTTCATGCAAAGTAATTTATTTATTTATTCCATTGCAATTTATTTATTTATTCCTGTTATTTTAAGACTAGTCTCTAGTCTTAAACTTGTCCTCATCAAGTCAAAATGTCATGCCCCAATGGGTACCCTAAACGTGACAGTCCGCCACACTCAATATTAAAGCTTAAGTATGACAACCTTAGCCATTCCCAAAAGCTTTTATATTAAGTGTAAGGCGTACTTTCACAATTTTAGAGGACCATATATGGAATTATGAAGCTTAAGGAGATATGGAAACATATTAAGAAAAGAGGATTCACAATAATTATTCATTCATGGCAATTACAAACTTAGGGACAACTCTCTAAATTACTAATCTATTATATAAATATTTGCATGCTAATACTATGCTACGCTTTACCCAAGTTTCTAATGCTCAAGAGAGATTACCTGCCCGCATGGTCCACGTGGCCTTAACCATAAGTAAGGAAACTGCAAAAGATATCTATCGGGGTATAAGCTAATAGGCTTAGTGAGAACTATTTCCATAAATAACTTCTTGTAACAAGTTTCAAACAAGTTGATTTAATCAAACAAATATAATGCACAAGCACGTGGGCAAACAAGCATATAGTTTTCCGGGAACTATATGTTGAATGGATTTACGCCCTCCATTCGGGGTTTGGTGATACGTAACCTCAATTCAAGTAGATTTAATTAAAAAGTTTTCTTGCTCACGAGCACACATCGTCGAGCTATCCGAATCTACTTGATTGACCTTGCTTTCGGATCTACCGCCAAGCATATTCTATTAAGCTGCCAAGCAATCGCTTTCAGATCTCCTGCCAAGTGTTGCTTTCGACATGAGCTTACTATCCTTCTCACCCAAGGATAATAACCCAACCATGCAATGTGACTCACTTTGTGGTATGCATGAGTTCATTAATTTATAAAGTCATAACATAATTATTTTCAACTTTATGGCGATCAAGGAATTTCACACAAATCAATATTAAATTAAATAATCACTTAGAACAATTCTGGCTTCGATATTCTTAGGATTCTTTCAAGGAATTATTTTACATGCATATCGGTTTATCTTTTCCTAACTCTAGTGCAACTAATTTATAAGCACAACAAGTATAGCATTTAATGGAAATAAACTCACGATGCCATTGTCGTCTATTCCTCTAAGCGGATGAGTCGTTCACACACTCCACTTAATCATAATAGTTCTCGGGGTAAAGGAATCCTTCCTCGGGGTTACCTAACCAAAGAAAATACCCGCAATGAGTTTTTCTTGATGATTTTCTTGAATTTTGACAAAACAATGTCAAAGAACGTTAAAGTTCGTATAAAAGAATGTTCCAACTTAAAATGGCCATAACTTGGTCATTTTAACTGGGAATCGCATATAATATACCGATTTCTACCTACTCAAAAGATCTATCCATTTCCAAAATTATTTCCATCAAACGAAGCCATATAGGCTCCGAAACAGCGGTGACAAAATTCACCACGGATTTCCAAAAAAACAACTTTGGTTCAAGAAATCAAAATTTGTTTGATAAATACTTAGTTATCTATATAGTTGAAAAATTCTCTTTTTATAACTATATAACTCATATTTAAGCATGCTCAAGTGTCTTGTTGTCCAATTTATTTTTCTTAGGTAAAACAATGTTGGTTTGAAGCTTTTCGGAAATTGTTTTTGCAAATTTCTTTGAAATGAATACCTTGTTTTCTTTATTTTCTAAAAACGTTTATGTTGGTTTTATTTATCTTTTTCTAAGTGACCTTTGAAAATAAAATTTTCTACTTTCTAAGTTACATTAATACTATATTTGAAGTTTTCTAGGAAATATGCTATTCTTCATTTTTCTTGTGTAAATTCCTTTGTTTACTTGTTTTGCAAAAATCCTTACTTGATATTTCTCATTCTTTTTCTCATGTCTCATATTTTTCAAAAATAATCATCCATGCATGAAAATTTGTTTTCTTCATAAAAACAATGTGGAACAATTAAGGACTTTTTGTAGAAAAACTAATTTCTATAATCTTATTAACTTCTTCTTGTAACTTGAAAAGAAATAACTTTATTATTTTCAAACCATAAATTTTCTTTGCCTATTTGTTTGCAAAGGTCTTTACTTAAAAATTTCCTTAGTCATCCATCTTATTTTCTTTCTTATGAAAAGAACCATTTTTGTCAACAAAATATTTTTTTTGAAAAACAAGGTGGGATAATAAGGATCTAAGTGGCTTTTTAAAGTAAAAGTAGTTTATAAAATTATAGTGAGTTTTTTTGTAACATGAAAAGGAATGAGTTTATTTTGTGTTGCTTTATAGATTTTATACTTTACATAAACTTATTTCTAAGTGACAAAATTCTTCTTTTTGTTTAAATAAAATTATGGACAACAATCTAAATGAACATGATTATGAGAATAATAATAACCAAAATAACATAAAGCATAATAATAAAGTCAAGTATTGGAGTCTTAGCTTTTTCAAGGCTCCCGGGACTAAGAAGTAACTAGTCCCATAATAAATAAAATGAAAGAAAGAAAAGCTTGTTTTGACTTGATGAGGACAAGTCTAAGACTAGAGACTAGTCTTAAAAACAACTTGGAAAATAGTAAATTGCATGAAGTAAATAAATTGCAAGATCATGAGCTTATATGCTCTAAATAGTATATATAGCTATATAGATATAGTAGATAGTTATGAACATAAAAGAAACATAAATAACATAAGAGAAACATAAATGAATATAAAAGAAACATGAACATAAAGGAATTATGATTATGACAAAAACAAAGTATGAACCTATTGTTGCTTTCTTAACCTTCATGGTTTTAGAAAACACACATTAAGTTCATACTAAGTAGATGAACATGGAAACTTCTTGAAGAACTTTTACCTAAAGGAGATGAGCTAAAGAGACTTCTTGAAAGAACTTCTTGGAGAGAAATTCTTGAGAGATTTTGAGAGAGTAATTTTAGTGTAGAAGTGGTGTGAAAGAAGTGAAAGAGAAGGGGGGTATTTATAGGAAATTGAGGAGTGATTTTTGTGTGATTAAAATAAAGTGAAATTAAAACAAATTGAGGGCATTGAGAGAGGGGGGGCGCCGGCCATGCATGGGGGAGGGGTATTTGTTTTATTTTTTTGACTTTTTGAAGAAATAAAAGATGTAATATGTAAGGTAGATGTGATATAAAGTTATGGGAAAGGTAAAAAGTTAAGATTATAGGTTATGTAGAGTGTAAGAATAGGTGTAAGAAAAAGTAGAGATAAAAGAATAGTGTAGAATAGTAATGAATAGTGTAATGTAAAGTAGATATGACAATTAAAGTACCGGTAGTAAGAAAATACGCGTATAATAGCTATATCTGTTATTTTTACTTACCGAAAAATTACGAAACTGATATTTTTGGAAAACTTATATTTTTACGAGTCTAACGGTGTATTCGGAATATTTTTACTATTCCGGGCTTCCGGACACGTTTTTCGAGAACTGTGTCCGATCGGGTTCGAAGGACACCCGAATTTCGCGAAACTGAAATTTTTATAAAACCTATGGTTATTACGAACTTTCTAGATTATCCCAACTTCGTTTTCTAGGGCCAAAGAAAACGGCAATGCCAGATTTAGTTTGATACGGTAAACTAGGGTTTTGTTGACTTTTAGGGTTCCGTTTGACTTCCGGTTTAGGGTTTTATGCTAAACTGATTCCGAAAATTTTGGGGGTTTACACAAAACAAGTTTTCTTTCTTTCATTTTATTTTATTTTGGGACTAGTTTTCTTCTTAGTCCCGGAAGCCTTGAAAAAGCTAAGACTCCAATACTTGACTTTATTATTTATGTTTCATATTATTTCGTTTACTATTATTCTCATAATCACGTTCATTTAGATTGTTGTCCAAAAGTTTTAAATTCTAAAAATAATTTTGTCACTTGGAGACAAGTTTATGTAAAGTATAAAATTTACAAGATCACAAACATAAACTCATCCCTTTTCAGGTTATAAAAAGAACTCACTATAATTTTAGAAACTACTTTACTTTAAAAAGCTACTTCAACCTTTATTATTCCACTTTGTTTTTCAAAAGAAAATATTTGTTGATACAAAAATGGTTCTTTTTATAAAAAGATAAACAAAACAAATGGATAATGAATTTTCAAGTAAAGACCTTTACAAACAAATAGGCAAAGAAAATCTATGGTTTGAAAACAAAAATAAAGTTATTTCTTTTCAAGTTATAAGAGCAAAACCACTAAAATTTTAGAAACTACTTTACTACAAAAAGGTTTCTTGAGTCATATATTGATCTACTTTGTTTTTATCAAGAAAATAAATTTATATACATGGATGACTTCTATGAAAATATAAGGCATGAAAAAGGAATGAGAATTTTCAAATAAAGATTTTTGTAAAATAGACAAAGGAATTTGTGCAAAGAAAACTAATTAGGAAGGATAGTGCATTTTCTAAAAAATAGTAGAAACTTAAAAATGGGAAATTTTATTTTCAAAAGTTACTTAGGAAAAGATAAATAAAACCAACATAAAATGTTTTTAGAAAACAAAGAAAACAAGGTATTCATTTCAAAGAAATTTACAAAAACAATTTCCTAAAAGCTTCAAACCGACATTGTTTTACCTACGAAAAATAATTGGACAACAAAACACTTGAGCATGCTTAAATATGAGTTATATAGTTATAAAAAAAGAATTTTTCAACTATATAGATAACTAAGTATTTATCAAGCAAACTCTTGATTTCTTGAACCAAAGTTGTTTTGTTGAAAAATCCGTGGTGAATTTTGTCACCACTGTTTTCGGAGCCTATATGGCTTTGTTTGATGAAAATAATTTTAGAAATGGGTAAATCTTTTTGAGTAGGTAGAAATCGGTATATTATATGCTCGATTCCGAGTTCAAATGACCAAGTTATGGCCATTTAAGTTGGAACATTCCTTTATACGAACTTTAACGTTCTTTTGACATTGTTTTGTCAAAATTCAAGAAAAACATCAAGAAATACTTATTGTGGGTATTTTCTTTGGTTAGGTGACCCCGAGGAAGGATTCCTCTACCCCAAGGATTTTTACGACTAAGTGAAGTGGTGAACGACTCATCCACCTAGAGAAATAGTCGACATGGCATCGTGAGTTTATTTCCATTAAATGCTATACTTGTTGTGCTTGTAAATTAGTTGCACTAGAGTTAGGAAAAGATAAACCGATATGTATGTAAAATAATTGTTTGAAAGAATTTTAAGAATATCGAAGCCGGAATTGTTTTAAGTGATTGTTTTAGTATAATATTGATTTGTGTGAAATTCCTTGATGCCTTAAATTTGAAAATAATTATGTTATGACTTTATAAATTAATGAATTCATGCATACCACGAAGTGAGTCACATTGCATGTTGGGTTATTATCCTTGGGTGAGAATGATAGTAAGCTCATGTCGAAAGTAACACTTGGCGGGAGATCCGAAAGCAATTGCTTGGCGGCTTAATGGAAAATGCGCTTAATGGTAATTCGGAATGCTTGGTGATGAGTGCTCGCAAGCAAGAAAACTTTTTAATTAAAACTACTTGAATTGAGGTTATGTATCACCAAACCCCAAATGGAGGGCGCAAATCCATTCAACATATAGTTCCCGGAAAGCTATATGCTTGTTTGCTCACGTGTTTGATACATTACATATGTTTGATTAATCAACTTTTTTGAATCTTGTTACAAGAAGTTATTTATGAAAATAGTTCTCACTAAGCCTTTAGCTTATACCCCAATAGATATCTTTTGCAGTTTCCCTATCTATGGTTAAGGCCACGTGGACCATGCGGGCAGGTAATTTCTTTTTGGGTAATAGAAATTTAGATAAAGTGTAGTATTAGTAATAATGTATAAATACTCATGTAATAGATTAGTGATCAAGGGAGTATGTCCCTAAGTTTGTAAAATCATTGATATGAATGAATGATTATTCTGAATCCTCTTTTCTTAAATGTGTTATTCATATCTTCTTAAACTTCATATTTCCACATATGGTCCTCTAAAGTTGTGAAAGTACGCCTTACACTTAATATAAAAGCTTTTGGGAATGGCTAAGGTTGTCATACTTAAGCTTTAATATTGAGTGTGGCGGACTGTCACGTTTAAGGTACCCTTTGGGGCGTGACAGCAGGCGACTTCATGTCCTCACATCATTGTTGAATGATCGACCAACATTTTCTTGGGTTTTATCTTCCTTTTGTGTGGGGATTTTAAATCTTAAACTAGAGATTGCTTGTTTGTTTTTTGGTAGTCTTATTCTCTTATCTAACTAGGTGTGACAATAGAATGTGTTGCTTTGGGATCCAAGAGAGCAAAACATTCTGTTATACTACTGAAAGCCTCTTACGTATTTGGTAGACGATTATTACTCCTATTCTCTTATTCATCCATATAAAGAAAACTTTAAACTTTCGCGTTGCTTGAAATAAAGAAACAACATCAACAAAAGAGGGTTGGAGGCTTACTGGTTCCCATGTTGCTGTTATAGCCTCTAATGCACTCCAAGGCAGCCAAGTTTCCATCCTCTTTGTTTACTTCTTCTCTTATCCATCGTCCCTCCAAATTGTAGATTCGAATTTCCAAAGCAGTGGATCTTGGTTTACTTTCACTTCCACTTCCATTTTCTTTCTCAATCCTTATAGGAACGACTCCTTCTGCTGATCTTGACAGAATATTCCTCCTTATGGACAATTGTTGGCAAAATGCCCTTTTTGATTGCAGACACGGCAAGTATTAACTCGTTTGTTTGGGCATCTTGATATCTTATGGTCTTCACTTCCACAGATGAAACACTTTCCAAATAACTGAGGGCACTTCTTAGGGTAATGTGCTCCATTGCACTTCCAACACTGAACATTTCTTGGTGTGAACCTTCTGCCGTCGTTATTGTAGTTGTTGGAGATCTTGAATTTCTTTGGTGAGGGTATGAAACTGGGTTCTACATAAATCTTCTTCTCAACCATCGGGTCCCTTCTTCTTCTTTTCTTCCTCTTCTTTTCCTTGTTCCTTCTATGATTCGAGCTCTTTCCACCAATTCTCGAAAATTTCTTATGTCAAATTCTTCCAACCTCATTCTTAGATCTTCATCTAATCCTCCTATAAAGACTTGTCTTTTCAATTCCTCGCTGTACTTGTACGAATTAGGGGCATATTGTAGCAATCTACTGAATTCGGTCTCGTATTGCCCGATTGTTCTCCCCTTTTGAGCAATTTGCAAGAAGTTCGCACTATATCTTACTCGTAAACTTCCTGGGAAATAATTTTCCAAAAACTCATGTCTAAACATTTCCCAAGTGATTAGAGTTATTAGCTCTCTTTTCTTTGACTCCCACCATATCCTAGCGTTTAGACGAAGCATGAATGTTCCATACTTAATTTGCAGGTGGGGCGGAACTTCATATGCATCAAAAGACATCTCAATTTGGGAAAGCCAATCTTCGGCCTCCTCCAACTTATCATAAACTCCTTCAAAGTAGCGCTTGCTTTTGATGAAGTCAGGTAACATGCTTTTATATGGCCTTGGCGGTGGGGTGGATGTAGAGATGCACTTTGGCTATGCATGTTCCTATGCACAGATGCCTCTATTGACGCTTGTTGTGGCGGCGGTGTTGGTATAGACGATGGCGTTGTTGCTGGTGCTGCCTCAGGTATAGGTGCTTGTGCTAGTATGTTTTGCCTAATTTCTTCTAACACGTGGGTCAGATGTCTTAATGTGGTGTGTAAGTCCATCTGAGGTGCAGTGGCTCTTTGATCAGCAAATTGATCCGCTTTAACATCTGGTTGATTAAAGGCGCTTTGTTCCTGCCTTCGTCTACTTCTATTTCGGCTGTTTAAAACTTTCCTAAGTCAGGTTTTATAAAGTTTTGATAACTTAATTAAATTTTTGCCGGAAATTGGTGGGTATAGCGGAAACTTTAATATGCGTAAAAGCTAATAAAATTTAAATCAAGACAATTTCTGAAATCAAACTTAAAACATCATTATAGAAATAAAATTCATACATGAAAATAGAAATGTTCAAAGGAAATCACAAAAAAAAAAAAAGAAAATTACATAGAAAACATCAAAACATTGTTCCGAAACTAAAGGATAGACTAAGATCACGGATCTAGTCTATGGTTACAAAATCTAAGCTGGACTTCCAGGGTTATACTCAATCCTCTTTCTTCCTCTCTTCATCCTGGGTTCCAATCCTTCATGAATTGCCTAAAATATTTCCTTCTTTTTTGGGCTGCCTCCCTTGACCTTTCATGTACGTCGGTTAGTTCATCCCTAGACAATTCTAGTACTATGTCATGGATGGTTTTCCAAGTAACAGCTCCATCTGTCTCCATGTTGTTATTCTCATTGGGCGGAGTACTATCCGTATTCATGGCTGAGTTTGATTCTTGCCTTCCTTGAGTCTGTCGTCCCATTAAGTAGCGGATGATCCTTTCTTCAGTGCTATTATGGGGTTCTTCCTCTTCAACAGTGGTCTAGTTTTCTTCTTCTGGTCCTGCTTCATTGTCTTCCTCTGGGTCTTCTTTAGAATCTTCACTCTCTTCATCTTCTTCCATAGGCTCCTCCCTAATTATCAATCCATCATCTCGTAGACGTAGGGGCTCGTTCATCCTTAGTTAAATTCCCATAAAGGCAGGCGGCTTCGTGGGCACTTAGGTTGGGGGTTGTAGCACTTCCTGGTACACTCCATGCCAGTGGAAAATGTCGTTGATGTCTGCCTTCATCCATTCGAGATGATCCATCAAGTTATCATGGGCGTAAACGAACATGGGTCCAATTTTCCTCCATGTTTGGAAATCCAGTGAAGTTCGTCCTCCGTCTTCTCTAAGGACAAATGTTACTTCCTTTAACATAGGTCTATCTTCAACAATGGCAGCGACACGTTCTACGACGTATATCATTTCCAACTCGGTCATTTTCTTTCTTATAGGGCAGTTGTGAGTAGTCTGCACTACTTCCATCCATTCAGTTTGCATCATTCCCCTCTTCCATATTTGGAACATTTCCCGGACGGTCTTAGGTTGTCCTGCTAGGGCAAACTCCTCACATAAAACTCTAAGTCTCAATCGATGGTCCTCTGGTGTTTCGAAAGGTCATTTTCGAAAATTCTTAGCTTGAAGACGGGCCTCATCTATGGTGATCTATGTAAAAGAAAGAGATTAGAAAAACTTATTCTACCCATTCTATTTCATCTAAGTCTTTCTTACTCTATTCAAAGTCAATTCTTCCTTAAGTCCAATTCTATACTTATGATTCCTAGGTTCTTAACCATGCTCTCATACCAACTTAAACTGGCATGCCCCAACGGGTACCCTAAACGTGACAGTCCGCCACACTCAATAATAAAGCTTAAGTATGACAACCTTAGCGTGCTTTCACAAATTTAGAGAACCATATATGAAATTATGAAGCTTAAGGAGATATAAAAATATATTAAGAAAAGAGGATTCATAATAAACATTTATTCACAGCAATGGTTTTACAAACTTAGGGACATTTCCCTTTGATCACTAATCTATTACAAGACATTTGTACATTTTCTCTAATATTAAACTTCATCAAAAATTTCTTTATCTCAAAAGAAATTACCTGCCCGCAGGGTCCTCGTGGTCTTAACCATAAGTAGGGAAACTACAAAAGATATCTATAGAGGTATAAGCTAATAGGCTTAGTGAAAATTATTTCCATAAATAACTTCTTATAACAAGATTTCAAACAAGTTGTTTAAACAATCGAATGTAATGCAACATACACGTGAGCAAACAAGCATATAGTTTTCCGGGAACTATATGTTAAATGGATTTGCGCCCTCCATTCGGGGTTTGGTGATACTTAACCTCAAAACAAGTAGTTTTAATTAAAAAGTTTTATGCTCGCGAGCACTTATCGCCAAGCATTCCGAATCTACTTGATTTAACCTTGCTTTCGGATCATCCGCCAAGCATTTCCCTTAAGCCGCCAAGCAATCGCTTTCGGATCTTCCGCCAAGTGTTGCTTTCGACATGAGCTTACTATCCTTCTCACCTAAGGATAATAACCCAACATGCAATGTGACTCACTTCGTGGTATGTGTCACGCCCCGAAGGGTACCCTAAACGTGGCAGTCCGCCACATATAATATCAAGGCTTAAGAATGGCTACCTTAGTCACGCGAAAGCCTTAGTATTATATGTAAGACGTCTAACACGGTAATAGGAGACGCTTTTGGAAAGCATAGTTTAAGCAAGTAAGGATAAACATACAAGAATCCAGAAATAAATATATCATATCATAAATAACCAAAGGTCTGTTACATAATTTCTTAGGGGCATACCCCCGATAAATCCAAGGATATAGATAAACTTCATATCATCCAAAATTAAAGATTTCAAAGGAATTCTAATCTAAGTCTTCGAGTAGATTTCCTCCAAAAGCTTCAATCACATAACGTATACAGATACTGGAAGACCTCGGGCACAAAATTTGGTGTTCCTGACAATACAAATATCTATAGGGGTGTAAGCTTATAGGCTTAGTGAGTAATCCCAAAATTCATACTCAAATAAAATTTATCAATCAAGTTTATTATTCAAACGTATGAAATGCGACAACCACGTGAGCATACAAGACATATGACTTTCCGGAATCATATGTTGAATGAATTTACGCCCTTCATTCGGGGTTGGGGATTCAGCCCAATTACAGCCACAACTTTTAAAAACACATTTATAGATCTTACCGGCTCCTATAAGCCATCAAAAAAAAATTTTGTAGTTTATTACAGGCTCCTACTAGCTACCAAAAACTTGTAGTTATTACAGGCTCCTACTAGCCACTTACATGATATACCGGTTATGTCTACCACCACTATTATACACTTGTCCCACCAATTGTATAGTAGCAAATGCAATGTGACTCAACATATGAAGTGTATGAGTAATTTCTTTAATTAAAGTCTAGTAATTACATTTAGCTTCTTTCAAGTGATCAACCAATTTCAAACACTTCAAGATGTTAATGCTCATACAATCTTTATTACAAACAATTCGAGATTCGATATACTTAGTATTCTTTCAACATATTATCATACACTTTCGTTTTATTTTTCTTAAGTTCTAGTGCAACTAACTTTACAAGCACAATCAAGAGTATGAGAAAATTAACGGGAAGTAACTCACTCGGCCATGGTGACACCTTTCTTGAATTGGATGGGTCGTTCAGAACTTTCACTTAATCGTAATAATCCTCGGGGTACAAACAATCCTCCTCGTGAGTATCTAGTCAAGAAAAATACCCAAAATGAGTATTTCATAAAATTCTATCCTTGAAGATTCTATTCTTTTCTTAAATTCATAGTAAAATCGCATAAGGGGAAATTCCAACTTAAAATGGCCATAACTTGTTCATTTTAACTCGGAATTTCGCGTATTATATATCGTTTTCTACCTACTCGAAAAGATCTACGTATTTCTAAGCTTATTTCCATAAAACTAAGTCATTTTGGTTCTGAAAAGATAGCAATCAGATTTGCCACTAATTTGTAAACACTTGTTTTCCTTCTTGTAAACAAAGCTCATTTTGAAAAGATAACATTTCAATTATTTTGTAAAATTTTTAGAGGTATATTTGTAATGACTCATAACAAATGTATGAAGTAAATGAAGTTGTCTCAACCTAAAAAAAAGTAAGGTTTTAAAAGTCTTTGATTTTGAGATTCTATTTTACTTTTGGAAGATCTTTTAGTTATTAAGATAAAGATTTTATTTCTAAATGAAATCTCTTGTAATTTCTTTGATTTCCTAAAGTGTGGTTTTATTTTCTAAACTTGGATTTCAAAAGTAGCAAAATGACATTTTTAGTGTTTCCAAAAGAATTTCTTCTTCTTGATAAAAGATAAATTTTCATAAAACATTTTGTAAGAAAAATCATTCCCATATATGTTCATGGGTCTTTAAGAAATCCATTTTTTTCCATATTTTTTCTTTTAGAAAGAATCTTTAATTTCAAGAAAACACTTTCTCATTGATTTTTGTTGAGACAAAAATCATTATGTTCATGCATGAATATGAATCATAAGCTATGGAAAAATAATAACTTGAAAGCTTTAAGTAAATAATCAAGTATTGGGACCTTAGCTTCATCAAGGTACCCCGGGACTAAGAAAAGACTAGTCCCAAAAAGAAATTGTTTTGACTTGATGAGGACAAGTCTAAGACTAGAATGACTAGTCTTAAAATCAACTTGAAATTAAATAACTTGAAATGAAGTAAATAAATTGCATGAAAGATAAATAAATTGTAAGACAATGAGCTTATATGCTCTAAATAATATATATAGTTATATAGATATATTAGATAGTAGTAACATAAAGGAAATATAAAGAACATAAAGGAAATATAAGGATCATAAAGGAACATAAAGAGATTGATATTATGAACAAAAACAAAGTATGAATCTAATGTTGCTTTCTTAACCTTCATGGTTTTAGAAAACATACACTAAGCTCATACTAAGTAGATGAACATGAAGAATTCTTGAGAATTTCTTACCTAAAGGAAACTAAACTTAAGAAGACTTCTTGAGAGAACTCTTGAAAGAATTTGAAGAGATTTTGAGAGAGTAACTTTAGTATAGAAGTGGTGTGAAAGAAGTGAAGGTATGGGGGTATTTATAGGAAAATGTGGGAGATAATTTGTGTTAATTAAATAATTGAAAAATAAAACAATTGAGCATAAAGAGAGAGGGAGGCCGGCGCTATTTTGAGGGCATGGGGAAGAGAAAAATTAATTTTTTTGTCTTTTGATTAATTAAAGTAAGAAATGAAAGATGTGAAGTTGTATTGGAAATGAAAATGTAAGAAATAGGTGTATGGTTTGTAAGAATAGGTTGTAAGAAAAAGTAGAGATAGATGAATAGTGTAGAATAGTAGAAAATAGTGTAATGTAAAAGTAGACATGACAATTTAATACCGGTAGTAAGAAAATACGAGTATAAAAGCGACATCTGATATTTTTAGCTACCGAAAAATTACGAAATTGATATTTTTGGAAATCTTATATTTTTACGAGTCTAACGGTATATTCGGGATATCTTTCCTATTCCGGGCTTCCGGACCCATTTTTCAAGAACTGTGTCCGTTCGGGTTCGAAGGACATCCGAATTTCGCAAAACTGAAACTTTTATAAAACCTATGGTTATTACGAACTATTCAAGCTAATTTTTCCAACTTCGTTTTCTATGACTTGAGAAAACGGCAATGCCGGAGTTAAACGGTTACAGTAAACTAGGGTTTTGTTTGACCTAAGAATCCGTTTGACTTCCGTTTAGGGTTTAGGTATTTAATCTTGGATCGAAAATTTCGGGGATTTACAGTATGCATGAATTCATTAATTTATAAAGTCATAACATAATTATTTTCAGATTTAAGGCGATCAAGGAATTTCACACAAATCAATATTATACTAAAACAATCACTTAAAATAATTTCGGCTTCGATATTAAAATTCTTTCAAAGAATTATTTTACATACATATCGGTTTATCTTTTCCTAGTTCTAATGCAACTAATTTACAAGCACAACAAGTATAGCATTTAATGGAAATAAACTCACAATGCCATGTCGACTATTCCTTTAGGGGGATGAGTCGTTCACACACTCCACTTAGTCGTAATATTCTTCGAGATAAAGGAATCCTTCCTCGGGGTCACCTAGCCAAAGAAAATACCCATAATGAGTATTCCTTGATGATTTTCTTGAAACTTGAAAAACAATGTCAAAAGAACGTTAAAGTTCGTATAAAGGAATGTTCCAACTTAAAATGGCCATAACTTGGTCATTTTAACTCGGAATCGCACATATAATATACGATTTCTACCTACTCGAAAAGATCTATCCATTTCTAAAGCTATTTTTGTCAAACTGCACCATTTAGGCCCCGAAACAGTGGCGACAAAATTCACCACGAATTTTTCCAACATAAAACAACTTTGGTTCAAGAAATCAAAATTTGTTTGATAAATACTTAGTTATCTATATAGTTAAAAAATTCTCTTTTTATAACTATATAACTCATATTTAAGCATGCTCAGGTGTTTTGTTGTCCCATTATTTTTCTTAAGTAAAACAATGTTGGTTTGGAGTTTTTAGAAAAATATAATTTTCAAAATTGTTTTTGTAAAGTTCTTGAAATGAAATACCTTGTTCCCTTTTGTTTTCTAAAAATGCTTTATGTTGGTTTTATTATTTTTCTTAAGTAACTTTTTGAAAATAAAATTTTCTATTTTCTAAGTTTTCTACTCTAATACTATTTTGGAGTTCTTAGAAAAGATGCTATTCTTCATATTTATTTTTCTTGTACAAATTCTTTTGTCTATTTGTTTGCAAAAATCTTTACTTGAAAATTTCTCATTCTTTTCTCATGCCTTATGTTTTTCATAGAAATCCTCCATTCACAAAAGTTTATTTTCTTGATAAAACAAAGTGGAACAATATGTGACTTAAGAACCTTTTTTTTTATATAGTAAAGTAGTTTCTAAAATCTTAATGGTTTCCTCTTGTAACTTGAAAAGAGATAACTTTATTTTTTTTTCAAACCATAGATTTCCTTCTTTACATAAACTTGCTTTAATGTGTTAAAATTTTCTTTTTGTCAATTTATTTTTAGAACTTGAAACTTTGGATAACAATTTAAATGAACATAAACTATGAGAAAATACTAGCAAGTAAAATAACATAAGTAATAAAGTTAAGTATTGGAGTCTTAGCTTTTTCAAGGCTCCAGGGACTAAGAAGTAGACTAGTCCCAAAATAAAATAAAATGAAAGAAAGAAACTTGTTTTGACTTGATGAGGACAAGTCTAAGACTAGAGACTAGTCTTAAATTAACAAGGAATAAGTAAATAAATTGCAAGGAATTAATAAATAAATTGCAAAAGGAAGTAAATAAATTGCATTGCATAAAAGTAAATAAATTGCAGTGAGCTTATATGCTCTAAAGGTTATGTGTATATATATAGATAATAATTTTTAGATATAGAAGCAATAATATGAACATAAATAGATTTTTCATGAACAAGAACAATACATGAACATAATATAGCTTCCATAACTTGTAGTCTTTGGAAACTCATACTATGGTCATGTAAAGTTACATGACATGAAGAAGAAGAAAATGAAAGAAGGTAGTTACCTAAAGAAGACTTTGGTATGGTTATGTGGTTATAGGTTTTAGTTGTTGGTAGAGGTTGTTGTAGAATTATTTTGAGAGAGTTTTGGGATGGTATTTTGAGAGAGTTTTGAGAGGAGAATTTGAGAGAGTTTTGGTAAGAAATTTGTGGGTAGTGAATGTGTGAAAGAAGTGAAAGAAGAGGGAGGTATTTATAGGAAAATGTGGAGTGATTTTCGTGTGTTTAAAATAAAAGAAAATTAAAACAAATTGATGAGTGAGGAAGTAGGGGGGGCGCCGGCCATCTTGATGTAGAGGGGGAGTGATGTTATTTTTTTGACTTTTTGTTAAATAAAAGATGTAATATGTAACGTAGATGTGAAATAAAGTTATGGAAAGGTAAAAAGTTAAGGTTATAGGTTATGGAGTGTGTAAGAATAGATGTAAGAAAAAGTAGAGATAAAAGAATAGTGTAGAATAGTAATGATTAGTGTAATGTAAGATAAATATGACTAATAAAGTACCAGTAGTAAGAAAATATGCGTATAAATGCGATATCTGTTATTTTTGCTTACTGAAAAATTACGAAACTAATATTTTTGGAAAACTTATATTTTTACGAGTCTAACAGTGTATTCGGAATATTTTTACTATTCCGGCTCCTGGACATGTTTTTCGAGAATTGTGTCCGATCGGGTTCGAAGGACACCCGAAATTCATAAAACTGATATTTTTATATAACCTATGGTTATTACGAACTATTCTAGCTAATCATCCCAACTTCGTTTTCTAGGGCCAAAGAAAACGGCAATGCCGGACTTTATTGGTTACGGTAAACTAGGGTTTTGTTAATATTTAGGATTCTATTTGACTTCCGGTTTAGGATTTTATGCTAAACCGGTTCCAAAAATTTGGAGGTTTACATATGCTTTACTGATGCATTTCATATGATTGTTAATAAACTTGTTTGATATGTGGTAAGTTCTGGTTATTCACTAAGCCTATGGTTTCGCTCACACTCCAATAGTCCTTTCAGGTTTACACTTAAGCCATGGCTTGTTACTTCTAGGAATTTAGCTCCGGTAAGAACTTCAAGACTGGAGGTTAATGGAAATTATGGTATAAGTTTTTTAGTTTTATTTTTAGTCTAAGTTAGTTAGTATTTAAACTATCAGTTATGTATTTTTAGATTTTTTAAAAAGACAGTATGATTTGTGATATTATATTCAAGCATTGAAATGATAGTTATTTATTAATTTCTGGCTTACATGTATTTGTCATTTCTTATCAAAGCAACTAAAAGATCATGTTGTTTGAAAACATCTCATTCTCTGAAGGTAATCTAGTAATAGTATTTAAGTGTAGCTTGTTTGCTACTACTAGGGTACCCTTAGTGCATGACAGTTTTAAGTTGGTATCAGAGCGTGGTTGCTAGTATAAGAAAGAAAAATATATGAAAGAAATAAATTGGAAAATGTAGTATGTTTAGATCCAATTAGAATCCTTTAGTTTAGTTAAGTAGTTATGGATAGTGTTAGATACACAACTAGGGATAGAATCTGTATGATTACTAATCATACAAATTTTATTATGTGCAGATTAATCGATTGTTTGCCATATTAAATGGAAAATTTTTCGTATGATGGAGGAATAGACACTTAGAAACTACAGGTGTCAATTGAGATTCCACGTAGAGGACCTAGCTTTGTATGGAATTATAAAGACCTTGGATGAGATTCTTAGTACATGGAAGAGAAGTCTATAACCTTTTCTAAAGAATTATCTATTTTTTATTGAAAGGCCTTTCCCAACAACAGAACAACTATAGAAACTCTTTACAGATTTGAGAGATTAATTATCCAGGAAGGTGGAGGCTTGGAAATAGATAATATAGCTTTTATAGTATTAGCCAGATCATTGAGGCCTAATCCACCATATTTTAGAGTTTAGATACCAAGTAGAGGAGATTGGATATATGCACATGGCATTAGATACGATCATACTCTGGTTCAGGAGGACACCGCCTATGATGATGACTAGATGCTGACTCATGTGATCAAATGCAATTTTCTCAAGGATGTCTTGTCAGATAGAGCCCATTATTCTAAGAGAGGGAAGTGAGTCCAAACGTCTTCCTGAACCACCTATTAAGAGAAAGCAAGCAACAGTTCAGACCATAGTTTATATGCAGAGCATGATTACAGCCTTGCTAGATGAGAAGGAAGGATAGAAAAGAAGGATGGAAGCAAAAAAATATGTCTCTAATTACAATTATGCACGATGGATTAGGACCACACATGGAGGGTAGATTGAAAGAGATGTACAACCACCTAGCTCCATGGATGAGCAGAGGCTTGCTCCTAGAGGTACTCAGATAAGGGCTATAGATCTGACATTAGCGCCACCAGGGGATCGACAGGGGAGGATTGATATCAGCGACAGTAGCTCTAAGAAGGAGGATGATTACCCTTAGTTAGGTCCCTAGGAGAAGGGCAAAAGACATTTGTACCCTAGGCTATAGAGTCAGATCCAGCTTTGAGTTATGATATGTTTGTTTTGATGGATGATATGATAGGTGTGATATATTGATGGACTTTTGTTGGTATGTATGTATATGTAGTACATGCTATGTATGGAGACGGCTATTAATCTTTGAATGATAGTAGTAGTGGATGATATTAAGAGTAGAGTGAGTGCAATTTTTGGAATTTACATAATGCACTAACCATGAGAAACTTATGTATGTTTTGTATATGTATATATAAGTGATATATATATATATATGAATGTCTTTGTAAACCCTTAAATTTTAGGGTAATTTCGAGTTAAAACCCTAAACCGGAAAGTCAACTCGAAACCCTAAGTCATCAAATCCCTAGGAAACCCTAGTAGTTTAGATCTAGCAACCCCGTGTTCTTAAACCACGAAGTCAAAATATGAGTGAAGAGTATAGATTGGTTCGTGATAATATTAGGATGCTTAAGAATATCAGATTAGTGAATTTTCGACCTATTACGAACCCGATCAGATACAGACTTTGAAAACCATATCACGAGGCTCGAAATACTCAAAATATGTTATTAGTACTGTTAGACTCATAATTTCATAAGATTTCCAAATATATCATTTACATAATTTTTTGGATTATAAAAGTTATAGTTATAGCCACTTTATCATATTTTCTTTACTACCGGTACTTTAATTGCCTAATCAACTTTTTTATTTTTAATCACACTATTCACAAGTACAACCACCCATACCCTATTCTTACATCCTTCCAACATATTCTTACAATTTACATCATTTCATTACATTTACTTTTCCAATACATTTTATTACATAAATTACTTTTAAATTTGAACTTATTACACAAAACAAATATCAAACAACTCTCTCTCTCTCTCCCCTATCAAGTTGGGACCCCCTCCCTTTTTTCTCCCTCAATTTGTTTTATTTTATTCATTTTATTTAACATACAAACCTTAATCCACTTTTCTATAAATACCCCTTTATACCAACTTCATTTCACTTTCTTTCTTCCTTTACAAAAATCAACTTTTGGAACAAGGTTTTTCTCTCCCTTTTCTCCTCTTTTCTTGCCGTGACTTATACACACATACACAAAAATAATTTTTTTTCATGTTTCTTGTTCCAAACATTTCATAGATAGTAGATCTTGATCCTACTACCATAAAACATGTTATGGCAAGATCATACATGTGTGGATCCACTCAAAATCCCTATGAGCTTTATGCTAGGGATGTGGAAACACTTGAACATGAGATCCTTGCCATCACAATGTTGTAGATCTTGTTATCTATGTTGTTTTTCAATTACTGTGCTTTATTATTGAGTTATGTTGTTATTATTAATGTTTTGTGCATGTATTCATCATTTGACCCTATTACATAATAATCAAAGTACATTTGCATTTATGACTAGTATAATAAACTAGATCTAGTGTTTTGAGTTCATAAATACCTTAGGTTTTTGTTTTATGTACATAAAGAATTTATAGTAACATGATAATAGTCGGAAAATGTTAGAAAGCTTAAGATCCATTTTAGTTTCAACAAAAAATAATAATTTTTGGAAATTCGGATCTAAAATGAACCCTATATAGAAAAGCTATTCTTCAACTTCAAAATGAGTATTTTGCATAGAAAATGAAAGGTTTAGAGAATAGATATCATAAATGAGTGGTTTTGATGAGTGAAGCTTAGATCTACTAAGAGATATTTTCAAAACAAAGAGAAGCTTACAAAAGTTATGTTAGCATTATGTTTCAACCCCAACAACAAACTTGAAATTCATAATAAGGAAAGCTTGATATGTGAACACCTATTTTTCAACCCAAAAACAAGATTTTTATTAAAGAAATGGAAGTTTTAAGGAGTAGGTTTGATTAAGAGTTACTTTTAGAAAGATTAAATGAGTTTTACAAAGAAACAGTCTCAAATATAAATTTCAATATTCGGATTTAAAAATGACATCTACTTAAACAACTATTTCAAAATGCCAAAATGAGGATTTTAATGGAAAAATAAAAGTCCTAGGGAATACATGTAATAAAAACCTAATTTTGACAAGGATAAATGAAATTTATCAAAGTATAATCCTAAAACAAGGAAATGTTTCAAAATATAGATTAAACAATGTTTGCAATACTTAAAAATTTTGTAAAATTCATAACTAGATAAACCCCCTATGAAAACATTTATTTTCCAACTCCAAAATGAAGAATTTTATTAACATAATGAAGGTGTTAAGCAAATAGGTCATTAAGGTTGAGTTTTGATGAAGACAAGTGTGATTTTGCAAAGAGTGAAACTAGTTTTCTTAAATCTATTAATTTCTAAAGTTTTACAAAGCAAAGGTTTTCTAAAGGAATTCTTGATATCATATATCATTGAGGACATACATATAGATAGCTCATCTCATGACATTCATGATAGCAACTTGTAGGTAATGCATGTACATACAATGCACTTGGTAGAAAGAAAGCTAGGAAAATGGTGTCTTACACATCCCATAGAGCATTGTCTAAGTACATGAAGAAATAGATTAACCAACACCCATAAATCATGCATGATATTGAGTTATTTATGTATATAAAAGAGTCTTTCAAAATATAATGATAGCTAAGTATCTATCAAAGCTTTGGAATGATGCTTAGATTGAAATTAGAAATTGATTTATGGGTTAGGAATTTTGTATAGCATTCTGTACCGTACTTTTCATGGATCAAATGACCATGTTTGAAGGAAATAACTTTAGAAATAGATAGCTCTCGTCGAATAGGTAGAAATCGGTATATAATATGCGAAATTCCGAGTTAAAATGATCATGTTATAGCTGTTTTAAGTTGGAATTTCTTCTTAGACGAACTTGTTAGAATAGAATTTGTAAGTTCACTCAAACTTTGTAGAAATACTCATTGGAGTTATTTCTTTTGATTAAGAGACTTTGGAGACGGACTAGACCTTCTCGAAGACTATTTACGATTAAGTGGATTTTCGCGCCATGGCAAAGTGAGTTCACTATCTTTAAATTACATGCTTATGATTGTATTTCTAATGATAGTGGCATTAGAATTAGGGCAATGTAAAATTGGAATGTGCTTGTGAGTTCTATTTGATTGAATCGATGATAAGAATATCGAAATGGGAATTGTTATAAATATTTGTATGATTTAATATAGCATTGAAGTGTCTGCAATATCTATGATCGCCTTTAATTTGCATAATTAATATGCCATGATCTTATAATTAAATTGACCATGCATACCATATGTTGAGTCATATTACATTTGTTATTATACCTTTGTAGAAGAAGGCATAATAGCTAGACAACGAATGGGCCAGAAAACTCGAATGTTAGCATAATAGCTTGAATTAAAATGGAGGTGGTTTAGGCACTTGTATCAACTACAAAATTAGTGAGTGGGTGGGCACCTGAATCAACCACTATATAAATGAGAAAAATTGAAATCTATGGTTATATGGGCCTGAAACACCTAACCTCGAATGGAGGGCGTAAATTCATTCAACAAAGGATTCCCGAAAAGTCTTATGTATTGTGTGCACACATGCTTGTGTATTTTATATAATTGATAATATAACTTGTTTGCCCTATTGTATGATGAAGTATTTAATTTAGAAGTGAAACCCACTAAGCTCTTAAGCTTATACCCTTATAGTTTCCTGTTGTAGTATGATTATTTATGGCTATCCCCAAGAGGCTACTTTTCTCAGGGAAAGGTTTTGGAATTTAAGAAGCTTTTTGAAGAAGTCGGGACTTAAATGTTAGAGATAAGCTTCTAGTTGAATCTCCTTAATCTATATATATATATATATATATATGTTGTAAAAGACTTTTGTGGACCTAAGGACTCTTAATATTTTGATGGAGGTATGTCCCTTAAATTTTGTAATAAATTAATATGGTTATAACTGTTATGATTTATATTCTTATCGCTATGATTGTCTTCTTAAACTATTTCAATTCAAAGTAAGGTCCCCTACATGGTGAACGTAAGCCTTACACTCGGTATCTAAACTCACAGGATGACCGAGGGTGTCGTACTTGAGTTTAAATATCGAGTGTGGCGGACTATCGCGTTTAGAGTACCATTTAGGGCATGATAGTTTAAGTTGGTATCAAAGCATGGTTAAGAGTCTACAATCATAACTTTAATTAATAGAGTTGAGGAGGAATAAAAAAAAAAGACTAAGATAGAGTAAAAATATAAAAGTAAAGGAAGACTTAGATAAGAATAACATGGGTAGCATGGGTTTACAATTCTAATCCTTGCCTCTTTTGTGAATAGCTTACTCTTGGTGAAGCCCGCATAGTGGCAGGGCAAATACGTAAGCAATCCGATGAGTCTTTGGTCGAATATTGTTTAAGAACAGGGTCTTATGCAAAGAATTCGCTTTAGCTAGCCGCCCTAGGTCAATCCGAGAAATGTTTAATTTGTGGAAAAGGGGTTTGATGAATACCGAGTAGCACAAGGTCGTGACCGACATAGAATACTGCCCTATAAGGAGGAAATGTTGGTCAAAGCTTGAAGTGATTTATGCGCTAGAGAGCATTGCTATTTATAAGATAGGGCAACTTATGTTGCAAGAAGCTACCTTTGTGTTAAGAAACGGAGGAAAACAAACATTTCCCGATTTTCAAACTTGGAACCCAATTAGATATCCGTTTGTTTATGCTCATGACTTGCTAGGGGATCATACTGATTGGCTTCGAGCGGATGCTCAAAGTCACTTTTTTTTATGGGGAGTGTACGAGGAGATGCTACCCCTACCAGCTGATATGGCCCAACCACCTCCACTAAGTCAAATCAGTTATGAACCCCATTAGGAAGAAGTGGATGAGATAGAGGATGAGGTTGTTACCCCATCTAAAGGAAATGAGGATGAAGAAGGAGAAGAAGAAGAAGTAGTTTACAAGAAGAGAATGTGAGCATTGAAGGAAGCGAGACTCATGTTTTGACCGCAAGTCCAAGCTGAATTTTGTAGTTGCGACCTTAAAAGATAAATCATAGTAGCTTTTGTTATTTTCGGGATGTTGCCTGTTGTTGTTGCTTTGTTATGTTTTTTTGAATTGTTATGCATTGCTTTCAATTTCAATGTAAAGGCTCTTATACCTACAATTTGAAGTTTCAATGAAAATTATGTTATGTTTTATGAAATTGAGATTTCTTTATTTAAGTTTCTTAAAATTATACTTTGCATTTATGTTACTCGCTTACACAAGAATTTTCGACATTTTCGAATCTCGATTTAAAATGTTAATAATGATATTGGAAAAATGCTTAACTAAGTTAAATAAAATGTAAAACAGCCGTGGTAGAGGAAGGAGACAACAAGAACAAAGTGCGTCTAATGAACCAAATGTGGAAGGGGAACAATAAGCGGTACCGCTACCAAATCCACCAATGGTCGATGCTCAAGTCGCTTTGCAAGCGACTTTAGGGCAACTGGCACAAGTGCTTGAGGCCATTCGACAAACTATGCCAACTCCTGCTCTTACACCCACTCCACCACCCTTAGCACAACAACCATCGGTAGCTATGCCAATGCATGAAAACGTACACTTCCACACTGTACCCTTACCTCCAGCACCACCACCGAGGCCATACAAGAGCTCCTTACCTGAGTTCATAAGGAGTAACAGATACTTTGAGGGAGCCTTTGGAAAACTAGATGAGGCCAGGGAGTGGTTGGCCTAAGTAGCGCGATCATTTGATGCTTTTGAAGTATCCTACCACTTAAGAGTTAATTATGGCACTTACCTGCTAAGACTGGGTGCAAGGGTATAGTGGGAATCCAAGAGGAGGGAGCTTATGCCACCTGTTAAATGGGAGATATTCTGCTACGAGTTCCTTCAGAATTAATTCCCTGGAAGCCTTTGGGTACAGTATAGTACGGATTTTCTACACATCTCACAAAGGGGTCGCACAGTGGAACAATATGAGACCTAGTTTAGTAGGCTACTCCAGTATGCCCCGGACTCGTACAAATATAGTGAGAAACTAAAGAGGCAAGTTTTTCTAAATGGTTTGGATGAGGGTATGAGAGTGAGACTTAAGGAGTTCGACATCAAGACTTTAAGGAATTGGTTGAGAGAGCCCGGATTGTTGAAGGGGCCAAGAAGAGAAAGACAAAGACCACGAATAGGACACCATCTATGTTTAGAAGAAAGTTTCATGGGGGGTCAAGTTCAAGGTTTCTCAAAAAATGTTCAAGCCACTCTACGACTTCAAAGGAAATACAAGCAGGGGAAATGGAGGAAAGAACACTCCAAAAACCATAAGTTGCCAAAAGTGCAAGGGAAAGCATTACCTTAAGAGGTGTCCACAACTGAGAGACAAGTGCTATTTCTGCGGGGAGGCAAGTCACTAGATCTCCGAGTGCCCAAAGAAAGCCACCAGTACTTACTTTGTTTGCAAGCAAGTTGGACACTTTGCCAATGAGTGCCCACAAAGGACGGGTCCCCAGCTAGGACATTTGGAGGATCATCCTCAATAAGGCTCGAGAATAGGAATAGTGGAAACCCTGGTAATTGTTCCGAATCGGCTATGCATGGCATGAAGATATACAATTTGAAGGGACAATGGGTTTGTGAGGAAGTTTAGGACGAAGGTTGTGAATTGGCTGCCCTCGAGGAGGACGATGGCTAAGATTTTGAACTCATGATAGGTTAGTCTCCCAACCCTTGTTTCTATTTTTCAATTGATTATGAATTGCTTAGAATCCAAGAACTAGAAAGGAAAAAACAAGTATAGTAATCTAAGATGAAGTTAGGGGAATAGGCTAGAATGGTTTGGGATGGTAATTAGCCATGTTGAATACATGAAGCATATTAATAGATAAGACGTCTGCTTACACCTTGTTCGATACTGGAGCCACACACTCATTTATCACTACCAGTTTGGCGATACAAGTTGGATTACCAATAACCACTGCCAGCTCCGGCTTTCGTGTCAAGACTCCAACCAGAAGTGTGGTGACGACCAATGAAGTGTTGAAAGACTGCCCAACAATGATTCAAGGACATCACACAAGATGTGATTTAATTGTTTTGGAAATGAGCAAATATGAAGTGATTTTGGGTATGAGTTGGTTGAATTTTTCCAAAGTGTTGTAGATTGTAGAAGGAAGAAAGTGGAGATTAAGGACATGGATGGGAAGGATGTTAAATTTAAGGGAGAGACAGCAATTTCAAGAGGAACTGAGTTAAGTTCGTTTAATCTAAATTCATGAATTCCTATGAATCCTAATTCTTTTTCCAAATTATCAAAATTCTTATCAATTCAATTTCAAACAGAAATAACATAGATAACTAGGATTCAATGCAAATATTCTATAATTCTAACAATCTTATAATATAAATTCAAAAATCATTTTAGCAAGATTAAGATTCTATCACTTCCCACAAAGAAAGGTTTAGTTACTCATGAATGATGATTCAATAATAAAATAAAAATGTGTCATTGATAACATTATGAACAAAGAATTCAAATAAATGAATTGCATAAGAAAAGAGATCAGATATCACCAATTCAAATATCATAATCTTCAATTACAACTTCTTGAAAGCTCAAATCTCTCACAAATCTCTATGGAATGCTAAAACTATTTGTATAGTAAAGTATTTTCTGTTTTTCTTCTGCTTATTGAACTAGAAGAAGGAAATCCCTTATATAGGAAAAATTTCGTGAGAAGCATTAATGAAAAATTGCAGTTTCAACTTGTACGTCGGCAGTTACAGTCCCTATACCAGCGGCTTACAGGCGGCGTAAAGTCTTTTTATTCTTTATACAAGTAGTGCACTAATAGCTTTCATCTTCAGTTACAAGTATAGGCCGCTCTAACGCCAGCAGCCTAGATATGAATCTAGCCGGCTTATATAATGAAAAATGAAAGGTTGGGCCTATTTATAAGGAAAGCCGTCCTAAAGCCAGCGGCTTTGATGCCGGCTTAGACAATCCATCAAACTTTGTCTTTTCATTTGTCACCGAGCATGTGATATCTACTTGTGCCTTCTGATCTTCGATCTATACTGCCTCAATGCCAGCGGTTTAAAGTCCAGTGTATGTTGTAACTTCTTCTGCACTGGTAACTTTTGAACTCTGAGCTGTCAGCCTTTAATGTACACTGGCCTATTCACCTTCTACGCTGACGGCTTTTAGGCCGTATATGTTCAATTGAGGCAAGTCTTGTAAGGCTGGCAGTATATGCAATGGCTTTGAGTAGTGCAAACATTTGATCTTGTAAGCCATCTTAATGCCGGCGACTTTGATTCTCAGAAAGCTAGCATTAAATGAAATATTGCAGAAGCTGGCTTCTTCTTCCTTCTACACTAGCAGTGTTGAGCCAGTGTGTTTATCCTCCTCAGTCTACACCGCTTCAAGGTCGGCGGTGTAGAGGCAACCTTAAGGATTTCCAGTCGGCGGCTTTAGCTTCAGAAAAGCCAGCGTACCTCCTCAGTTTTCCTATTTTCATTCCAAAGTTTCTTGTTTTGATTCCTTTGTCCAAATTAGACCTGAAACATGAATTTTAACCAAAATAAGTATCCATTCTAGCTATTTGAACATCAAAAAGTTGTATATAGTATGATCTTATCAATTCCCCCACACTTGAACTTTTGCTTGTCCTCAAGCAAAATAATGAAGAACAAAATTATTGAAATCTCTCATAGATAGTACAATTTTGCTAATTTAAGCGCAATTTCTTTAACTTGCTTTTCTTGTATCTATTGCTCTAACTATACCAGTTTCTTGTAATTAGAGTACTATAATCAAAATTGAGGATTTAATCTAAACAAAACAAGTTTTAATCTCAACCTTTAACAAAAGAACATTCTATTCAAAAAGCAAATACACAATCCACTAACGAAAAATACTCATTTAAACTTCATTGGACTTTTAGCTTATATATATATATATATATATATATATATATATACTCTCAGTAACACCAAATGAAAGCATGTGGTATCTACTTTTTCCTTTGATTTTCTCCTTCTTTATTACAAGTCTCCTTTTATTTGCATATTTGCATTCATTTTTCTTTTCTTTTTCAAGCACTTATTTTCTTTTTGGGAGGTTTTTGCCTCCATCTTTTTGCTTTTCAAAGTTCATAATTTGAACTTTTGCCTTTCTTCCCTTCTCGTTATAGTGAGTTCATTGAGTTGACACATCCCAGGCTCATCACCTAAGTGACCAGGTTTCAAAATACCCCTAAGAACTCTTCCTCACTTTAACATTCAAGTTCAGATACTCATAACTCAAATTTTTAAGTCAGAGGAGGAGTGGCTATGCTTGTTTCTTTCTTTTTGAATGTAACAACAAATCAAAAACTTATTTTTATAAAGGATCACTAAGTTTAAAAGTTTCTTCTACCTCTTTCACTAAATGTTATAATTCAAAGAGTATATACAAACTAAAATTTCCTAGAAGTAAATCTATTCATTTTTCACAAAAGGATTTGACCAGCTCTTTAATTCCAATTCTAAAGTTAAAAATAAAGTAAACTAGTTCCTTAAGGATTTTACAACTCAATTTCAACTTAGTAAACCAATCACAATAGCAGGTGAGTAAGATACTTAAACAAGCTAATTTCATTGCTTTGAATCTTTACTTTGTACTATCTCTAATTTTCAAGAGATTTTTGAAAAAATTTTGGCAGAATTTCCCCATAATTTGCTTTCAAACCAAAAATACAAGGTAGGTGTTTACTTAGATAAGTCCTGTCAAATAATCCATAATCCATTCAATTCAATTCAATATATCCCTCCCCCATACTTCAACTAAACAGTGTCCTCACTGTTTCAAAATTATAGAATAGAAGGGAAAAGAAACAGAAACATAAACCTTTTTATTTTACTTTTTGAATCAGAGCAGCAAAATTCAGAGCAGAGAGATTGTTTGTTCAACCCTGTAATCTCTACAAAAGAAAAACAAAAAGAAAAATAAAAGCAATAATAAAAACTAACTAAGCCGCACAAATTAAAGTGAGTCTACCATAGGGACTTGGTTGCTCAATATATATATAGGCCAATATGAAAAAATAAAAAGCAATAAAGAACAAATGAGGGCTAGCAGGATCTCTAGCTCTCTAGCCCTGGACTAGCTTTGCTGATGTGCTCCGAACCAAGTCTAGGAGTATCTCCTGGGCTGGTTGTGTGAGTGTGCTCTGAGCTAAGTGTAGCAGTGTGCTCTGAGCTATGCCTAGACTCAGTAGAAGTCCCATAAGTCATCCCAGCCCTTGTTTCTGGATTCAAGCAGCAAACAGCAGTCTTCAAAGCTTCAAAGATAGTCCTCCTAAACTTCTTGTTCTTCTTCCTCTCCTTTTCTTGTCTATCTCTGAGCTCCTGATTATGCTTCCTCAAATCCTGTATATCCAGCCTAAGCTGGTCCATGTCATAAGCGGAAGTAATAGCTGCAGGAGGAGGAATAGAGGAGGATGGGATATCTGTAGGCACATCACCAGGAAAGATATCCTGGAATTCAAGCTCCTCCAAAACTGGTAGCTGAAGTCCTCTAGGGTTTTTAAGCAATCCCCATCCTCTAAATGGTGCGGATGAGATATTCTTGCTTTCAAATATCTCATCTCCCTGAGGAGCTTCAAAAATGCCCATTCCCTTCAGTAATTTGGTGATATAGCCACCACAGAACAGGAGTCTAGTCCTGGTATCATCAGCCTGCCTATAGATAAAGTTGGCTATCTCCACCCCCAAATCAATTCTATAGCCTCTAATAAGGCTATAGAGATAGAACATGTCAAATGTAGTCTCCTTGCTGTGACTGGTCTTCTTGCAGCTCATTGTATGTGCAAGAATGTGGTGGAGCAGCTTATGCTCAACAACACCAAATGCAGTAGCCAATGATTTTGAGGGAACAAATGGCTCATTTGCTCTCTTAGGAGGAATCAACTGATACCAATAAGCCTCCTGAGTCATCTGATCTTCTCCCTCAGTCCAATTGTTAGGAAAATTCAAGTTTTCCTCCTCCTCATCATATAATCCTAGGAGTTTGCCCATCTTTTTTAGCTTTACCTCCCTAATCTCACCCAATACCTGAAATTGAAATGTAGATTCAGCTCTATCAGGTATACTCTTCAATGTAGATAAGAATTCAATAGTCAAGTTCTTATATGCTGGCTTCCTGAAATCAAATAATCTAATCCAAGCTGGATCTTGGATCATGTTTCTAACCCTATCAGTCAACCCATATTCATCCAGTAAACTCCAATCCAAGTACTGGGTGTTGAGAAAATCCATCTTTAATAGCCTCTTTTTTCTATATTTTGCATACCGCTGACTGGACAGCAGATTGCTGGTCTGTGAACCATAACTAAAGGCATCTGTAGTCTTTTACTTTTTCTATCTAGGTGCCATTCCTGCAATTAAGTTGAGCTTAATTAGAACAGGAAATCAAAATTGAGTGCAATATAAAGCTTGAATCATATGAATTATGTCATTTCAAAGCTTTGCACAATTCCAATAATTCAAATGAAATTCTTGTTGAATATACTCCTAATTTATGCCTAATTCATTCCACCAAATGAGTTCAAACAGATCTGAGATCCTAGGCATATCAATTAGTGAAGCTACTGACATGGAATTGAATTGAATATTCACACTTGCTGAATAAAGTCAAAGCTGGCAGCTTAGCTTGGCCAGTTTAGACTTGAACGTTGGAAATTCAAATTTCACAAGGATAAGTGATTTTCAGAAATTTTTCATCAAAAGTCCTTTAAACACTTCTAAACCAAATTTATCTTCAAAATTTTTAGAAATTCGAATTCCTAAGTTCAAATTGGAGCAATTAACATAGCTACGGTACAGTATAGAAGTTCATTTCATGCATCCAATTTCAGCCAATTGAATAAAGCCCCAAATTTCGAAATTTAGCATTGTATGGCAGTTCAAGAACCTTAATTCTCTGTGTGTTTGCAATTCATTGATCAACTAAGTAGAAAATGTAATTAACCATGCATTGATCCGAAATCTAACTCCAAAAGACCATCTAAAACATCCAATCTATCTATTCAATCAAGATCCGAGCACAATGTCACATTAACCGATTTCAACAATGCAATGAGCTAATTGACAGATTCAAGACATATTTGAATATAATGGAAATGAAAAATAAACTAACAGCAGGAGTTAAGAATACTTACTTGTGCAAGTTGATTCCAAGCGGGTGGATGAATGAATGAATGCAATGGGGGATGCGTATGTGAGTGAGAGAGAGAGTAATTGAAAGAAATGAGGAAGAGAGAGAGAGAGAGAGAGAGAGATACTTGCTAAATTTTGATTCTACAGAACAAACACCAGCATTTTTCTCGAGTACACCGCGGCTTTTATGCTGGCGTATCAAAATTTAATTTATGCCAAGAGCAAATGGCCGGTGGCTTTCTCATGTACACTGCCGGCGTACAGGTCTATGCCGGATTCAAAGCCGCCAGCTTTGAAACCCAGGTGCAAGCTTTGATCGGGGTTTTAAAACCCTTGAAACTTTGGTTTTACGCCGCCTTCAACATCGGCGGCGTAAATGGTGAGATGCTGGTGTTCTTGTTTGTTGCATACGCTGGCATTAAGCCGGCAGCTTTGAATTTCCAATTGCCGGCTTTCTTCCTTTTTTTTTTTGCATAAGAAAAGAAAAGACTCTAAAACTTAGTACTCTAAATTATTAGAATACTTACCTTGTAATTTCTTGGACCTTTCCCAAATTTGTTCCTCATTCTCTTTTTCTTAAAATTTTGCATCTCCCTTATCAGTTAAAGCTCAATTTTTCCATTTTGATTTGTTCATACTAAAAAAAAAAAAAAATTAGTTAGCAAAAACAAAACAAAACAAACTACTTTTAAATTAAACATGGATTGCCTCCCAAGAAGCGCTTAGATTAGAGTCGCTTAGCCCAACTTTCCTATTCTGGTCATGGTTCTTTAAAATTTATAACAGTGGTAGCACTATCATGGTTTTCCCTTTCATAATAATGTTTGAGTAGATCCCCATTCACCTTGAAAGTTCGATTATCATCAATTTTCAATTCCACTGCATCGTAGGGAAAAACTTTTGCAATTTCAAATGGTCTTGACCATCTTGATCTTAATTTTCCTGAAAACAATTTCAAACGAGAATTATAAAGTAAAACTTTTTGTCCAAGCAAAAATTCTCGCTTGATAATGTTTCTGTCATGCCATTTCTTCGCTCGTTCCTTGTAGATACGAGCATTCTCATAAGCTTCCTCCCTCCACTCAGCCAATTGATTTAATTGAAGCAATCTCTTTTCCCCTATAGCTTTTTCATCAAAATTTAAGAATTTTATGGCCCAATATGCCTTGTGCTCAAGTTCTACAGGAAGATGACATGATTTACCAAAAACAATCATAAATGGGACATTCCAATAGGGGTTTTAAAAGCAGTTCTATAAGCCCATAATGCATCATCTAATTTTGAAGACCAATCTTTTCTAGATGCATTAACAGTTTTTTCCAAAATTCTTTTGATTTCCCTATTGGATACCTCAACTTGTCCACTTTTGTGGATGATAGGGGTAGCAATTTTGTGTGTAACTCCATATTTTGACAAAAGTTTTTCAAATTGCTTGTTACAAAAATGTGATCCCCCATCACTAATGATAGCTCTAGGCACCCAAATCTGGTAAAAATATTCTTTTTCAAAAATTTAAAACTACTCGGGCATCATTTGTTTGTAAAGCAACAGCTTCACCCATTTTGAAAATAATCTACTGCCACAAGTATATATTTATTTGAAAAAGATGAGGGAAAAGGACCCATGAAGTCAATTCCCCAAACGTCAAAAAGTTCAATTACCAAGATATTGTTTTGTGGTAATTCATGTTTCTTGAAATATTACCAGTCCTTTGGCATTGAGCACAAGACAATAAATATTTCCTGCAATCACGAAACAAATTAGGCCAATAAAATCCAGATGATAAGACCTTAGCTGCAGTCCTTTGAAGACCAAAATGACCTCCTGCTTCTTTTGAATGACAATGTTCAATAATGTTAAGCTGTTCAGATTCAGGCACACAACGTCTAATTACTTGATCAACACATTTCTTAAACAAATATGGTTCATCCCAAAAGTAACTTTTCACATCATGCAAAAACTTCTTCTTTTGTTGATAAGACAAACCATATGGAATGATTTGCTAACCAAGTAATTGACATAATCAGCATACCAAGGCAAACTTAGGATCTCTACTGCATGCAATTGTTCATCAGGAAACTTTTCATTGATAGGAATATCTAAACTATCAGATTCTAGTCTAGATAAATGATCAGCAATCACATTCTCAGTTCCCTTCTTATCTTTGATCTCAAGATCAAATTCTTGCAAAAGTAATATCCATCTAATTAGCCTAGGTTTTGCATCAGCTTTAGCAAACAAATATTTCAAAGCAGCATGATCAGTATATACTATGACTTTAGATCCTATCAGATAAGGTCTAAACTTGTCACAAGCAAAATAACAGCAAGAAGTCCTTCTCAGTTGTGGCATAGTTTCTTTGAGCCTCATTCAAAGTCCGACTAGCATAGTATATAACATGAAACAACTTACCTCTTCTCTGACCCAATACTGCTCCTACAGCAAAGTCGCTGGCATCACACATAAGTTCAAAAGGCAGCTCCCAATCAGGTGCAATAATCACTTGTAGATGTGAGCTTTTCCTTCAATAAGTTAAATGCCTGCAAACATTGTCATCAAAATTAAACATTGTATCCTTTTCTAGAAGATTGCAAAGGGGTTTAGAAATTTTAGAGAAGTCTTTAATAAATCTCCTATAAAAGCCAGCATGTCCTAGAAAACTTCTAACTCCCTTAACAGTGGTGGGTGGTGGCAATTTCTCTATGATCTCAATTTTGGCCTTATCAACTTCAATTCCTCTCACTGAAACTTTATGACCCAAAACAATCCCTTCTCTTACCATGAAATGACATTTTTCCCAGTTTAAAATCAAATTTGTTTCTTTGCATCTTTGAAGAACACAAGCTAAGTTTTCTAAACATGCTTCAAAAGACTTTCCAAAAACAGAAAAATCATCCATAAAGATTTCAATAAAATTTTCAAGCATGTCAGAAAAGATAGCCATCATACACCTTTGAAAAGTAGCAGGTGCATTGCAAAGACCAAAGGCATCCTCCTAAAGGCAAAAGTGCCATAGGGACAAGTAAAAGTGGTTTTTTCTTGGTCATCAGGAGCTATAGAAATTTGATTATAACCAGAATAACCATCTAAAAAGCAATAATAATCATGCCCTGCAAGTTTTTCCAACATCTGATCAATGAAAGGAAGGGGAAAATGATCTTTTCTGGTGGCATCATTTAACTTTCTATAATCAATGCAAACTCTCCCACCCAGTCACAGTACGAGTAGGAATCAAGTCATTTTCTTCATTTTTCACTACAGTCATACCACCTTTCTTTGACAACTTGAACTGGACTGACCCACTTACTATCAGAGATAGGATAGATAATACCTGCATCAAGTAGTTTCAGAACTTCCTTTTTTACTACCTCCTTAAGTGTCGGGTTAAGTCTCCTTTGTGGTTGAACTGTAGGTTTGTACTCAGCTTCCATCAAAATCTTGTGAGTACAAATCATAGGGCTAATTCCCTTGATATCAGCAATAGTCCAACCAATTGCTTCTTTATGCTCCCTTAGAACTCCAAGCAGTTGCTGCTCTTGTTTACCTGTCAAATAAGATGAAACAATTATTGGCAAAGTATTTCCAGTTCCTAGAAAAGCATATTTCAAATGAGTGGGAAGGGGTTTACACTCAAGATTTGGTGGCTGTATCAATGATGGCACTAGCTTACTTTCACTAGTGCCTAGCTCTTCATAATATCTGGTTTTAATTTGAGGCACTTGCTCAACTTCTTCCTCTTGCTCATCATCACTCCATTCATCTAGATCTCTCAGAACAGATTCCACAGTCTTTACACCTATATTCTCTTCAACAGACTCAGAAATAAACTCATCAATAATATCAATAGTATAACAGGAACCTTTATCAAATTTTTTCATTGGATCATAAACTTTAAAGGTTACCTGATCATTTTCTACTTGAGTTTACCTTGTTCCACATCAATTAATGCTTTACCGGTTGCAAGGAATGGTCTGCCAAGAATCATTAGGACTTCACGATCTTCATCCATTTCCATGGCTATAAAGTCTACTGGAAATATGAACTTGTCAACTTTTACCAAAACATTTTCAACAATACCACGTGGGTATTTGACACTTCTATCTGCAAGTTGCAAGATAACATGAGTCTCCTTGCATTCTTCAAGTCCTAATTTCCTGAAAATAGATAAGGGCATAAGATTAATACTTGCACCAGAATCTATAAGAACTTTATCAAAGTAAAAGTCTCCTATAGTGCAAGGAACAATAAAACTCCCCTGATCTCTTTGTTTCATTGGCAGACAAGGTGTATTATTTTGTAAAATCATGGAGCATTCTCCTGTGAGCATTACTGATTCATTTCCATCAATCCTTCTCTTCTTAATAAGCAATTCTTTGATGAATTTTGCATATGAAGGCATTTCTTGAATCACTTCTAAGAATGGAATATTGATTTGCAACTTCTTGAAAACATCCAGAAACTTTGAAAATTGCTCATCCAATTTTTGTTGCTTCAATCTTCCTGGAAAAGGAATAGATGGAACATAAGATCATACTTCAGGTGATTTTTGCATTGGTTCCTCAATCTTTTGTTTTCCTTTATCTTTTCTTGGAATCTCTTCAATTTCTTCAACTTTTGCCTCAACGGGTTCAACTTCCTTGCTACTTCTCAAAACTATAGCATTTACGGTTTTAGGATTTTCCTCAGTGTTGCTTGGTAAAGAACCAGATGGTCTATTACCAATTTGCTGAGCAAGTTGATGGAATTTTCCTTGAAGATCTTGAATAATCGCATACTGATTATTGAGTGTGGTCTGGGTGGTCTGAATAAAAGTCTTCAATAACTCTTCATTTGAAAGTTGATTTTGCTGAGATGGAGGCTGGTTATTTCTTACCGGACCTTGTTTTTGAAATTCAAGTGGTCAGTAAACATTTGCTTCATTTCTATAAGATAGATTTGGATTATTACGCCGTTCTGGATTATAAGTGTTTGAATATGGTCCATAATTAACCCTTCCAAAGTTTCCAACATAGTTGAGTTGCTCTCCACTTAATGATGGTGTAGTACCATGAGGACAATCATAAACTGAATGTGGTCTTAAGTACAACTCACAAGTAGCAACCTGATTAGTATTCAAAGAACTAGATGCTACTGGTTATTTCTTACCGGACCTTGTTTTTGAAATCCAAGTGGCCAGTAAACATTTGCTTCATTTCTATAAGATAGATTTGGATGATTATGTCGTTATGGATTATAAGTGTTTGAATATGGTCCATAATTAACCCTTCCAAAGTTTCCAACATAGTTGAGTTGCTCTCCACTTGATGATGGTGTAGTACCATGAGGACAATCATAAACTGAATGTGGTCCTAAGTACAACTCACAAGTAGCAACCTGATTAGTATTCAAAGAACTAGATGCTACAAGTTTACTTACTTGTGTAGTTAAAGCTGAAACTTGAGTAGTGAGCTGTTGCATGGATTCACTATCTTGAATAGATCCCACCTTTGATCTTTTCTTTCACAGCTCCAGTTGTGAGCACTAGAAGCTAATTCTTCAATTAATGCACTAGCTTCATCATATGTCTTTCACTTGAGTGATCCTCCCGATGCAGCATCTACCAACGACCTCAAAGTCTCATTTAGACTGAGGTAGAAATTTTCAATCAAGAGATTATCCGGAAATCCATGATGTGGACATTTCCTAACTGCCTCTTTAAATCTTTCCTAAGCTTCATATAATGATTCCCCAAGAAACTTTGTGAAGTTGGTGTTCTCGTTTCTTAATCTGGCAGTTCTGGCAGGAGAAAAAAATCTCTTCAAAAATTTAGTTGTCAAATCTGCCTATGAAGTAATGGACTTAGGTGGTTGAGAGTTGAACCACGCCAATGCTTTATCCATAATAGAGAAAGGGAAAGCTGCATTCTAATGGCCTCATCTGTCACTCCATTGAGTTTGACAGTATTGCAATATTGGAGGAATTTAGCAATGTGTTCATCTGATGTCTCATTAGGGTATCCTCCAAATTGATGTGATTCAACCATCTAAATCAATGCTGGTTTAAGCTTAAAGTTGTTGGCTTGAACTGTAGGTCTTCTCACAACAGGACCTTGAACAGTAGGTACTGTATAATCTCGAAGTGCTCTAATAGGTGTAACTTGAATTTGATTTTAGATTGTTGTTTGGATCATTGTTGCCCTCATTGTTTCTTGGTTCATTTTCTACCATTTCTTCGGGTTGTAGCACTTCTTGCCTTTTGTTTTCTCTTCTTTGCTGATGCAGGGTTCGTTTGATTTCGGATCAATTGGTAAAAGTTCCCTACTTCTACTCCTGTGCATGTAACCTGCAAAAAGAAAAGAAAACAATCAATCCTTTGAAAAGCACCTAAACTACTAGCAAAGCTAAAAGTGATCTAATATTAATTTGGTTCCCCAGCAATGGCGTCAAAAACTTGATCCGAGTAAAATGTATATAAAAATGTAAGTTCGAATACTACCAGCAAGTATGTTAGGTTTTGATCAAGTAATATAAAAGTGAGTCGAGTATCGTTCCCACGAGGACTAAATTAATTACTAGATCGATATTAGCTTTTACTAATATTTAGGCAATCAAAATGTATCATTTTAAACTAATTAACTAATTCTATCTAATATGAATGCAATGAGATTGTGAGAAAGTTATATAAGGTAAATGTGGGAAGGAACAGGATCCACCCTAATCTTTGCTAATCATACTGAAGTTATATTATATGAATAATTAGAATTGTAGATATTTGTAAGAAATTGTCAAGACCTAAAACTATCAAGTTTTAGTAAACCATAAAATAATCTATTAGCTTCCGCTATATAAATTATCAATGGAATCTAATTTACAATTATAAGCCTCCTGATTCTATAATTGTCTAATATCCTAAATTAACTTCTCCTAATTCCTTAGTGAGAGATTAAAATAAAATATTGCATGAATTACATGGAATAATTTCTAAATTAGATTAAACTCCACCGCTTCTACAATTGTTGTTTAATCTAAATTCATGAATTCCAATGAATCCTAATTCTTTTTCCAAATTATCAGAATTCTTATCAATTCAATTTCAAACAAAAATAAAATAGATAACTAGGATTCAGTACATATATTCCATAATTCTAACAATCTTATAATATAAATTCAAAAATCATTTTAGCAAGATTAAGATTCCATCACTTCCAACAAAGAAAGGTTTAGTTACTCATGAATGATGATTCAATAATCAAATAAAAATGTGCAATTGATAACATCATGAACAAAGAACTCAGATAAATGAATTGCATAAGAAAAAGATCAGATATCACCAATTCAAATATTGCAATCTTCAATTACAACTTCTTGAAAGCTCAAATCTCTCACAAATCTCTATGGAATGCTAAAACTATTTGTATACTAAAGTATTTTCTATTTTTCTTCTACTTGTTGAACTAGAAGAAGGAAATCCCCTTTATATAGAGGAAAAATTTTGTGAGAAGCATTAATGAAAAATTGCAATTTCAACTTGTACGCCGGCAGTAATGGCTTACAGGCGGCGTAAAGTCTTTTTCTTCTTTACACAGGCAATGCACTGGCAGCTTCCATCTTCAGTTACAAGTGTAGGCTGCTCCTACGCTTGCGGCTTAGATATGGATCTAGCTGGCTTATATAATGAAAAATGAAAGGTTGGGCCTATTTATAAGGAAAGCCATCCCAAAGCCGATGGCTTTGATGTCGACTTAGGCAATCCATCAAACTTTGTCTTTTCATTTGTCACTGAGTATGATATCTACTTGTGCCTTCTGATCTTTGATTAACACTACCGCAACGCCGGCAGCTTAAGGTCCGGCGTATGTTGTAACTCCTTCTGCACTGGCAACCTTTGAACTCTGAGCTGCCAGCCTTCAGTGTACACTAGCCTATTTACCATCTACGCCGGCGGCTTTTAGGTGGTGTATGTTCAATTGAGTCAAGTCTTGTAAGGCTAACAATGCATGCAACGACTTTGAGTAGTGCAAACATTTGATCTTGTAAGCCGTCTTAACGCTGGCGGCTTTGATTCTTAGAAAGCCGGCATTGAATGAAATATTGCAGAAGCTGGCTTCTTCTTCCTTCTACACTAGCAGTGTTGAGCCAGTGTGTTTATCCTCCTCAGTCTACACCGCCTCAAGGCTGGTGGTACAGAGGCAGCCTTAAAGAATTCCATTCTGTTGGAGATGAAGGCTAGCCGTACGTCAGCGACTTTAGCTTTAGAAAAGCCAGCGTACCCCCTGATTTTTTCTTATTTTCATTGCAAAGTTTCTTATTTTGATTCCTTTATCCAAATTAGACCTGAAATATGAATTTTAACCAAAACAAGTACCCATTATAGCTATTTAAACATCAAAAAGTTGTATATAATATGATCTTATCAAGAATCAAGTATGTTTTTCAAGTTTTGAGGACAAAACTTTTTTTAAGGGGGGTAGGTTGTAAACCCCTAAATTTTAGGATAATTTCGAGTTAAAACCCTAAACTGAAAAGTCAACCGGAAACCCTAAGTCAACAGATCCCTAAAAAACCCTAACAGTTTAGATCTAGCAACCTCGTGTTCTTAAACCAAGTAGTCGAAATATGAGTGAAGAGTATAGATTGGTTCGTAATAATATTAGGATGCTTAAGAATATTAGATTAGTGAATTTTCGATCTATTTCGAACTCGATCGGATAGAGACTTTGAAAAGCGTGTCCTAGGGCTTGAAATACTAAAAATATGTTATTAGTATCGTTAAACTTGTAATTTCATAAGATTTCCACTTATATCAGTTATATAATTTTTTGGATTATAAAAGTTATAGTTGTAGCCTATTTATCATTTTTTTTTTTACTACCGGTACTTTAATTGCCTAATCAACTTTTTGATTTCTAATCACACTATTCACAAGTACAACTACTCATACTCTATTCTTACATCATTACAACCTATTCTTACAATTTACATCATTTCCTTATATTTACTTTTCCAATACATTTTATTATATAAATTACTTTTAAATTTGAATTTATTACATAAAAAAAATATCAAACAACTCTCTCTCTGTCCCCTATCAAGTTAGCGCCCCCTCCCTCTTTTTCTCCCTCAATTTGTTTTATTTTCTTCATTTTATTTAACATACAAACTGTAAACCCCCAAAAATTTTCATAAATTCATAGAAAATAATTCTAAAAGTTTAAAATTTAAATCCCGAAAATCGACTCAAGATAAAAAACCAAATTCTAGACCGAGTCAAACACCGAAAACGAAACCCTAAAAATCAAACCAAGTTAAAACTTAATTCCAAACAAGATCAAAAAACGAGATTTCTTAGTCTCGAGAAAATAAAAACCCTTGAAACAAAATATAAAGTCCAACTACCGGTATAATCAACGTCCGTACGCCAATCAAATCATCTACCCAGTTCCTAAAACATAAATCAAAGCGATATATCCAAACACCGCTTAACAACGAAATGATAAAGATCCTAAATCCTTTGGTAAATTTTAGAATCAGAAATTTCAAGTTTTTACCAAAAGTCAAACTGAGTCAACTCATAAACCTAGACTCGGTTAAGCGATCCCGAAAACTAAAAACTATTAAATAATCATAAATGAAATAAGATAAAACATAAATGTCGAGCTAAGAATATAAAACGATCAAAACTCGAAAATTATACGATCTTACGAACATCTCGACAAAATCGGAAATCAAAACGGAACCCTAAAAGTCAACAAGTCAATAACGAACCTTAGTGTTTAAGATCTGGCAATCCCGCGTTTTCAAACCCTAGAAAACAAAATTAAGTTAATGGCCTAGAATAGTTCGTAGTAATGTATGGTAACAAAAAAATACCAGATTCGCGAATTTCGAGTGTCCTTCGGACTCGAACGGGATCAGTGCTCGAAAAGCATGTCCTAGAGCTCGGAATATTAAAAATATTCCATTTATACCAATAGACTCGTAAAAATATAAGGATTCCAAAAATATCAGCTTTGGAATTTTTCAGTAGCTAAAAATTACAGATATCGCATTATTACGCGTATTTTTATTACTACCGGTACTTTAATTATCTAGGCTACTATTCATAGTAGTTTTTTACTATTCATTACTATTTCACTATCTCTACTTTTTTTTATACCTATTTCTTACATCTATATACCTATTTTCTTACTTTTTTTATTTCCAATACAACTTTATTCACATCAACTTTACACATTACTTCTTTATTACACAAAATTAAATCAAAATTGTACAAATTGGTCTTCCCCATGCCCAAAACCGGTGCCTCCCCCTCTCCATCAATCTCTATTTTATTTCTTTTTCAATTTATTTTATTACATCCAAAATTCACTCCAAAAATTCTATAAATACCCCCTTCCTTTTCCATTCTTTCACACAATTCATTTTACTACCAAAACTCTCTCAAAATCTCTCCACAAATTCTCTCTTCAAAAATTCTCTCTACCAAAACTCTCTCAAAACAATTCTTCATAAAAATCATCCCTTATACATAAAGTATCTACCACATATCACTACTCCCATAATACCCATTTCATCTACCATTTTCATACCTCTTACATACTTTAGGTAAATAATTTTTCCATCTATTATTCATCCATGTCATGTAACTTAATATGATTATGGTGTTGTTTTGAAACTTACATGAGTAGTAAAAGCAACAAAATGTTCATGTTTTGTTCTTGTACATAAGCTTTCCATTTTATTATGTTGTTATTACTATTGTTATTATTTGCTTCTAATCTAACTTATATTATATATATTATGTATATATATTTATTTAGAGCATATAAACTCATTGGTTATTTATTTACTTTCAAGTTATGCAATTATTAAGACTAGTCTTTCTAGTCTTAGACTTGTCCATATCAAGTCAAAACAATCTTTTATTTATTTTCTCTTTTGGGACTAGTCCATTCTTAGTCCCGGGATGCCTTGATGAAGCTAATGCTCCAATACTTGATCGAGATTCCTTGATGAAGCTAAGGTTCCCAATGCTTAATATTTTGTTTTCTTGCTTATTATTTGTTTCCAGTATTTTCTTATATTCTTATTATTTTATATGCTCATGATATTTGCATCTACATAATGTTAATGTCTCAACTAATTCAAAAATAGAATTTTATTTCATTAAAAGAACTTAAAGCTAAATTTTCTATTATTTGATTTGTCACAAAATAATGAAGTTATTATCAAACAACATGAAAATAGATTAATACGAGTTTTCTCAAAGTATCAAAGACAGTTTTACCAAGGAAACGTAAGAAATAAATATTTTCATTTTACATTATGGGAACCTAAGTTAATTGGTTAGTTTTCAAAGTCCTTACAAAAAGCTTAAGGATTAAACTCTTTTAAACTTCATAACCAAAAAAAAAAAAAAAAAAAAAAAAACTAGTTTTCAAAGTTAAGATAAAATCAACTCATAAAGTTATGTACCCACTTAGGAAAAATAATGATTTTCAAATTTCTAAAAGAAGAAACTCATTTTCAAAAGAATATAAATAAAGTAAGATTAATAATAATGGATTTTATAAAGATGATGAAAGAACGAGTTTTGGAAAGCAAAACCTTATATTTTAGAAACGAATATAAGAAAACAAGATTCATTTTCTAAAACCATCCTAAATACAAAATTATAAAAAGGTTTTTCAATAACCTAATATACTTTTTGAATAAAAATTGATCTTTTATCACTAGAAGTAAAATTTATGAAAACTAAGGTTAAAGGAAAATTTACTTGTTTTGGAAAAAAAAAAAGGAATGAAGGAAATAAAACAAGAATGTACTCATTTATAATGAAAATATAAAGTTTCTCCCAAATACTTGAAAAGGAATTTATCAAAATAAGTTTTAACACTTTAAAAAGAATTGTTTTATGAAATAAATTGTTGAGACACTACCATTAGAAATTTTGCATATAAAGTGAGCTTACCTATATATTCAAAGTGTTTATCAAATATATATATATATATATATATATCTATATACTTATATTGTTGCAAAAAGTTTTTCTTTAAAAAGAAAGTTGAGTTAGAAAATGGATTTGCAAAAGTTTAGAAAAATTCGTTTTAAATCTGTACCCGATGTTTTCGGAACCCAAATGACCTTTTATGATAAAGATAACCTTAGAAATTGATAGATCTTTTCGAATAGGTAGAAAACGGTATATTATATGCGAAATTCCGAGTTAAAATGAGCAAGTTATGGCCATTTTAAGTTGGAATTTCCTCTTATACGATTTTACCGCGATTTTTAAGAAAAGTTTAGAAAATTCCAAGAATAGGATTTCATGAAAGACTTATCCCGGGTATTTCTTTTATCTAGGTAAGAAAGGATACAAGAATACCCTACCCGAAGATTACTACGACTAAGAAGATAGTGAAATGAACGAGTGAGTTATTCCTTCTAATTTCGTTACCTTGCTTGTGCTTGTATAGTAGTGGCATTAGTATACTAAGAAAAGATAAAATGGATATATTTGGGGAATTCAGGATTATGTATATGTGATTCTATGTTTATGTGTGAAATAAGAATTAAGAATATCGCAACTTCGAACTGTTTGCTTAAATAATTTTGTTTACTTACTTGTATACATGTTTATTGTTTGTTAAATTGATTGATTGCCCCTAATAAACCTTAATAAGGTTTGGCTTAAGAAAACTAAAACGCTCACGCATAGCATCCATCAAGTCACATCTTTTCGGAAGGCTGCTACTCCTACACGTAGAGTTGGATTGGCTGTGATCGTGCGGTGCCACGGGCCATGTTTCTTCCTGGAGAATCGAAATCGCTCGAGGAAAACGACTCTAGGTTCGGAGTCGAGCCAACCGAACGCTGTGGGTGAGGACCTGGGGACTAGCAATAGAAGGTCGAGGACCTTCAACCCCGATTCCCTAACCTTTGATACGGAGGGGTAAATCCGTTTTATATATGGTTTCCGGATAACTGTATATATTTGCGTAATCATGTGGTTGTTGCATTGTATGCATAGCATATGTGTGATTAAATAAATAAACTTGTTTGAAAATATGGTGCGAATGAAAAGGAATATCTCACTAAGCTAGTTGTAGCTTATACCCCTATAGATTTTGTTGAACAGGTATACCCGTTGCTTAAATTTAAGAATCATGGCATTGAGGAATTCATGGAAGGATGGTTAAGCTTCTATGAAGGAAATAGAATTATAAGATAAGTAATTTTGTAAGATTCTTTATATATAATGACTTATATGATTAGTGATGTATATTTATTTGAAGATAATAGATGGACCTGCCCCTAAGACTTGTAATGCAATATGTTTATGTTTTATGATAAGTATTCTCTTCGCCTTGTTATTTATTTATTATCAATATAAAGTGCGTTACTCCGATGCGTTCCCTTAGTTGTGATGTACGCCTCGTACATGATATGGAAGCCTTTGCATGACTAATCATTCCTAGGCTTTAGTATTGTGTACAGCGGACTGCCATGTTTAGGGTACCCCTCGGGGCGTGACACAAACCCTAATCCACTTTTCTATAAATACCCTTTTATACTAGCTTCATTTCACTTTTTCTCTTCCTTTACAAAAATCAAGTTTTGGAACAAGGTTTTTCTCTCCCTCTTCTCCTCTCTTCTTATCATGACTTATACACATACACACAAAAATATTTTTTTTTTCATGTTTTGTAACGCCCTAAAATAAGGCATTACAACCCGCCATGTATCCACTCTTATATGGGACACGCAAAGGCTCTATTATCCACAATAACACAATCATCACCTGTAAATACTCATAGGGTATCTCATAGGATACGAAATCTATTAAAACTAATAACTCATACTTCATAAAACGTAAACTCCTGGTTCAAGCATAAAATCCAAGTTAACATCATAGTCAACAATTTAACTTAAACTAAAAACTGTTTACATTAAAAATCTTTTCATGTAAAACTAACAAAAACATCCAACTACAAAACCAAATGATTAGAACATGCCTTTTCTTAGAAATTTGATATATAAAACCTAACTCTCGACTGGGTAGTTAGGTCCACTATCGCCATCCCCGCTATCAAAGAATAAGTCATATCCGGAAAGATCATACACTATATCTTCTTTACATGTACCTGAAATTTAAAAGAATGAGCGGCAACGCCTAGTATGATAACTCTAATAAAAAAAATGCATATGCACATATAAAAGGCATATAATTCATACAACTTAAACTAATGCAAACAGTCATATTATTATCTTTCTTAAGCCAACAAACAACACAGTTCAGCATTAGGTATACTCTAATCCTGAACTCGGAGTTACTCGGACCCCATTGAAAATCATACAACTTTTTGAAAATAATAATCATATATATATATATATATAGATGGATGAGTGGGTACTCTCCCAACACTCTGAATCCAGAACACCTAATTCTACCGGAATCATATCAAGGCACGAGTCTACTAGGGACAACCTCACACCAAGATCATCAAGGTGCCTCATCGGTATCACTGTCTGCCAAGTCTTTACCGATCAAAGCCAAGGACAACCAAAACATACAATTATTAAACAGAATAAAGATTAAGTTTATTAAGAAATTTTGTTCCTACAAGCATTCAATCAATACTAAACTTATAGGTAAAAACAACAAGCAAGGATTGGTCGCACTTGGAATCGCTTCAACTCCAATCTCACCAATAGAACTTCTATCAGAAAAGAATTCCTAATCTTACAAGAATTCTTGATCCACAACATATCTCAATCAATTTCGATTTCATGGACATAATAAAATCCTAACCCTGAATTCCATAAATTTTACTCCTAATCACAGAGCTATAAAAGATCAACACACCTGTTCTTTTTGTTCACAATTCATTAAAACCTTCAAACACATCTTTCACCAAAATTCTTAGTTGTCTCCACAATTTCTTCAATGTATAGATTCTCAATTAATAAAACAATTACTAGAAAAGACTATAATTATAGAACCACAAAGGTTTGTTTAGATCTACACTTACCTACACGTGCAAATCTCGTTTGAACAGAACCTTAATTCAAACAAATAATAAACTACAATCATAATCCTATAATTTGCTAATATTGAGAAATTACAAATTCTAAGATAGATCTTACCTTTAATTGATCCTAGATTCTATTAGATCTCCAAAAACTAGATCTTGAATTAGAATAGGGTTCTTTCTCGAAAGCTCCTTCAAAAACCACAAGCAGAATCCTAAGAAAGATGTAGATTTCTTGAATCCTTGAAAAATCATGATTAGATCTTCTTACCTGAACCAAAATCTTGATGAAAAACTCACAATAGATCTTTTTAGAGAGGTTTCTAGGTTTAGAAAGAAAAGGAATAGGGTAAAGATATAAATAAACTTTTGTGATCTTTCAATTTCCATAACAATACTTTGGAAACAAAAAGACAAGAAATCCTTCAATTCTTGTAATAGCACAGGAAACGAAAGACACGAAACCCTTCAATTCTTGTAACAGCACAGGAAACGAAAAGACACCTTAGGTATTATATGCCTGCTATATAATACACATAAATAAAACTTATAAGGATGGACCATAAAACCCTCTTATTTTTCAACATATGACAACTTTTGTCCTTTATCATAATTTATTGAAGATTTACTATTTTTGAAGACTTGTTGACCATCATTAATGTGAGGGATGATTATTATATATCTCATTTATTAGGAATGACCAAAATTTCCCTCTCTTTAATTAACAAATGACATTCCTTTTCCCTTCTTTATAAAATATTTTTCTTTATATTACATGTTTCTTGTTCTAAACATTTCATAAGTAGTAGATCTTTATCATACTACCATAAAACATGTTATGGTAAGATCATATATGTGTGGATCCACTCAAAATCCCTATGAGCTTTATGCTAGGGACGTGGAAACACTTGAACATGAGATCCTTGCCATCACAATGTTGTAGATCTTGTTATCTATGTTGTTTTGCTATTATTTTTCTTTATTATTGAGTTATGTTGTTATTATTAATGTTTTGTGCATGCATTCACCATTTGACCCTATCTACATAATGATCATAGTGCATTTGCATTTATGACTAGTATAATAAACTAGATCTAGTGTTTTGAGTTCATAAATATCTTAGGTTTTTGTTTTATGTACATAAAGAATTTGTAGTAACATGATAATAGTGGGAAAATGTTAGAAAGCTTAAGATCCATTTTAGTTTCAACAAAAAATAATAATTTTTGGAAATTCGGATCTAAAAAGAACCCTATATAGAAAAGCAATTTTCAACTTCAAAATGAGTATTTTGCATAAAAAATGAAAGGTTTAGGGAATAGGTATCATAAATGAGTAGTTTTGATGAGTGAAGCTTAGATCTACTAAGAGATATTTTCAAAACAAAGAGAAGCTTACAAAAGTTATGTTAGCATTATGTTTCAACCCCAATAACAAACTTGAAATTCGTAATAAGGAAAGCTTGATATGTGAACACCTATTTTTCAACCCAAAAATAAGATTTTTATTAAAATAAATGGAAGCCTTAAGGAGTAGGTTTGATTAGGAGTTAGTTTTAGAAAGATTAAATTAGTTTTACAAAGAAACAATCTCAAATATAAATTTCAAAATTCCAATTAAAAAATGACCTCTATTTAAACACCTATTTCAAAATGCCAAAATGAGGATTTTAATGGAAAAATAGAAGTCCTAGGGAATACATGTAATAAAGACCTAATTTTGACAAGGATAAATGAAATTTATCAAAGTATAATCCTAAAACAAGGAAATGTTTCAAAGAATAGATTAAACAATGTTTTCATTCCTTAAAAATTTTGTAAAATTCATAACTAATAAACCCCCTATGAAAACATCTATTTTCCAACTCCAAAAATGAAGAATTTTATTAAAATAATGAAGGTGTTAAGCAAATAGGTCATTAAGGTTGAGTTTTGATGAAGACAAGTGTGATTTTACAAAGAGTGAAACTAGTTTTCTTAAATCTAGTAATTTCTAAAGTTTTACAAAGCAAAGGTTTTCTAAAAGAATTCTTAATATCATATATCATTGAGGACGTACATATAGATAGCTTATCTCATGACATTCATGATAGCAACTTGTAGGTAATACATGTACATACAATGCACTTGGTAGAAACAAAGCTAAGAAAATAATGTCTTACACATCCCATAGAGCATTGTCTAAGTACATGAAGAAATAGATTAACCAACACCCATAAATCATGCATGATATTGAGTTATTTATGTATATAAAAGAGTCTTTCAAAATATAATGATAGCTAAGTATCTATCAAAGCTTTGGAATGATGCTTGGATTGAAATTAGAAATTGATTTATGGGTTAGGAATTTTGTATAGCATCATGTACCTTACTTTTCATGGATCAAATGACCTTGTTTGAAGGAAATAACTTTAGAAATAGATAGCTCTCGTCGAATAGGTAGAAATCGGTATATAATATGCGAAATTCCGAGTTAAAGTGACCATGATAAAGCTGTTTTAAGTTGGAATTTCTTCTTAGACGAACTTTGACGAACTTGTTAGAATAGAATTTGTAAGTTCACTCAAACTTTGTAGAAATACTCATTGGAGTTATTTCTTTTGATTAAGAGACTTCGGAGACGAACTAGACCTTCTCGAGGACTATTAGGATTAAGTGGATTTTCACGCATGGCAAAGTGAGTTCACTATCTTTAAATTACATGCTCATGATTGTATTTCTAATGATAGTGGCATTAGATTTAGGGCAATGTAAAATTGGAATGTGCATGTGAGTTCTAGTTGATTGAATCGATGATAAGAATACCGAAATGGGAATTGTTATAAATATTTGTATGATTTAATATAGCATTGAAGTGTTTGCAATATCTATGATCGCCTTTAATTTGCATAATTAATATGCCATGATCTTATAATTAAGTTGACCATGCATATCATATGTTGAGTCACATTACATTTGTTATTATACCTTTGTGGAAGAAGGCATAATAGCTAGACAACGAGTGGGCCGGAAAACTCGAATGTTAGCATAATAGCCTGAATTAAAATGGAAGTGGTTTAGGCACTTGTATCAACTACAAAATTAGTGAGTGGGTGGGCACCTGAATCAACCACTATATAAATGAGAAAAATTGAAATCTATGGTCATATGGGCCTGAAATACCTAACCCCGAATGGAGGGCGTAAATTCATTCAACAAAAGACTCCTTAAAAGTCTTATGTATTGTGTGCACACATGCTTGTATATTTTATATGATTGATAATATAACTTGTTTGCCCTATTGTATGATGAAGTATTTAATTTAGAAGTGAAACTCACTAAGCTCTTAACCTTATACCCCTATAGTTTCCTGTTGTAGTATGATTATTTATGGCTTATTTATGGCTTATTTATGGCTATCCCCGAGAGGCTACTTTTCTCAGGTAAAGCTTTTGGAATTTAAGGAGCTTTTTGAAGAAGTCGGGACTTAAATGTTATGAATAGACTTCTAGTTGAATCTCCTTAATCTTATATATATATATATATATATATGTTGTAAAAGACTTTTGTGGACCTAAGGACTCTTACTATTTTGACGGAGGTATGCCCCTTAAATTTTGTAATAGATTAATCTGGTTATAACTGTTATGATTTATATTCTTATCTCTATGATTGTCTTCTTAAACTATTTCAATTCAAAGTAAGGTCCCTTACATGGTGAACGTAAGCCTTACACCCGGTGTCTAAACTCACGGGATGACTGAGGGTGTCGTACTTGAGTTTAAATATCGAGTGTGGCAGATTGTCGCGTTTAGAGTACCCTTTAGGGCGTGACAGTCTTTGATATCTTTTAGTAAACATAAACTATGATTTAATCTAAATGACATATTTAATGTTAATAGAATACCAAGAGGGAGAGATAGAAGTAGAAATGTGAGAATATTTGAAAATTCACCAGCAAATACCCCTATACCACCTCAAAACCGATTAGAGGATGTTTTTGCAAAATCTTCAATAACAAAATGTATTGATCTTGCAAGCTTTTCAAAATATGTAAGCAACACATGCAGCACCACTAGTTGAGGCGTCAGTAATGCCTCTATCACCCCTTAGAGGAAATGAAAGGCAAACTGCACTAGTTCAATTTCAGGAAAGGACCAGTGAACCCTAATAAAACTGCTGCCGATGTTCAAGGACCGCCTCGATATGAACAAGAATTACCACCACTGCCACCATTACGTCCTCAAAGGAACTTGTTTCCAAAATTCATTAAATGCAAGAGGTATTTTGAAGGACTGCTTGGAAAGCCAAAAGAAGCTGAGGACTGGCTAGCTCAGATCGAGTGATCCCTTGATGTTTTCCAAGTATCGGAAGCTCTTAGGGTACCGTATGAAACATATTTTTTGACGTTAAGAGCAAGGATATGGCGGGATTCCAAACAAAGAGGGTTGCCACAACCTATCGCTTAGGAAGTGTTTAGACGGGAATTTCTGAAGAAGTATTTCTCGAGCAGCTTGAAAGAAAAATACAACATTGATTTGATGAATCTAACACAAAGCAGCAAGACAATCGATGAGTATAAACACGAGTTCAATCAGTTGTTGCAGTTTGCTCCAAATGGCTATGGAGATAGTGATGAGCTAAAGAGGCAGACTTTTATAGCTGGCTTAGAGCCCAATTTTCAAAGAAGACTAGCTGAGTTTGAGATTGCAAATTTTGCATCTATGGTAGAGAAAGCTCAAATCATTGAGAATGCAAAGTTGCATGAGGTTGAAATATATAGGAAACGTGGGCAGACATTTGGTAAGATAACTCATGATGATGTAGGAACAAGTTTTGTTTCTAAGAAAAAGAAGTTGTTTAAAACAATGAGAAATACGAAAAGTGGAAATATTGAAAGAAGTAATGTTTCATGCTGGAAATGCAAGGGTACCCATTACCCAAGAAATTGCCCACACCTTCAACAAAAATGTTATTGTGGTGAAAGTGGACATATGGTTACCACTTGCCTAAAGAAGAATGTTGCGACTTGTTTCATCTATAGAAGGTCGAACACATATCAACTCATTGCCTAAAAAAGGTGAATACAACGAATGAACCTTCACAATCTAAAGGAGTAGTTAGTGTGACAAGATCCAAAAATGGGAATACTGATCCTAGCAAAGCCACCATGAGTAACCAATTACAACCATGAGTAAAGAATTAGGAGTTACTACAATAATAAGAGATTTGGTAATAATACGAGATATGATAAGAGGATGCCCCACTAAAGATTGGAGGTCAGGAATCGTTTGTTGATATCTTGGTAGATATGCAGAAATATGATATTATTTTAGAAATGACTTGGTTAACTACTATAAAAATGAAAGTTGATTGTCGTCTCAAGATGATATCTTTTGTTAACAACTAAGAGAAAGAAAGGAGTATAGGGTGAGATACTCAAAGAAGTATGGAGTAGGATAATAGCAATTGAAGTTGAAAATGAAGTGAATATGGAGTTAAACGGATGTATACTTGGTGCTACAAAGGGTGAATATAAAGGATTGGATATACATACTACAAGAACGGTATGTGAATATCCGGATGTATTTTCAGATGAATTACCTGGATTACCCCCACACAGAGAAGTGGAATTTTTTATTGACTTGATAACTGGATCTAAACCAGTATCAAAAGCTTTGTATTGCATGGCACTTGTGGAATTTAAAGAATTAAAGGTGCAATTGCAAGAATTGTTGGACAAAGGATTTATTAGACCTAGTGTTTCACCATAGAGAGCATCGGTATGGTTTTTTAAGAAGAAAGATGGTTCAATGAAACTCCGTATTGACTATAGGGAATTAAATAGAATAAGTATTAAGAACAATTATCATTTACCAAGAATTAATTATCTCTTTGATCAATTGAGAGGAGCAAAGGTATTTTCTCGAATTGATTTAAAGTTAGGATATCATCAAATCCGAATTAAGGCGGAGGATGTACGAAAGGCTACATTCCAAACTAGGTATGGTCATTATGAATTTTTTGTCATGTTATTTGGACTAACAAATGCACCTGCAATTTTCATGGACTTGATGAACTATATCTTCAGACCTTTGTTGGATATATATGTGATTATATTTATAAATGATATACTAGTGTATTCATCTATTGAAGAGCAACATGATGAACACTTAAGGAGTGCGTTATAGATTCTAAGAGATAATAAACTATATGCTAAATTGTCTAAATGTGAATTTTGGCTTAAGAGCAAATCATTCCTTGGACATATTGTTTCTAGTGAAGGAATATATGTTGATCCTATGAAAGTTAAAGGTATTGTGGAATGGAAAAGACCTAAAACTATTACAAAAGTTAGGAGTTTCTTAGGATTAACAGGATATTATCAGAAATTTGTACAGGATTTCTCAAAAATTGCATGACCACTGACGCAGTTAACAAGGAAGAATGAGAAATTTGAATGGAATGAGCAACGTGAACAAAGTTTCCAAGAATTGAAAAAGAGGTTAGTATCGGTACAAATATTGGTTCTACCTAATGATACGGATCCATATCTGTCTAATGCATCCATGAATGATTTAAGATGTGAATTAATGCAAAATGGGAAAGTAATAGCATATGCTTCTAGACAATTGAAGCCACACGAGATGAATTATACCACTCATGACCTTGAATTAGCCGCTATTGTCTTAGCACTCAAGATTTGGTGTCATTATTTGTATGGATAGAAATGTGAAATATACTCATAAGAGCTTGAAGTATATATTTACACAGAAAGAATTAAATATGAGGCAACTTAGATGGTTGAAATTGATTAAGGATTATAACTTAACCATCAATTATCATCTCGACAAAGTGAATGCTGTAGCTGATGCATTAAGTCGTAAGAATTATGGAGAAGTAGCCTCAATGTTGACGGAGCAGAAAGAACTCCTCAAGGAATTTGAGAGATTAAACTTGAAGTTTTCAATGCAAGGCTTGGAAGTGGAACTTGGAAACTTAATCTTAGAACCTACTTTACTCCAACGAATCAAGGAAGCTCAGAAAGAGGATGTGGAATTCCAAGAGATTAAACAAGGGATATCACAAGAAAAATATAAGATTTTCATGTGGATGAAAATGGAGTATTGAGAATGAATAAGAGATTATGTGTACCACATGATGAAAGCTTGAGAAAGGAATTAATGCATGAAGCATATTATTCTGGATATTATGTACATTCAGGAGAAACAAAGACGTACAAAGAGTTGAAAAGTGCATATTGGTGGAATGGAATGAAAAAGAATGTTGTAGAATTTGTTGCTAAGTGTAATATGTGTCAACGGGTAAAAGTTAAACACCAAAGACCTGGTAGATTATTGAAACCATTGCCAATTCTAATATGGAAATGGGATCAAATTTTCATGGATTTTATGTGTTCATTACCTAAAATGAAGGCAGGTTATGATGCTGTTTAGGTCATTGTAGATAGACTCACTAAATCAGCTCATTTCTTGCCAATCAACATGACATAAAGTTGGCACGGATATACTTGAAGGAGATTGTGAGATTACATGGTGTACCTGTTGGTATAGTCTCAGATCGAGATCCACTGTTTGTTTCCAGATTTTGGCAAGGATTACAAAAAGCTTTGGGAACACAATTGAAGTTTAGTACAGCTTATCATCCTCAAACTGATAGACAGACAGAAAGGACCATACAGACATTAAGGATATGCTAAGATCATGTATTCTAGAATTGAAGGGAAATTGGGATCAACGTTTACCGTTGATAGAATTTGCGTATAATAACAGTTACCACTCAAGTATTGGGATACCACCATATGAAGCACTATATGATAGAAAGTGTCAATCACCATTATTTTGGGATAATGTGGAAAAAATAATGATTGGACCTGAATTGGTACAAGAAACAATCAACAAGGTCACTATGATAAAAGCGAAAAATGAAAGAAGCTCAACACAGACAAAAGAGATAGGCAGATCTAAAAAGGATAGAATTAAATTTATTGAAGGAAATCATGTCTATTTGAAGATAAGTCTGATCAAAAGACTTCATAGTGGATAAACAAAAGGAAAGCCGAGTCCCAGATATATTGGTCCATTTGAGATATTAGAACGGGTTGGAAATCTGGCAGATTGTCTTGCATTGCCACCCAACTTATTTGGTATACATAATGTTTTCCATGTACCAATATTAAGAAAATATGTACTGGATCCGGATAAAGTGGTTGAGTTGGAACCAATTGATCTGAAAGAGAATTTAACATATAAAAAGCATCATGTTTGGATATTGAACAGAAAAGTGCAAACTCTTAGAAATAAAGAGATCCGTTATGTCAAAGTGTTATAGGATTCCCGAATTCAAGAAATGACATGGGAACTGGAAGATGAGATCAAGAGAAGTTATCCTCATCTATTTGAAAATTCAGGTACGCATGCAAGCTTTGAGGACAAAGCTTATTTTAATGGAGGAGAATGCAAACCCCAAGAATTTTTCATACCAGTAAAAATAGATAGAAATACAAATATAGAAAATAGATGGTTAATATTGAACCTAAAAAACACTCTAGAATAGAACCACAAATAATGATGAGCCTATATATAATTTCAAACCTTAAAACAAAGTTTTCTACATAGTATTAAATATTACTTATAAGATTTCATAGTAGGTATCGAAAACTCAAGATATAACAATAACTTGGTCAAGATTTTAGATGCGAGAAAGAGTAAATAGCTAATTAAACTTATAGTTAGAAGACGATAACTTAAAGATAAACCATTAGAATTACAAATACACAATAAAAACATTAACAGATCTATAACTAATAATCTAGATTCCAAGTAAATATTTGGATCACACCATTATTTTAGATAGAGTAATTTTAAGCTATTAGAGCCTAAAACAAAAATTGGCTTATTAAGCTTAGAAAACCCTAATCGCAAGAGCTAAAACTCTAAAAATAATTATTCGCATAAACCTTAAACCCAAAGTTGAACTCAATAGCAATCTAGAAAATTTGTAGAACTCTATATAAATTTTTGGAGATAGAACTCTTAATTGAATGTCATATTTATATATGTTTAACCTAATAAACTATGATAAAATTTAGATAATCATTAACTAAGTAATATTATATTAATATATGTGTATAAATTCGGTACAAATTGAAATATTTATGGTTAGATGTGTCTAGAATTTCTTCAGCCGAAAAATTTTGAGAAAATGGAGTCAAAAAGAACAAACAAAAGTCAATAAAAACAACTCCAAGACCAATCAAAACAACCTAACTAAGCTTAGCAATAAATGCATGAAGATTACATGCATGAACAACTTGATTTTCTCGGAGGAAAGAGCTTCCATTTTGTTTCTATATATATATAAACACCCACATTAAATAAGCTTATAATAAGCTCTATCATAACAACAAACAAGCTAGGATAAGGAGTAAAAGAAGGTAAGTTAATTTCGTTTTAAGTTAGTTTATATATTAAACATTGTCTTAAACAATGTTTTGTCAGTCTTAGGTTCAAAATCAACTCAAGAAGGGAGTTCAAAACATCCCAACAAGGTAAAATTTGCTAAAACCCTAGTTACACTCTTTATATTGAAAAAACAAGGTTTGTGTACATGTTGATGTGTTGTTGGATGATATATGAATATATATATATATATATTATGTAAAAACACTTAGGAATGATTTTAAAACAAGTTAGACGTGAAAAATTATAGAAAATGGATCAAAACGCATGGAAGTTGAATTTGCAAATGAGCACGGCTTGTTCAGGGGAAGTTCACCACCCTGTGTTCCTTTTGGCTTCTAATTTTGTATAGGATCGTGTTTCTAGAAGTACACGGTTGGTACACAGTCGTGTACCAAGCTGTGTTCCTCTCGGCTTTAATTTAGAATAAAAAAATAACAATAATAATAAAATATGTTCCGATTATTATCATTATTATTTTACCAATGTTGTTGTTGTTGTTGTTATTGTTGTTGTTGTTTTGTTGTTGTCGTTATGGATATTAATATTATTAATATTAATATTACTAGCATTATTGCTAATATTAGTATACTTTACAAATAAGAATAAATTATGATAATCGTAAAATACTTGTTTTATATAAAAAAATATATAAGAATGAAATTTAAAATAAGCTAAAATGTCAAATGGCGTGATTCCAAAATAGTTAGGAAATAATATAAAGACAAATCAAGAGAAACACGATGAAACTAAATGATAAAAAATAAATATTAGTTACTATAATAGGTTAATTAAAGAACAATATAAAAGTGATGATAATAGTAATGATAAAGTATCAATCTACTAAATATAAATTCTACAAGTACCCAGTAAAAATATATAAATATCAAACAAAATCAAGAAAAGCAAAATGAAAATAAATATTAAATAATAATTGTTATCATAGGACTATTAAAGGACCAATATAATAATAGAAAGAAAATCAAATATCAATATAGGACACTTAGACACTCATAGAAGTTTAGTTATATGATTTATGTTTTATTGATGAATATTTCATTCATCTCAATAGATGATTTTGAAACTATAGAGGATTTTCCAATTGACTATCACGACTAGCTAGTATGAGCAGGTGAGTAACTCAAATTTATTATATTGTATGTGATTGTAGCTTAGCTGATCTTAAATGAAAAATAATAACATAAATTTACTATATGGGTTTACAGGAATTGTTTGCTGTATGAATTGTTGATTGCTAAGCCACTTTAATAATATTAATAATAGAATTATGTATGAAAGTGTCGCTTGTATAGCATGCTTCTTGTCCATGCAATGATTGATCAACTTAAACCTAATTAAAAACTACTAGTACCACAAATTAAATAAACATGCATTGCACACGATTTGCATAAGCAGTATTTGAGTAAGTGGCAGCCTATTACGTGTTAGTGTTTCAGATCTCTTGTAATGCTTGATTTTTTTAGGTAAAGAGGCTATTAGTTATACGCAAGATTATCTTTGTTCTATCGGTGCTATGAGAACTAAATGGTAAATGAAGAGCGCTGCTTATGGTATCGTTTTGAAATGACTAACACTTTGTGGAGCTTTTAAGGTTAAAACAGGAAATGAGTATTAAGGATATGATAAATTTAAAATGATAATTAAAATATTGTTATTTTCCTGTATGCTTAGTCTCTTCTAGGTAGGTAGGCTATAGTATTGTATTCCTTCAACCCCGATGACAGGGCGTAAATCTTCATCCTTCTTTGGATTCCGAGTTATCCAGGCTTGTATTTGTGCATATGCTTGATTGATGCATTTCATATGATTGTTAATAAACTTGTTTGATATGTGGTAAGTTCTAGTTATTCACTGAGCCCGTGGTTTCACTCACACTTCAACAGTCCTTTCAATTTTATACTTAGGCCATGACTTGTCGCTTCCAAGAAATTAGCTCCGATAAAAACATTAAGATTGGAGGTTTATGGGAAATTATGGGATAATTTTCTTACTTTTATTTTTAGTCTAAGTTAGTTAGTATTTAAATTATCAGTTATGTATTTAGAGACTTTTTAGAAAGACAGTATGGTTTGTGATATTATATTCAAACATTAAAATAATAGTTATTTACTAATTTATGGCTTACATGTATTTGTCATTTCTTATCAAAACAGCTAAAATATCTTGTTGTTTGAAAACATATCATTCTCTAAAGGTAATCCATTGATAATATTCAAATATAGCTTGTTTACTACTCCTAGGGTACCCTTAGAGTGTGACAGGATCAACCCTTGCATTACGATAATGGTCGTCATTAGTGTGGTTCTCAACAAGAACATGCCCTTTAGACACATAGGGATCGATGTGTTGAATCAAATGTCCCATTCCATTGCAGGACTTATACGACAATCTATTATACAAGAATGACAATTAATCATCTAAATTCCTTTTATGTTAAATGCAAAATTTATTTATTACATTTGCACTATTAAATTTTTACAACTAATTTGAATAATTAGTTTAATCAAAATTCCCAAAACCATCGAGAAAAAAAAAATTGCAAGCTAGAAATAATGAAAAAACCGTTTAAACTATGTGAAACCAAACCCGATTAAATGTATGCGACATAATGCATGGAGGCATGCGATACGCAACTCGAATGAATGAGCCAGCATGGCATAATATACCAAAAAAAAAAAAAAATCATCACACAAAGCACAACCTTCAAGGCATGCAAGCACAAATAGGCTAGATATGTAAGTATGCAAAGTGCACAAAATTTGGTATGCAAATGATATGGCATGGCCAATCTACCATGCCTAATTTTATGAGACCTAAGGGATGATTTGAACTGTAATGGAGATATAGAGAGGCAGCTCCTAATAGTGAGCTGCAAATTTTCAATAGCCAGCTGGAACGGGTGTCTCAAAACTTGAATGGGGAAAGAAAAGATTTGAAAGGAAAGGCCGAAGCATATGGGCCAAGGAAAACAAAGAATAAGTGCTCCACGTAAAGATTCCAAGCCGACATCAAATGGTTCTTTTTCAAGCCCACCTGTTTTCCAAACTAAATCTCATGTTGGCACCGTGCCAATGGTAATTCCGCAGCGTTGCACCTAATTAAAGCTAAGCTTTTCTTCTGGCCCATTGCCTGACAGCACAAGCAGGCAGGCCCAGGCCACGGTCAGTAAGTATTAGGGTCTTTTGCAAAAAACCACCGGCTCTACTATTTCATTTAAAGGCCATTTGTCGTCCTCGGACACCGACCCACCGGATTTTGGTAAAAGACGCAGTGGAACTGATTCCTCGCAGTGGAATATAGTCAGCAATACTCCAAGGGCGATTCTTGCTAAGAATAATAGGGCAGAGAGTTTTCAGAATGGAAATCGGTTGGTGGATATACAGATTCAGGAAGTTTCGGCTTTGGAGACCAGTGATGTGTAAGCCTAATGTGCTATCAGGTTCTTCTTTGTTTTTTCATAATTTTTATGTTCATGTTAACGTGGAATTGTCAAGGGGCCAAGAGCCCTCTTTTCAGAGTTGCTGTCAAAAAATTGACTGCAATTCATAAACCTGATATTCTGGCGATTTTTGAGCCTCGTATTAGTGGTGCTAAAGCTAATCGAGTGGCTAGTAAATTGGGTTTTTCTGAAGTGCTTTATTGAATATGCTATCTATGCTTAATCGGTTTATAGTAGTAGAAAACCTCTTTGGAGGGGACAGGTGTCGTTTACAAACCTTTGTGTCAAGTCCTTGGGCACTCATAGGAGATTTTAATGTCTATCTGTCAGTGGAGGGGGAAAAAGGTGGTGCACCAACGAATTTAGCGAAGTGCAGATAGTTTAACAGTTTCATTGATGAATGTGGCCTGTAGGATGTTGGTTTTTTAGGACCAAGATTTACATGGTTTAGAGGAAATTTGCGAGAAAGATTGGACAGGGCTCTTTGTGATGATAGATGAAGAACACACTTTCCTGAGAGCATTGCTTGGCATTTGGCACGGTTCAAATCGGATCACAGGCCTGTCTTTCTAAAACTGACTAGTGATGCGATTCTTACTTCCACTAGTAGACCTTTCCGTTTTCAAGCTTGTTGGTTGCTCCATAAGGGCTTTAAGGAATTCGTTGAGAAAAATTGTCATTTTAATCAAGCACATGAAGAAGAGGCTTGCTGTTTCCATGAGAATTTGACAGAATGGATTAAGTTCACGTTTGGCAATTTGTTTTTGAGGAAAAGGAGGTTTTCTTATAAACTTCACAGGTTGGATAGGATGATAGAAGGAATCCAGCTTCTAGCTTGTGTGAGAGGAGAAATCTGGTTCAAAAGGAAATGGAGGATGTCCTATCATAGGAAGAAGTTTTATGGTTCCAAAGTCAAGAGCACGTTAGATTCAATTCAGTGATAGAAATACGCACTACTTCCATCTTAGTACCATGGTTAAGGGAAAAAAAATAAAATAGAAAATTCGAAGGATGCAGCTAGTACATGGATTTCTGATCAGAATACTCTTAAGTTAATGGCATGGAATTTTATCGGAATCTCTATACAGATGATTCTATAGAAGACACAAAAGTTACATGGCATCATAGATTTCCGCTATTGGTGTCTGGGAATTATGTTCAGTTGTTGAAGGAAATTGATGAACCGGAAGTTCGAAAAGCAATCTTTGAGATGTGGGCATATAACGCCCCAGGGGCAGATGGCTGGAGTCCTGTTTTTTACCAAAGTCAGTGGCATACAGTGGGAAATCAGTGGTAAATCGTATTAAGAATTTTTTCATAAGTGTTTAGCTTCCCGCTGACTTCAATGAGACATTACTTGTTTTGATTCCAAAGGTGTCTGCTCCTGAATCTTTAGCTAATCTAAGGCCAATTAGCCTTTTTAATGCAATCTACAAAAACATTACAAAGCTAATAGCCAATAAGATGAAGCCTTTGTTGGATCGGATGATTAGTAAGACACAAAATAGTTTCGTTTCGAAGAGGAAAATTGCAGATAATGCTATTATCATTCAGGAAGTGACACATTCCATGAGATGATAAAGGCAATAGGGGCTAGATGGAAATCAAAGTAGACTTGGAAAAGGCTTATGATAGACTCTGAAGGGGATTCACTAGAGAAACTCTTACAGTTGCAATTACGTAAAATGATGACTAGCAATTCATGTCTCTAACGCATGAATTGTCATTCAATGGTTTATTTTTCAACTTTATCATAAATACGCCTATCTTGAAAATAACACCTATACAATTATCCTCTCTTTGTAATAAACACAATGGGTATTATAGATATTTTTATCTTTTACTTCAATAATTACTTGTTTTGCTTTTTATACCAATTGAACATTATAATAGCCATTACATCTCTATTACAGTCCCTTTGAATTGGAATTCCATTCCCCCATTATTCTATTAAGTGAAGTGAACAACTTGTTATAGCGGCCAGCTTTCCTCTTTTCTTGGTTAATTGAATTATGTGCTACATTTCAGCTGCAAGTACGAAAGTTTTATAAAATGGAGGCCTAACAGATTTCTTTCATCCGATTCGAGGAGTTTGATAAGGAGACTCCTTATCTCCATACATTTTGGTGTTATGTACGAAGATGCTCACTCATGGGATTTTGGAGGCTACAGATTCTAGATGATGGAAAAGTATTAAAATTAGGAGTGGTCTGGTGTTAACTCACCTGTTTTTCACTGATGACATGCTTCATTTTGCTAAAGCATCAATGAACCAGGTGGAAATAATTAGTGACATCCTAGAGGAGTTTGGAAGGCGAACTGGCCAAAGAGTTAATAAGCTAAAAACGAAGGTATTCTTTTCTCCTAAGGTTTCAAGGGATTTGAAAAACAACATCAATAGGGCTTTTGGTTTTGGAATTACCAATGGCTTAGGGAAGTACTTAAGATTTCCCATGATTCATGAAGGGTTAAGAGAAATACTTATATGTCTATAATTGAGAAGATGAAGGTAAAGTTGTATGGATGGAAAGCGCAGAACCTATCAGTTATGAGTAGAATTACTTTGGCAAAGTCTTGCTTACAATCAATGCTGGTGTTCCAAATGTAGACAGAAAAACCCTTTGTAATTATTTGTGATGAGATAGATAAATTATTTTGGAATGGGATCGACATCTGATAAAAGGGAAATTCATCTAGTATGATGACATACTGTATGCAAAGACAAATCTAAAGGAGCTCTTCGTTGGTGCAAAGTTATAGAGAACAATAAGGCTTTTCTTATGAAGTTCTGTGGGAGTTCTTGACTAAGGATGATGCCCTTTGGGTGCAGATTTTGGGACATAAATATTGCAAATGAAACGTAAATAACTTTTCTCCGTGTGGTAACAGTCCTGCCTTTGCTATAGGGTGTAGAATATGTGAAAATTAGGATTTTTCACTTCAAGGTATTCCATGGCTTATCAAAAATGGCAAAAGAATAAAGATTTGGATGGACAATTGGGTGGAGAATGTAAGTTCACTATTAATCATTATATCCATTGACAATGAGATAACAAATCTGGTGAGTAGTTATACTATTGCTTCTGAAGCATAGGACTTTCAAAGATTGGCTAACTATCTTCTTGAAAAGATTTGCAATCATATTAGAGGTATCGATCCACCTAGTGAGGTGCAGCCACGTGACACTATGGTTTGCAATCATGATTGGTCAGGTAGATCTTCCATCAAATCACCAAATCAGCATACAAGATGATTAATGATGGGGAAGTGCAACAAGGTAATCAAATATAGAAAATAGGTCTCATATTGGGAGGGTTTATAGTGGGTAGCTTGTTCTCAGAAGCTTCCAACTAATGAGGTTTGTGTCAAATGTCAGCTACCTTCTGTCCTTTGATCCAGATGTAATTCTAATAGAGAGTCAATTTGCTATGTTCTTCAGGATTGTAATTTTGTTAAAGTGATTTGGTTGCAACTAATAAACCTTTATGAAATTTTTTCCAGGGCAGCTTTGAGCAGTGGTTTGCTATGAACTTGAGCTCAAATAATCTTGAATGGCGTATTACGTTTGGTGTCACATGGTGGTCTTTATGGTATTGGAGGAATAAATCTCCTTTTGATGCTGCAAATCTTTCTACCAAGGATCCAATCTGACAGAGTAATAGATGCGTGGAGGAAATCTCGTTTAGTATACATAAACTGCATATGAGTAGTATGCGCAGCTATAGAATTTACAGCAACTTGACCTGGTATGCATTGAGATGAATGGGGTTGAGATAAATGTTGGTAGAGCTATAAAAGTCACAATCAAAAAGCAGTAGCAGGTGGAATTTTTAGAAATGAAAAAGGGAAGTTCTTAGCAAGTTTTAGTATGAATTTAGGTTGTTCTTCTTCTTTTTCAGCAGAACCTTTGGATATTCTTCATAGTCTGAGACTAGCATGGTAGTTGGGATATAGACAAGTTATAGTTGAAACAGATGCTTATAGTGTCACAGGACGAGAGTTTTACCCTCCATAGAGTTCTTGTGAGGCACTCAACCATCCCTCATATCATTGTTTGTTACTAATTTGGATGGCGAGCTAGCCTTATCTTTCTTGATTTCCTAGGTTTGTTCCAAGTCCCACATTCTCACAAGAAGCACCCTCTTAGCTTTACCATGATCTCCGATATGTTTGGGAAGTTCAACGATTCCAACTGGTTTTAGCCTGTCTTGTCCTCATTAGGAGAGCGGCATCAACTTCTAACCTGTTTGTTTATAGAGGACTAGAACTTCCTTTAGAGTTAACCCAAACCAGAAAAAAAACCCTTCGCTGATGCCACTCATAATACTATACGCCCAAGTTAAACACTCCCATAAAGCCCTCAACTCTCAGACTACGACATTCCTCCACTTAAATTCATGACATCCTCTTCATGAGGCAAATCTGTTGCTACCACTACTTACTCTCAAGCTCTTAAACCTTCTTCACACTCATTGTCAATTCACTCAAGATCATTTCAACAGGGCTTCGGGCTTCCACAGGCTTTCTCTTGCCTTCACTCATTCTTCTATTCTTCGAGACTACCTTTTGTTTAGTTGCCTAACGATAGGATTTGAGTAGAACATTTTGCTTCAACCTTAACTCGTGACAAAACCACTCTCAAGCAACAATGTCCTCACTTTGGTGATTGCTCCACTTGAGCTTCATCCACATAAGCTGAATTGACAACAAGATTAGGGTAAAATCTTATCTCCATGATTCACGAGACAGCTGCTCTCTTGGTAACGATGTCCTCTTTCTAGTGGTTGTTCCTCCTGAGCTTTGCCTAAATAAACTACATCCACAACAAGAAATACCCACTCGTTAAGCACTTTGAGTAGTATCTAAGCGGTCTGATGAAACTGGGAACTTCCACTCTGATACCAATTGTTATGGGATGGGAGTTTCACCCATCAAAAAGTTCCCATGCAGTGTTCTAACATCCCTCATATTATCGTTTGTTGCTAATCTGGATGGTGAGTCAGCCTTATCTTCTCTGATTTCCCAAGCTTGTTCCGAGCCCCCCATTTTCACAAGCAACACTCTCTTCACTTTGCCACGATACCTTATATGTTTGGGAGGTTCAACTATTCCAACTGATTTCGGCCTGCCTTGGTCTCATTAAGAAAGCGACATCAACTTTTAACCAGTTTGTTCACTGGAAGCTAGTCTCACCTTTAGAGTTAACCCAAACCATAAACAAACTTTCTGCTAATGCCACTCATAACACTATATGTCCAAGTTAAACACCCATTTAAAGCCCTCAACTCTCGAAGCGTGACACATAGAGCAGTTGATTTGATTTCCAGATGATCATAGAGCAAGTGGATTTTTTTTTTTTTTTTTTTAGCCTTCTGGTTGCGTTGAAATGCTCCTGAAGCATGATAAGTCTTTGACGTAGTTCTTGCTTTGTCTTGGTCTGTTTTAGGCCTTGTTTTTAACCAATACCCCCCCCCCAAACAAAAAAAAAAAAAAAAAAAAAAAAAGGAATATAGAAAACTTCACCATAAAGTAAAAATGCACAAATCAACAACATAAAAAAAATATATATATAATATATATATATTTGTAAGTAGTTATATTATAATGTAACAATCAATAATCAATACTCATGTACAAATAATTCCAAATCAAATTTTGGAATATTCCAAGTGCACATTTAATCACAAAAAGCATTCAATGCATTAATAAGATGATTATGAGTCATAAAATTATTTCAATCACAACTAAGAAGTAGTTCACTCATCACAATACAACCATTAAAACACACTAGTAGATCAACACCACTCCTACAATGAATTTTAACAACAAAAGGTCATCAACACCCCTAGCCACATCATAAGATCATACTCAACCATTACATACTTCAACTATCAATTAAGATCATCATAACTAAAATGAACCACAATGAACTAGTCACTTCACTAAATAAGAAGACTCCAATACTACGCCTTATCCTAAAAGACAATGTTAATCCATTATGTGTTCTATATAGATTAGACATGCTAAGACTAATAACATCAATAAACTATTCAGTAATTGATAATAATAAAATTTTATTTTTAAGAAAAAAAATTGCCATTGGTGTTATTGGAAGATAAAAACAATTTATAGGAAAATATAAATAGAAAAATTGAGAAGTTTCATAATTGTCCAGGATTTATAAAGTTTATGTACATTCGCCTAATAGCCAAGGGAACACCAATAGAATCGGTCAATTAATTACCTGACTATTAAAATATAATAAGAAATATATTAAGTATTTCAGTCATGTCATTATGATGGAGTATGAATCTAAGTCATTTAATAACCATCAAGACCAAGCTCATTAAAAAACATGATCTGACCATAGAATTTTCCCAGCAACTAAACAAGGTAAAGATAGAAAAAATTGTCATAGTAAAACTCTCCAACCAGCGGTGTCTCAATCCCTTGTACAAAAAGTTGCATCTAAGTTATATGTCATTGACAAATCATATCAATAATTGAAGCGTTAAGTCTCACAAAAAAGGGATTGTGAATCCTATTACATGATAGCCACATATAAACATTTGATTTTAAATATGGAGTTGTTGTTCAAGGTCATGGAGGTTTGTTAATCATCAATGTTTTAACTTGATTCAAACTAATTGGTAGTGTACATAGAATCTCAAAAATTGTTTTGGATGGATTTTGATAGCTTAAATTTTTGTAAAAAAACAGTTTGAATATCTGAAAGAGTAAAAATGAATAAGGTTGAATGGATTCAAATTTTAGGAAAAGTACTAAGTTATAAACTTGTAATGTTTAAGTTCCACCAACCGCATCTAATCAAAATATACCATATTAAAAACACTTCATTAACTCATTCAAATTCATCATGAATGCATTCTAAACTTTCATAACTTCCATTATTTCATCAAGAACTCATTTTATTTTATTTTCCGCGTGCCCGCCCCCCCTCCCCCCCCCCCCCCCCAAACACACACACACACACACAACACTAAAACTACCACCCACCAAACAACCAAAAAAAAAAAAAAAATTCAACCTGTAGCACCTAATTCATTAGTATCATCCATTGTACGTGATCAACACCATCAAGTATCAAGAATCAATTACCTTCATCATAAACACCTAAGCTAATATAGTTTGACAAGATGAACATTTTCATAATTTTCTAGAAAGATTTTGGAAAATCAACTTATGCATAATCTATGTCAAAATTAACCCAAACAAAGATATCATCATCTTTTTTACGTTCCAATTCAACCTAAATGCAGAGTCTTTCCTTTATTATTAGTGTAGATGTGGTTCATTTCTATTTTTTATTATTAGTATAGAAATCACACCTTTCTACACAAAAGCATTTGTATGGATAGTGTTGAAGGGTCTATTTTTCATCTGTATATAATTAGTAAGGTCTATTTATGAGTAAAAGCATCCATTTTTCATTTGTATCTTTTTTTGACAAAGAGCTTGATTGGAACAAATGTGAAATAGATGCTAAATCGATGCCAAATCAATGAATCAAACGCATCCTAATTTTTGCTAACTGGATAATGTATGACTCATTCGTCAACCTTTTAGTTCTTGCTATTAAGAACTATCTACACTATTTTGTAAAGATTAAGTGTGTTTTTTAAATGTTGAGGTAAATAAGAAACTTTGAAGAACAAAGGGCAATAAAACATCCGACTTGGAAGAGATAATGTCAACTCTGATTAACCAATAAGAGCAATAATAGTAGTTTTTGGGAACTTTTTCTTTCTTTCTGCCATGCAACCACACCAAGCACTCATTGTAACATTTCACAATGGGATTTTGTAGAATTATGTATCATAGAAGTTGAATAAAGGCACCTAAACTTTTTCCTTTTTGAGTTTTTGATAAATGAAAGCCATATGAACTGTATGAAGCCATTACTGAAGAATAAATGACACGTTTAAGTCATCTGCAATATAAATTGCATTGACAAACTCACTAAAGAACATAAGATCCCAAATTTGAAAGCAGCCAATGTAGGCAAAACTGCCATCTTATCTATTTAGAACTGGAACAATGGTCTTGACTGACCTGCCAGCTCTCCTAGCTTGCAATCTCCACGACATTAAAAGGGAAAGGAGGAAAAATACGATAAATTTTCTTATCAAGTGATTGGAGTACCTGGCATTGCTTGTTGTATAGTGTGTAACACCACCTAGAAATCTAATAACACTTCAAACTACTAGTCTGAGGATGCATTCAAATAATGTTGAGTAGTAGGTAAATAGATGTTTTCCTATCTACATCAATTCAATTAAGTTGTATACAGTTTAATATTGTACTATGCCTAAATGAGGGAAAAAAAACTAGGTAGATTCTTGATCTCCCTATCTTAGGTAGACTTTCCACTGAGGATCTGCTATGTAAAAAATGGTATTACAATAATCCTACATGCGATATCGCATGCGGTACCATTTTTTCGCTTAACAAACCCTCAATAAAGACTCTTAATGGTATTATAGTGGTCCCGCATGCGGTACCATTTTTTCATTTAGCAGGCCCTCAATGGAGGGTCTACTTAAGATAGGCAAATCAAGGATCTATCCACCTTGCTCCTATATGAAGATGTGGAGTGATTTGAGAATTCCAATCTGAACATTCGCCCATACAAATGAAAGAAAAAATGTTTATATAGTAGAAGGTGAAAATATAGGCGTAAACACAATTTCATTCTGGACTAAGAGCAACTTTCATGTTACTAAAGAGTATACAGGAACAGAGAATGAATTGTCAATACCGTAAATCAGGGAAAACTAATGAACCCTCATAGTTGAGGATCATAATATGACATTTAACAATAAGACGCATCGCTATGCACGTGAAAATTTTATTCCATGACAGACCCTGCAAATAGAGCTTTCCTAATGTGATCTGACAAAGAGTTTTTTTTCCCAAGCAAAACAACAGTATTATTCATTAACCATACTTTTGTTCAACATCCTGTAAAGTGGATTTTAACCTTCTCACAAGATTATGGAAACGAAAAGCTTCCAGCTGATGAACAACGATATTGACTATATATAAGCCATCTGCTACAACTTGCTGTCCATCTGTCCATCCAAAAATGGACAGATCGTTATGTTATACATACAAATATATACGACAACCATAATGGGCTCATGCAATAAGCATGTCAAGCCTGGCATCCATAGCCTCGGAGATAGCTTCAAGAAACTCAGCTTCACCCATTCCTGGAAGCAGTAAATCTCGGGCTTCACGAATAATTTCCTCAATTACAGCTTCCTTGTTCACTGTTTCTCTACACATGATGCTTCCAATTGCAAAGGGAGTGAGACCCCTTTCTACCCCTTTCTTTAGCAACATGGTAGATAGCCGAAGTGTGCGGGCACACTCAACAGAGATATGCCATCCACAAAACTTCAGAAATTCTATGTCCTGCTCAGCATCAAGTGACCTAATGTAGTTTACATCGTCAGCAGAGTATGGCTGACGAGCCTGTGGCCAGTAAAGCCAATCAAAAGTGCAATCTTCAAACTGCAAGATGAAAAAAGAAACAAGTTAAAACACCAGAACCCCAACAATATAAGAAAAGAAAAACAGAGAAGAGAGTAGAAACTTTTTGCAAAAATAAGCCAATTCCAAATATCATGAAATCCATTCAACAAGTAGGAGTAGGTCAAAAAGGCTAGCCCATTAGTTTGGCACATTAGATAGAACAACTTTCTTGTTACAACTCCCCAAGTCTCATTCGTGCCATATCTTTATGTTGGATAATACAAGTCAGACGGAATACCAGCCATCTTTATCACTTGGATCTCATTATGGATTGAATGAAGCATCTAAAAACCCAAGTAATAAATAGCGGGAATTCCAGTTCCAACAACACAAAGCAACAAGAAACAAAACCAATCTCTTAGCACTGCAGTCTTTTTCATTTCTTGGCTTTCTCAAGCCATCATCACTAGCTATTATTTATGTAATCATATATATAGAATGTTAGTGGGTCTGGATGAAATTTAAAAATTTCCTTTAATTTCTAAAATGTTGACGGCATAGCCTATTATAATCACCCAATCGTTATGACACTGTAATTGTAGATGTACACGACAGCAATAATAGGGAACTCACGTTTTCAGGAAGACAGTAACCATGATCAATAGGGATAAGCAAAGTTCGACCCTCTTCCCCTCTGCCAATAAGGATATTTCCAGAATGTCTGTCTGCATTTGCCATTCTTATATCAAGCACGCTTATTTTGTGTACATCCTCGACAGGGAAACTACCAGGACCAATGTCCTCACAGCTCCCTAAATTCTTCATAAACATTTGCAATGAGCCAATCTTTACATTTTCAGGCTCAGAATCATAACCATTGGGATGATGGAAACCTCTATGCAGGCAACGGACCATTACTGTAGGTGGTACACCAGCAAATCCCATCACCTCACTTGACAACCAGCGAGGTGCATTCCTTGGATGATCCAACAAGTATGCTGCAACTTCCCTTGCTGCTCCTTCTCCCACCTTTGTCCCACGTTTCAAGCCTTTGCCGTCTGCAGAAGTGGGTAACCCATTGGGATTATTCACAGCATTAGGCTCTTCATCCATGGGCTTGAACACGGCAACATACTTCTGGCCTGATGAATCCTGCATAAAGTAAGTTCCCCCTGTGCCCTCAGCTGACCTAATTGGTGCATTGCCTTTCTGCAAACCATCATTTGTTGAGTTGATCATATCCCAGATTGCTGCAGGCAATTTGATCCTTGGATTAATGCCAATCACCTCCAGGAAAGCATTTCTACTCGGTGGACCCTTAGAGACAACTTGAAGTTGCTTCATTGGTTTTCCTGGTTTCCCCTTCTCATTTGAGTTCACTGCCTCAACAGAGATCTCAAAATTTTTCTCAATAGGCTTAGCTCTAACTTTTGCAGATTTCTGAATCAGTAAATGAATTACAGCATCCTTATCCTTAGAAATATCACTGATGAGCCTCTGGTCCTCAAGCTCCTCACCCTCACAGAAAAGCTCTTGATCCTGAAGATCAACCAGGTCTTTACCTTCCTTTGCTATCCGCTGCTTTAGATGAGCCACATTTCGATGACGATCAACATGAAACTCAAGCTCCTTTCCACAAACAGTCTTAACATTGATGATCAAAAGGTCAGAAAGCTTGAGAACCAAATGAAGCACATTCCCACCAACAACACCATAGTCCTTAACAAGGGAATCATTCCGGGCCAACTCCCTGCCTCCATAAACAAGCTTTTGTTTCTTCACCACGAACCCTTTACATGTCTGGATCCTAAGTTTCACCGATGCAATTGAATCAGAGTCCAGAACACGCATAGGGATCACCGAACCAGCTACCGCCAGGTATACAAGGATGGATTCACCCGAAGGTGAACCAGTTGGGTTCTGAATATACCCAGGAAACTGCACAGACTCATGGTGGACCTGACTCAAAGCAACATCAGCAAGAGACATATCTACACAATCCGTCTGTGCAGAACCAACTCTAATCCTCCAGGCTGATGCCTTTTTTATTTTTTATTTTTTATCTTTTTGTATTTTACCCTCAATTACAATTTTACAACCCTACCCATTTACTATACATACGACACAATTCACACGGTCCAATTAACAATGACCCCAATTGGTTAAATTACCAAAATGAATCTGACCAGAAAACAAGCAAACAAACGAAACCCAAACCACTCCAATTATTAAGACTTTCTTCCCCCTAAAAATAAAAGAAGAAAAATAGACTTACCCTTGACCAAAAATTACCGAAAGATGACAACTTTACAACGAATAACCGAAACCTAAAACCCTAAACTCAGAAATCAGACAAAGACAGCTCAATCAGCACCAAAGATTCTAACTGTCCTCCAAACCCAGAATGAGGAAACTTAAAACAAAGGGCATAAGCGTGAAAATGATACAATTGGATCAAGGACTAAGTTTCAAAAAAGATGAGAGAGGAAAAAGGGAGAGGAATGCGGGTGGATTCTTACCAGAGGGAAAGAATCAAAAGAAAAGGAGCTAAACAGAGTGAGGATTTTAAAGGGAGTCTGTTTCAAGTGTTTCCATTTTTATGGATTAAGACGATGAATTGGCGATGGCATGAGACGAGTGAAGCTCGTGTTGGTTAGTTAGTTCGTCGATCCTCAAAGAGGCGATCATTTCGGCAATCTTTTCTGTTCCGGTAAGAATGTCGATTGAAACAGAGTAAGAAAGAGGGTCAGAGAAAGAGAAAGAGAGAGAGAAAAAGAGAGAGAGAGTAAATGTAGCCGTTGGCTATACAAATAAAGCAAATTTGACCAAACGAGGTTAACGGAAAATGTTCCAATTTTGAAAGACAGGTTTAACGTCAGTTTGTTGGTATTGTACATTTGTTTTTGTTTTTACTTTAATAATTCACTTATTTATTTACTTGCCCCCTGTTATTATAGTTGGAGAAGGACTGGAGATATTTATGAGTAGGTTAATTAATATGCACACAAAGTTTTAAGAGTCAATTCCATGTGTTTTTTTGGCAGGACAACAGTGCCCAAACCAAAGCACATGGTGAATGAAATTACAAAGAAAATTCCTTATTAAATTGAAGGTTGTTTTAAACCCCTAATTGATGGAATTTTATTGTTTATAAAATTCAATCTTAATATTTGAAATTTAGAATTTACTTTTTCGTTTTTTTAGCACAATGATAAACATTATGATAGTATCTTGATTCACAAAATAAATTAGGGGTGTTTTAATGAAGTTACCTTATATTATCATTGTTCATTGTTTCTTTGACTTAAACAACATTGTATTTATTGCTGTTTCAATATATTTTTTATATGTGTATATTTGTGTACTAAATGTTGGAAAAATTCTATGGTTTCACCATTAACCAATCAACATCCAATGGCTCATACTATATCCAATCATGATCAATAATTAAAATATCAATGATTAAATTAATGGCAGGATAGTCCCATTGAAACTCCCTAAATGTTGTTATCAAGTATCTTTGAATATTAATTAACAAGTTACAAAAAAAAAAAATTAATCATCTTTTTAAGATTGATTATATATATTTTTTTAAAAAGGGTAAGTAGATGAAAATATAATTACCTTTTTTTTTATTGATAATAACTACTAACAAGACCTATTAATATTTCCTTTTATATATTCTAGTTGCATACCGTAATGGGTAAATAAAAATCATGATAATTGACACATTTGATACATGTGCTTTTCTTATTATAAATCAACTATTTGAAATTTGAAGCATAAATTTAAACTATGCATGACAACATGCCAGTCACTATTAATTACTGTCAACATTAAAATTATTAGGTTTTGATGCAAGAAAAAGATTGAGGTTAAGCTACATTGGGCAGGTTAGAAGTATATAATACTACTAAGAGAAAAAAGTGTTCTAAGTCTCAAAGATAAACACATATTTAACCTATTGTTACTTACTAAAATGGATTAGTAACCTCACAAACCCTAATTATTTTAGGCAAGGATACTAAAGGAGTTATAGTTTCTTAACTCTGAGTTTTAAGATACTATGAAGTAATGAAGGGCTTCACAGAGATAGTCAAGTATATTGGAAGTCAGAGACTTTCATTTTAGAGGCACATGATGGCACATAGGGAATGTAGTTAGTTAGGTTTGGGATCAAAGATGGAATTTGTCTTTGGAAGCCTGTTATATTCCTGAGAGAGAGAGTACATTTGCTCAACACTACAATGAAAACCTTAATCAATCGAGAGGATAGATTATAGGATTTACATAACGTCACAAATTACATAACTAAGGATGGGATAAAAACAAAAGCTATTAAGGATGCATTTATATTTGCAATATAGAAAGAAGACAAGCTAGTTTTGCCATTTAAACTTGTGTACGAAGAAATCGTCTTATTTTTTTTTTTTAGTAGAATAGGAAAACGTCATTCTTCTTTAATGGTATTAGTAGAAGTTGGAAAAAAATGTAGAATGTAGACAAGCACTGAAAATTCACCATTTCTTATAGATAGTGTACACCAAAGCTTATGATGCTTAAATGTTTAAAGAAATTAAAGGTTTTACCTTATGAATGTTTTTCTTTCTATGGTGAAGTTGAGAATGATAAGCATGCCTTAATAATATGTCCATGGCCTTATTCAGTATGGTTAGGATCTTTAGGGATGTTGTAAGCCCAGTAAAATTCCAATAAATAATTTCAAAATGAACTTCGAAAATAAACTCTAAAAATGACTCCAAATTAAAACCGAACTTTGACTAGTCCTAAATCACGAACGAATCTAGAAATTTCTTAATCTTGAGAAAATAAGATTCTTTAAAAATAAAATAAGAACTCAATAGTCTTTAATTCCAAAACCACTACGTACGAAAAATTCCATACGTAACTCCGACTTATAAAATCGGGTAATATAAAGCCCAAAAAACAAATTATTAAAAAGCAAATAACGATGAAATCTTTGGAAATAAAACTCAATTCAAGAATTCCGAAAACGTTAAGAGATATTAAATACTTACAAAAATAAAATTTAAAATAAATTTCTCAAATTAACTATGTTGTATAAACATAAAATATCAGTTTCCAAATTAGCATAAATCTAAACTAGAAAATCACCCGAAAACCCTAAGTAGAATACAGTAGTTTTAGTCTGGCAATCTCGCGCCCTTAACCATAGAGGCTAAGGTGTAGTTTAAGTGTGTGGAATAGCTCGTAGTAATATAAGTTCGCTTAAAAATATCAGACTGGTAAATTTTGACCTATTTCGAACCCGTTCAAATACAGACTTCGAAAAGCGTGTCCTGGGGCTCGAGATATAAAAAATATACCATTGTACCGTTGGACTCCTATTTTCATAAGGATTTCAAAAATATAAGTTTTATAATTTTTCGATAACTAAAAATATCTGATTTTACAATTATATTCATATTTCATTACTACCAATAATTAATTAGTCTTTTGCACTATTCACTTCTATTTCATTACACAATTTTATTATTCTTATAAAGCCTTATATTTTTAGATAAATATTTTATATATTATAGAACATTTTGTTTTTCTAAAATTTAGTTAGTTTCAGGTTTTTCCGGGATCAGTGTCTATTTAAGACCCGATACTAAAAATAAAATAAATTAATTTAATAATTTAAAAATATTTGAAAAATATTTTTATGTTCATAAAATATTTTTTTTAGAATTTTTCGGGTTATAAAAATATCATCTATAGCTCATATTCGCGTATTTTGATCATACCGGTAACTTATTTGATAATTCACTAAAATAAATTAATTAATTATCTTATTTTAATTATGAAAAACCTGCTACAAATATTTGGAATGAATTTTCTATTTTTATTTTATTTTATTAAGAAAGTACTCTTACAACCCATACTTTTAAGTACACCTTTCACACACCACTTCTTTTTCACTTCAATCTTTCTACACTTTATCCCATACTTCATGGCAAATTTTTCTCTTCTTTTTGCTACCCTTGTCCTTCAATTTACTCCCAATTTGACTAAAATAAATCTATTCCAATCCTTCTTTAAGAAGCAACACATATACATTAATTACACATTTCAATTTCAAGTCAAAATCCAACCAAATTCCCTCCCTCTCTCCCTCTCACTTTCACGTGCAACTCCCCTCCCCTTTGGCTGCCCTTGTTTTATTTTTTTCTTTCATTTAATACACTCTCCTCTCTCTCCATTTAATGCCTCTCATTTATTTCTTTTCATTCCTTTGAAACCCTATCTCATTTATTCTCTCTTTTCTTCTCTTTTTCCTCTCTTTCTTTCTTCTTTTGTTCTTGTTCTTACAAGAACACAAGCTGCCCCTATTTCTTTTATGAGCTCCCACACATATTTCTTCAAGATTCTTTGATAAAACTCTTGTCCAAAGCTTCCATAGGTGATATAGGTAAAGTATAGTAAAAGTTTCATGCATCAAATGACCTTCCATAAGCTTAAAAGCTAAGGATGATGATGCCAAAAATGAAACACTCCTCTTCTCCATGATTATTATCTTGTATTATTATTATTTTCTTGTTAAAAGTAGTTATATTTGGTATATCTAACTTTTTGTAGCTTTGATTTTCGTTTATGCCTTAGATCTTTGTTATTTGAGTTATTATTTTTGTTATTACTAATAATTTATGCATATATTCATCATTCACATAACTATCTTAGTGTTCATGCATTTATAACTAATATAGTAAACTAGATCTATTGTTTTGAGTTCATAAATGCATTAGACTTTTGTTTTATATTCATAAACAACTTGTAGTAGCATGATGATAGTAGGAAAGTTTTAGAAAGCTCAAGGTCTATTTTATTTTCAACAAAAATCATTTTTGAAAATTCGGATGAAAAAAAAAACCATATTTAGAAAAGTTATTTTTCAACTTCAAAATGTGTATTTTTCATTTAAAATGAAGGGCTTAGGGAATAGATAACATGAATGAATGATTTTGATGAGTAAAGTTTAGATCTATGAGTTTATAGTTTACTACGATGGGTTTCTTTTATATTTATGTTCATATTAAGTGTAGATCTTGGTTTTGAACTCAAACAAAATTGATGAAATTCATATTTAGGCAAGACCCCTATTTAAAAACCACTTTCTAAATGTCAAAATGAAATTTTTACTTGAAATAATGAAGACTTAATGTATGTATATCATCAAGACTTCTTTTTACAAGAATCAAAGGTGATTTTCAAAAGTTATTTTCAAAATAAAAATCTCATTTTCGGATTTAGGCCAAGGCATATTTTAAAAACATGTTTTCCAACTCAAAAATGAAGTTTTTATTCAAGATATGGAAGGCTCTTAAGATATGATATGTAAGGAATGAATTTTCATAAGTTTAGATAGATTTTATCAAAAGATATGTCCAAAAATAAATTTTGTAAATTCGGATCTCAACCAAGACCAATTTTGAAAACCCATTTTTCAACTTCAAAACAAGACTTTTATTAAAGAAATAGAAGCCTTAAAGGATAGGTTTGATTAGAAAATGGTTTTTGAAATACTAAATGAGTTTTACAAAAAAAACAAGCTCAAATGAATTTTTCAAAATTTAGATTTGAAAATAGCCACCATTTAAACACCTATTTCCAAATACCAAAATGATAATTTTTATAGGAAAATGGAAGTCCTAGGGAATATATGTGACAAATACCAAGTTTTGACAAGTATAAGAGAGGTTTATCAAAATTAATCTTAGAATAACAAATGGTTTCCAAGAATAGGTTAAACAATGTTTTCATTCTTTAAAATTTTGTAAAATTCGTACTTAAGTAAACCACCTATTTAAACACCTATTTTCTAACCCCAAAATGAAAGTTTTTGTTGAAATATTGAAGATGATGGTTATATAGGTCATCAAGGTTGAGTTTTGATAAAAGCAAGTATGATTTTATAAGAAGAAAAACTATTTTTCCTAAGTCTAGTAAAATTCAAAGTTTTGCAAAGTAAAGGTTTTCAAAAAGAATTCTTGGTACTATATGTATACATATAGGTAGATCATCTCATAACCTTTATAACAATAGCTTGTAGGTAATACATATATGCATGATGCATTGTAGAAATAAACTAGGAAAAATTGAGTTGTTGTCATTTTAAGAAATTCGTAATAATGAAATAATGGCATGAAAACCCATATTTTTCAAACTCAAATTAGAAGTTTTATCAAAGAAATGAAGTCCTTAGTGACTAGGCATGGTTGAGCTTTAATTTTCTAAGTATCAAATGATTTTTACTTAAAAGAATCACCACAAAAACAATTTTTACAAAATTCGGATTTTGGAATCAACCCTACTTGAAAATATGTTTACAATGTGTAAGATGGAAATTTTTATGTAGAAATAAAGGTCATAAGTAATAGATATAATGAAGATTCAAATTTACCAAGGATAATTATATTTTCTTAAGAAATAAATCCAAAACAAATGGAAATGATCAAAGTTAGGAAATTAGTTTTCTTGAAAATAAATAGCCATGGAGTCTTACAAATAAAAAGCTTTTAAAAATTCCTTTTAGTAAATATTGTCAAAAGCATACACACATCAAGCTCATAACATTCCATTCATGATAGGAAATCATCAATATTGCATGTATAGTTAATCTATATGGTAGGAACATTACAAACATTTACAAAACTATTTTTCAGAATTGGAATTTGCTACTGATAAGAACTAATCAGAATATCTTGTGACCCAAATATTTTCAAAACTTGAAAATAATATTAGAAATAGATAGATCTTTCGAAGTAGATAGAAATCGATATATAATTTGCTAAATTTAGAGTTAAAACGACCAAGTTATGGCCGTTTTAAGTTGGAATTCCCGCTTAGGACGAGAATTACGAATTTGATATCGACGATTCCTTACCACCGGATTACTTGTACTAAGAGACCGGTGATCCAATGGCCGAGTGAGTATTACTTCTGATTTCATTTATTGTATGTGATTGTAATATTAGTTACACTAGATATTTGGTAAAGATAAAATGGATATGCATGATGGAGATGAATGGGAACTATGTATGGTTGTTTTTGATATGAGAAATGGAATGTAAGAATATCGAAGCCGAGTGATTAACTATTACTTCTATAGATAAATTAGGATTGATTTTCTGTGGATATTGATTAATCACTTAAAAGAATTGGTATAATTGATTATTCGGAATTGAAGACGAAATTGAACTCATTTATATCACGATGGGGTTGAAGCATTAGCATTTGTTGATTAATCGTTGTCCTTAAACGAATTTATAGTTTAAAGTTGACCATAAGCTGAAACGGCCGCGATTTGTACCGCAGGATTCATTAATCTGCTAACCCGGGATGAAGGGCGCAAGTCCATCCACATATGATTTTCGGCTGGTCATATGTTTGTTGAATTCACGTGTTTGATGCATATCACTTGCCTGACTAATCACTTGATTGTATGATGTGTTATAAATGTAATCTTGGAAGTTCTTACTCACTAAGCTAGTGTAGCTTATACCCCAATAGATGTTTAATTAAACAGGTTATCTCAAGAATGCTAAGTGGGGACAGTAATGGTTGGAGTCGAGAATGACTTCGGGATTCCGGCAAGGAATAAGAATGCTTGAAGTTATTAGATAGGTTTTATGATTTACCTTATAATAGTTTTATGTAGTGAAATCTTTTGATAAATTGTAATTGAAGTATAATGTTTTGTATTTGGAGTATAGTAAATTGAAATTCCTTTACATTGTTACTCAAGTTATATCAACATAAAATGTATCACTCCGATGAGTCTCCTCCATGTGTTAGACGTCTTGTACATAGTATGGAAGCCTTTGTGTGACTTGGGTGGCATTCTTAGGCTTTAATATTATGTACGGCGGACTGCCATATTTAAGGTACCCTTCGAGGCGTGACAGATTCAATCAAAAGAAGTAAAGTCAGAACATGTTGGTTTTAGAAGAATTGATATATACATAAAGTACTGAACTTTGCTTTAAGGCCAAAGAGATGGACTATAATGTTTGTCGAGTTACTTGAACAATATGAAAGGAATGTCATTAGGTAATCTATAATGGAAAACCATAGACCCAAATAGGGAAGTGAAGCAATTTTTATTCTTTGTAAATGAAATAGCCATGAATTTCCCAATTTATATTTTATAAATATGTTATTGAAATTATATATGATTTTGAAATGTAATATATGTGAATTATGTTGATGCATGAAAAATGAGTTGAGTTGTTGTATTAAAAATAATTAAATATTTTAGAATTATTAACTATTGAGTTCATATTTTTTTAAGTGTATTAGAATGTATGAAATATGATTAGAATAAGTTAGATTATGCATGTAATTAAATCAACCTTTAGCAAAAAATTTTGCTACAAATAAAGCCAAAGACCACATTTAATTAGCCAAAAAGTAAGCTTCATTGATTAACCAAATCCAAGCCAATTAAAGGACTTAATTAGAGCAGCCACTAAAGTCAACCAAAGGGATAAATATCAACTTTTGAAGTGCAAAATTCGTCCAAAAATTTAGACCACCATTACACATGCCAAAAAGCTTCAAAACCTCATTTCTACTCCCTCAAAAGCTCTCCCATGTTCATGTACAACTAAATCCTTCATTTTCTACACCTTAAATCCTCAAAGGCTTGCAACAAGATTATTAAACCAAGACTCTAAATCCATATGGTAAGTGTATTCTTCTTCCCTTGTTTGTATTTAAGTTGAGTTTTTGTTAGAATAAGGTTTATGTGCTAATTGGTGATAGAGTGATTTTGTGCATTGATAGTAGTTTGAGTAGAGTTATATTGCTAGAGGAGTTGTAGTATATGTTTTATGTGAATTTTGAAATGTGGAGATGATTATGTTGGGATGGCTTTAGGGTTGAGTAATGTAAGGGCATGTGGAATTGAAGTGTGAATTTATGTGATGTTGTAGCTGAATGATTGATGGAATTAAGAGGAGTTGATACTTGTTGAATGGTATTTTGATCATATAACAAGTTTTGGAAAACTTAGGATGAGTTTAAAGAAGGTTTGAAAGTGTAAAAGTTTACAAAATTTTATAAAAAAAAACAGAAGAAGTAAAACATTTTTGAATAGGTCTGTTTTTTAGTGTACCCCGACATCTGGTACTTCAACACTGCCGGCGTAGAGGCGGTGTTGAATGTGATCAGAACCGATTTTTCTAAAGCCGCTTAAAATGCCGCCAGCTTTTCTAAGGAAAATTGGCCAGTGTTTATTTTTCAAATCTTACGCCGGCCATTAGGGTTCTAACGCTGTCGACGTAGACACAGTGTTGAATGCAAACAGAATAAAAAATTTTAACGCCCGGCTTAAAGCCGCCGGCATATATTTTCAATGTTGTCGGCGTATATGGAAACATTGCAAGCGTTAGGGGTATCCACTGGCGTGGACCAACCTCATAGAACTCTTGGAAATTTTTAGAAATTTGAAGTTGTAGTCTACACCGACTCAAAGCCGCCGGCGTAGACTAAAGGCTGCCGGCATATTTTTGAACGTTACCAGTGATGGCAAGCGTTGAGTTTTAGTGCATAATGCACCGGTTCAACACCGCCAGCGTTGAAGGCCGGCGTGTCCCCTGCAGTTTTTATTTTTAAAAATTTCTTCCAATATTTTCCAAAGCTTGATATATGATCAATTGAATATTTGTTGAGTATTGTATGATATTATATGATGTTTAAATGTTATGTTATGACTTTATAATAATTTATTTGAATTTCTTTGATTAGTTATGTTTGAAACTAGTTGATTAGTGCTTAAACTAAATGAGAAATTCAATATTTTCTTGTACAATGATAGATCCTCGCTTGGCTAACCGTATTAGTTCCCGAGCTATTTTAGGTACGCAGCAACTTGCTTGATTCTTTGTTTAAGATAGACATTCTTTAAAATTTCATTAAATTAAGAAAGTCTAATAATTGTTTGTATGAGTGACTTTTATACCGTTAAATCTAGTTTGGAGAGCAGTAACCCTGCTCAGATTAGGGCATGGTAGTTTTAGGTGCTTACACCACACTTGTCATTTTGATATGACTTTCATAAGTGGTTCAGCGGGTAATCGATGGGGAATTTGGTGTCGGTATAACATTTGCTTATTATTGAAAGGATGTAATATGGTTTAATTCAATGTTTATGGGAACACTTGAATTAAGTGATATTATGGATCGAGTTAAGTAAAGTCGAGAAACAGCTAGAAACCCTAGATAGGATTACTTAATCGTTATGGATAAATTTATCTAGGATGGTATGAGTATCCGAGCAACTTATATCAACCCCCTAAGCATCGTGATCGTTACTTAGGTTCTCTCAGAAATCTCGATTGCCCGGAGTTTGAATACTCCCATGATGTATGACTAGCTAAAGATTGAATAATAAATAATCGATTGTTGCATTTTGCATTTAGCTTTAGCATGTGTGAATCACTTTGCATTTGTATTTGTTACTTATGTACTGGGCCTTTGGCTCATATTTTAACCATTTCAGGTGATGAATCTGATAAGTTTTATACGAATATGGGGTATGGAACCGATTTCAAGGATTTTCTTGATGGTTTGGAGGACTAGAGATGACCTTAGATTTGATGGAATCCATATTTTGTAATAGACTAGTATGATAGCTTTTGTGGTTGTATTTAAAGTTCTAGTTGGATATATTTGTAATTTTGTTAAGGCTTGTAAGAAGCATTTGGTTGTAATATATATATACGTACTTAGCTATGTATGACTTGGGTTTATTTCTATTGTGAAATATGTTGAAGGTGTAGTTATGTTTTGCTAAAATTTTTGAAAAACTATGGTTTCAATTATGTTAATTATGTGGAATTAGACAAACAATTCCTCAAACACTTCTTTTTGGACAACCTTGCATATAATCCTACGGGTTATATGTGGTTGGGGAACTGTTATCGCCTATTTTAATTATAGGGATGATAGTGGGTCTTTACAATAAATGAATGAAAGAAACTAAGGAAGGAAGGATATGTGGTCTCTACCAAAGGGAAAAATCAATGTGGATAACCCTTATGTATCACATACACATGCCTATAGGGGCAAAAGCAGGTGTTGACATGGTTTGAGTAAAATAATGGGTGGGTTTATAAAAGAAATATTAGCTTCTAATATAGATATAGCCAAGTATCTTGCAATAAAGGAAACTATTAAATTGGCTAGAGAGCACAACTAGACATCCATTTTAATTAAGTTCATTAAGCACATAGTGAGGTCCATTGTACATATGAAATGCTCTATAGGTTGAGCTTATAAAACTGTTAGATAAAATGAAGTTGGACTTAAGCCAGTTTGTAGCATGCGGTGTGAAATTTGTAAGTCCTAAATGAGATACGAGGGAAGGGGTAAAGTGGAGTGGTGGTGTTGAGGCTAAGGTAAGGAGGTTAAAATATGTTGTCATGAAAATTATGCTCAATTTTTTCAATTAACCCTTGTCAAAATGCTATTGCAAAAGCACTTAAGAGATATTAGAGTCATATATGCTTGCTTGATTTAATTCACTTGGATATGCAAGTTATGCGCGATAACAATAAGCGGTGAGTAATATAAATAAATAAAGAGCAAAAGGTAAGAGAGATAGAACCAAATATATATAGGTTTAGCATTTTACCTATTTTACCAATAATACTCATTCAATATTTTGGAATCCATTTTTTCTTTTCTTTTCAAAATCAAAGACATAAGACTTCTATAACCACGACAATATCTAATGGCCTTTGTTATTCTTCAAGATTCTCCTGACTCTTTACTAATCTAACCACTAACCAATGTTTATAAAACTTAAACAATTTTTTAAGTATAGTTGGAGTTTAAATCTCCAATTACAACACAAAAATTCATTGCAACAACTCTTAGCACCTGAGAACCATGACTTGAAAAGGTTACAACTCAAACTCATATTATCCAAAATTTTCTAGAGAATTGCTAGTATATATCTCGAAAGTCTTCAAATCTCTCAAGTAGTCCTTCTCAGCAATACTCAATTACATATATACGACTCTTTTTTTTGGCTTTATCATCTTCAATTTATAGAAGTTGAGTTTTGTCCATTTACGGAAGGACAACACATATATTCCAGAAGTTAAACTCATCAAACCATTTATAAAATCAAGTTTCAGTGTCTAATGGATAAAAGAAAGGTGTTCATAGCAAACTTTTGATATATAAAATTAAGTTTGGCAATGTAAACACACACACACACATAGAATGAAAAACCGATTAAACACGTAAGTTAACACTCAAGATGGGGTTTCCATTTCTATGTAAAAGCTCAATTATCCCAACCTTTATCTATTAGAAATTAATGTCAAATCATGCAATTTCAATAACCTCAACAATATTTAATCGAAATACATAAAAGAAACAGATAAGGGATAAAGAAAAATGTATCAAGGTTTGAATTGGAGTTTAGATTGTACCGTAGTCTCCATGATCAAACAATTTGCTTCCAATCAAAGACTTAACACATAATTCATTAATCATAAAACGATGTTAGTAAGGAGTTACACGATAACACAATTCAACACATTAATCATGCCTTTTACACTCAACACTCATACTCACAAGGCACAACTCATTGACTCACACAATCACATACAAAAACTTACACTAAACATATGGATAATGTCTTACAAAGATTTGTCAATTAATACACTAAATGACAAATACTTATTCTCTCACTCAAGAAAATATAAAGACATAATTGGAAAGAAGGACTGGACTAATTTCTACATTTTAAGCTTCTCTCTATCTCTAAATATGTCATGCATCCTTTATTTATAGGGTCCTCAAGAAATGTAGTCGTTATGCATTTTCTTTAAAAAATACTCTTATTGCAAAAGTTCCAACAGTTAGTTTTTTTATCAACTAGTGTCCAAAACCTACCTCTACCGTATGTATATCATATGCAAACTCATTCCATTCTAACTTCTTTCTTTATCGTTCACATCTTATACTACACTTAAAACTTCTACCTTTTAGACACCAATCAAAATTCCACATGGTCAAAAACTCTCAAGTCATGTGGGTATGCCTTAATGTCTATACACTGCCCTTGACATCCAAGTGCTAGCTGTAATTTCATGGTTAATTCTTCTTATCATGTTAGCATTTGATAGCCATGCCTTGATATTTGGATGCTAGATGCTGATATAGTAACATCCTACAAAAAACAACTCAAAGACAAATACAAATACAAATATGTAGCATATAAAAAGCTTAACATATCACACACATGTTTTGCCTATTAAGTATAACTTAATCGAATCATTTGAGCAATTATCCGATGTATTTCCATATCAAAATTCGACTTGAACCCTTCTGTTTAACAATCTCCTCTCTTTTTATTTCATGACGATAATCATTACAAAATTTGCTCCCCCTCTATTTGACACTCTTTATCAATCAAGCATCTGGGTTTAAGCAAATATTGCAAAGCAAGTTTAAAATTTGATAGTAACTAAAGTGATAGAAAAAATACTTTTAATAAAATAAGGGATAATGTTACAAATGGTATCTGAATATTGGTAAAATATATAATTAGGTACTTGAACTTTAAAATTGATCAATTTAGTATCTGAACTTTAAAATTAATCAATTTGGTACTTGAAAAACTCTGAAATTTATCAATTTGACACCTAGTAGAACTTGATGAAGGTACTATGAGGTACAAAATTGACCAATTTCAAAGTTTAGTTATTAAATTAATTAATTTAAAAGTTTAGGTACCTAATTGTATATTGTATGAAAGTTTCGGTACCATTCGTGGCATTAACCCATAAAATAGTTGTCTTATTAAGCTACACAGCAATGCAATTCAACACATGAGTTGTGTTTTTTACACTTAACACTCATAAGGAACAACTCATTCACCCACACAATCACACACAAAACTCATACTAAACACATAAGTAGTGTCTTAAAAAGATTTGGTAATTAATACACTAAATGGCACTACTCATTCTCTTACCTAAGGAAATATAAAGACAAAATTGGGGAGATGGACTATGCTAATTTCTACAATTTAAGCTCTCTCTCTCTCTCTCAAAATTTGCTAGGTAACCCTTATTTATAGGGCCTTCAAGAAATATAGCCGTTGCCTTTTTTCTTCTACTGGCTAGCTCTTGGTCAACTGGTGACTAAACGTCATTTACTATCGTCTAGATGCTATTTGGAAACTCATACTGTTTTCACTTCTTTCATTCTCGTTTGCACCTTACATTACACCAAAAGCTAATCTTCCCTAACATCTAAACACAAATACCCTAACGCTTAAATGCTAATTGCAATTTCATGACCAATTCTTCTAATTAAGCTAGTATCTTATCGCCATGTCTTGACGTTCGGACCCTTGCTGCAATGCAACAACATCCTACAAAAAAACAACTCAAACATAAACATAAATACATATATAGTATATAAAATCTCAACATATTATAAACATGTTTTGCATATTAAGTGTAACTTAATTAAATAATTTGAATAATTATGCAATATATTTCCTTATCACAATTTGATTTGAACCCTTCGATTCAACATATAAAACATTTAATATTAAAAGTTTTTTTTTTGTTAGATTTGAAAAGTTCTCAAAAATAAAATTTTGCCTTATCAAAATAATCCTTTAAAGAGTTTTTCTTCAAAACATATTGATAAAACAATTTGACCTTCCTAAGCTTAAATAGATTATTGTTAAACCAATTTATTCTCATGGAAATAATTCAATATATTTTTTTTTTGTTTTTCTAACAAATTTAGTCATCAAAGATTTAATCATGAAAAATTTATAAAACTATATCTTTTCTTCTGCAAGCCATTCGTACATTAATAAATAAATTAATTAGATGAAGAATCCTAAATCTTTAAGTATGAAATAAAGTAAGACTTCTTTATCTCTTGTATAAGTACATCACCTAAATAAACTTGGTTGGTAATAATGAGCCTTATAATTTGGTTTTTGCTAGAGTGGCAAGCAAGCCATACTTTCAAAGGTATAGGCTTGACTAATTCAAAAAATTATTGAGCTTGATTTGAACTTTTTTTTTTAAGCTTGAAATTTAGGTTTATGCTCAAGTACCCCACAACCTATAGAGATAACATAAAATCTAAGAAACTAAATATCCAAAATAAATAGATAAATGGATGATGAATAAATATTAAGTTATGTGTATGTAATATTTAGAATTATTATTTCATTTAGATAAATAAGTTTACTTATTTAGTCTGCTTGTAAGCTTGAATGAGCCTACTCACGAACCGACTTATGAAATAATGAAATAAAACACACACTCACCTCACTTTGGTAAACGAGTTTTATTTTAGACTTGAGTTCGATTGATTTACTAAAAAGGATTGAATTGTGCAAAGCTTAAGGTGAATTGAACTTGAGCTGTTCAATAGGTTAGCTTATTTGCAACCTTAGATCTATCATACTCATTTTAATCACTTTTATATTATCCTACCAACACTTTTAAAATAGTTATTATAATAAAAGCTTTCTGAAAAAAAAAAATATATATATATATATATGTTTTACTTTGTGATTAATCTCTACAAACACAAATCTCGTTAAATGTTCTTTAAGACTAATATTATGTGTTTTGTGCCTTAACGATTTACGATGCTTCTCTATCTATAATAGCTGATGCAAGTTGGACTACAAGTCCAAATAATTATGTAATTATCTAATAATAATAATAATAATAGTAAAGTTGTTGATTAGTTAACGAAAAATAATTAATAGGATGAGGATGTATCCAATGGAAGAGAGTTTTAATCCCTCTTTTGTTCTTTTTGGATTACTCCTAATTATTTACACTTTATTTAGCATGATAGATTAAATTAGGAAGGAAAGATTACGGAAGAAAAGAAAGTAAAGAGAATGAATTATTAGAAAATGTAAGTCATTTTATGTGTTTGGATATTGAAAGGGAGGAAAATAGATGGAATCTTATTCATTATAAGACATAAAATACGATAAATGGTAATTTACTTATATATCCGTCAAAAATAATAATTAATTTTAAAAAAAATGGTACAAGAGTTTTTTTTTTTTTTTTTTAATTTTCCTTTCTCTTCTAATTCTCTCCATTTTGGAGGGAACAAAAAAGTAGTAGAATCCTGAAAAAATAATACACCTATTTTTCCTTTCCTTGTCTTTCTTTCCGTCTTAAAATAAGCATGGGAATAAAATTCAATCCCACTTATTTTCCCCCTTCCTCAAGCATTCCCTTCTAATTCCTCTGTACTAAATATAGTGTTAATGTCATGACCTTGCACTTCCAAGGAACGGTAAAGCTTTGCTGGCACAAAAAACAAAAACGGAAGAAAAAGGAACGGTATAGCTTATAGTTCACAGTGAAATTGAGTTACTATATAGGGAAAAGAAAGGGAAAAGAAAACCATTTATATATATTTATATGTAATATTGGAAGTTATCATTTGAATAGAGATTACGAAAGTTATGTGACAATTTTACTAATATGTACACGATAGTGAGTTTTATGGTAGTTGGACAATTTTTTGTAGTGTATGAATGCTAAAATATACCCTCATAAAAGTATTTGATAATTATTATGAGAAGTTAGTAAAAATAGTAAATATAATTATATAAAAGGATTATATTATGGTTATAATAAGCAATGAAGGTATGGACACTAAAATTCCACCTCTTGCTTAAATAATATTGATGCGTGTGCGTGTGTTTTTAAGGAGGGGCTTAAGGCATGAACACTAAAATTCCACCTCTTGCTTAAATAATATAGATGCTTGTGTCTTTAGGGGGTGGGCATCACAAATGCTAGTCCTTGGCATCCTTCAAGGATGAGACCCGTGCTTGGAAAAAATTGGGCTCCTTGGACAAGAATCCTAAAAAGCTGCCATAGTAATATATATATATATATATATATATATTATTTTTAAGTATGTTTTATATATAAATTTTATTACATGGATTTCTTAAAATTATAAAAAGTTGTGAAGGATCTTTAGAGATAAAGCGAAGAGATCCATAAAATGTTGATTTGAAAAACATCATTAGGGATGAGGGTGCTCTAATTTAAAATTTACATAACCAATTGTTTTAAGCTTTTTAGGAAGTACCTTATGTATTAGGTGAAGAAGGGAACGTGGTTAACAAATTTGAATTTGATGAATTGATGAGCTGCTATCATATTTCAACTATAAATATTAACTTTCTTCTAGAATTTTCCTTCCAGTGTAGATTAAATTTTTTTTTCTTTCCGAATCAATGGAACAAGACCACAGCCGTTCACTTTGCTATATAGAATAAGAGAAATAAAATTCTAATTCAAAGAGAATATATTAGGGTTGTAATAACTATTACTATGTTCACTTCATACGAAAAATAAAACAAGTAATTATTAAAATAAAATATAAAATATCTATAATGCTCCTTGTATTTATTACAAAAAAAAGGTAATTATACATGTTATATTTTTAAGATATGGTATTTATGATAAAGTTGAAAAATAAAACATTAAATGACAATTCATGAGGATAGAAAAATTACATAATAGTAATTCATTATGAATTGCCATCAATAGCAGTTTTACATCAAATAAAAAGAAAATAAATAGCTATTCATGTAAAGTGAATAGACCATTAATCTTTTACCATCCTTACCATTTTTATATAGATATTGATATTACACAAAAATGCGAAAATTCTACAAAGTTGTAAACGAATAATGAATTTTGTGCCACCTAAAATTACAGTCCAAACATAATGAAGAAAAAGTTGCTCGAAAACATCGACCGAGTCATAGCATCACAATAAATATATTTCTAAGCTTAAAAAAAAAAAAAGAAATAATCCTCTGGTACCTTAAACTAATATATACAAATAAAATAATTAAATTATAAAGTTCAATAAAAGAGGAATGTTCAATTGATCATGAAGCATCATCGATTAGTTTTATAAAATTTACACAGACGCGGTTTGAAAGGGAGCAACTATGTTCAATGCCTTAGCTGTACAAAAGGGTCTCATGATCTTACGACAAATCTACAAAAGCACTCGACGCTTTAGCCGCCCAATGCTTGGACTCATCCAAGTGTCTTCTTCTTGTCTACAAGAAGAAAAATGGTTCTTCACTTAAAGAGAAATCCATCATACCAAGTAAATTGTATATTTATTGTATCTAGACCATACTATTATTGAGACCCAATACCCCCTTCTTTTGAACCTATTAATTATTGTTAGAATACATAAAACATAGAGTTTAATAGATCTTTAAAGCTTTAATTTGTAAATTAATATAAACATTTTATGTTTGTATACCACCACATTAGGTGCTTCCATTCGTGATTAATCTGCAATTTGATATTTAAACGTATCACATGATATTTATTACTTCATTAATGTTTTGGCTGCGTTTTTTTTACTATCTATTGGCAAGCCAATATTAGAGAGGTAACAAAATATTAATATAGAGGCATTATTTAAAAGATGGTAATGCCAATAGATATTTCTAAAGATTTTAAATTAAAGTAAAAATTGGAATAAACCTTAAAATTACTACTTGAATTTAAAACTAAAGTAAATAATTTAAAATTGATGCTACGTTATAATTACTGCTTGAATTTTTTTTTTCCTTTTTCCTCTATATTACACATGAAATTTGAAGTTGCTAGATTTTATGTGTAATTGGACTTTCATTTGTCAAGCGTATTAATTATCTCTCATCACTTGCACATAACCTTATTCTCTTGAGCATTTGCCATGTCATCTTCTCATATATGATGGAGTCAAAATTAAACATATAATAAAATTAAATAATACATGATATTTAGCACCTTCAAATTTCATACTTTAAATTAGAAAATTATAAAATTATGTAAAAGTGGAAGAAATCAAAATTTCATGAATGGAAGAGAAGAAGAGGGTTTGTGGAATGAAAAGGATGAATTTTCTTCTATAGAAGTGGTTAAAATATATTGACCTTATCACAATTTTCCACTGCCAAATTACAATGTGAAAAAAAATAAAACCAACATTCCATATAAATGCTAGCAAAGCACTGTTGGATATATCTCATCAAAATATACAGAGTATAACTTAATAACTTCACAGTTACGTAAATTTGATGCAGTAATTTTGATGATATTTCATTGCTTGTTTATTTCGCTATAATTATAATTTCATTGCAGTTTTATTTTTTACGAATCATTTGGCTCACCGAATAGCGATTCCACAATGAATTTTTATTATATAAAATATTGAATAGTCATTCTTTATTCAAACTTATCAATATCAATTCAATGTTGGAACTATCTTTTTTTTTTTTTTTTTACATACTACCATTTAAGTCAAAAATTAATTAAAAAATCTTATTACAACTCTATTCCTTTCTTCCTAATAAAAATTATATTATAATTTTATTCATTCAGCAAAGTAAACAAAAATACTGAAAGATTCTAGGCGACTTACTTGACGTGGCATGGACGTGAAGGGGTAAATCAGTGTTCTTTTTATGTTAAAATTATTTGTTGCGGGTCCGTGACCTTACATGGTGGAGTGGACCTCAAAATATATGATTTTCCTCAAACACCGCTTTTCATAGAGTTTTATGTATATCTAGGAGACCGAGTATTAAATTTTGTTTACTCACTTTGACTGTATGTTTCCCCTCACTTATTGCATGACATTTAATTATCGAATTGAATTTTCAAGTTTATACAGTTGCAAGCATTTACTTGGAGATAATACAGGAGACCGGACCGCATGCATGCTTTGGATATTTCTCCCAAATATTCAGTATGTTAATTTGTATTTTTTCTTTGTTCTTTTTGTTTAGTGAATGTCTTTACTTTACCCCCAAAAAAAACAAAATTACAGGACGATTAGAATAATTATTCTCATAATACATTCTATCACCTTATTTTAGACATCATTACGGTCAGTTCTAAACCGGGAACTGACTTGACCTGTCACCGGCAGTTCTTGAACAGAAAACTGGCCCAGGAATGGCGGGTCTGAACTAGTAAAGGACCCGTCGGTTCTAACGAGTCCTTACGGTTCCATCCCTAAAAACCGCATGACCCGGTGGTTTTGGAATCGCCAATTCAACAACCGGCAGAATCAGCGGCTCTACACCATAAAAATTATAAAAAAAAAAGTAAGAAAAAAATTATAAAAAATTGTAATTATAAAACAAATATTTAAAACTATTTTCACATAAATAATAAAAAATTTATTTCATATTCATAATATTTAATGTGTTATTATTAACAATACAAGTAATAAATACATTTGAAATTATATGTTGTTAAATTTATGCAGACTTTTAACCAAAGTAGACTTTCTTTCTTAACAATGTGTGATTAGTTTTTTATTATTAAAAATTATTTGTATCTTGAATATTTTATAGTGTCACATTGCTAATATAATAATTAAAAAAGTTTAAGTGATTGTATATAAATAAATACATAATTATAGAATTTCTTTTAACTAATGCTATGAACAATTATTGTTAGGTTCAATGTTATTTCAAGTTAAAAATTTATTTTACGTTTTTTCTTAGTTAAATTAAGTAAATTATTTAATTAGTTTTTTTTATTTTTTTCATAATTCCCTGTTCCTCTACAACCGGAACCGAACCGTGGAAACCGACGGTTCCTAAGAACCAGGAACCGAACTAGCTCCCACGGGTCCAGTTTCGGTTTCGGTCCACCACTTTGGAACCGAGAATCGGCTACCTTATTTACTGACAATAAGACTAAAAATTTTCATTTTCAATAATTTTTCTATTTCATTTGTAGAGAGAATAGTTAAACTTCATGTTAGGTGATATTTTTTATTCTCTCTCTACTTTCTCCCTTGTGAGAATAAAAAATTAAATATCCCAACCATTTTAACCTTGATTGAATTACAATAGACAAAAGTTTTATACACAAGAAACAAATTTTATACATCTATATCATGTTATAAATTATATATAGAACATAGATATAACATATATATATATATATATATCATATTTAGCAAATGAAATCTACCTTGTGGTTATATTGATATAAATCTATTTATGTGTTATCCATACAATATATACTAGTAAATTACACTACAAGGTTACAGCATTTGGGAGTAAGTTCATTTGAAGTCACAACATTTCAAGTGGTTCGTTTGAGAGGTACAACTTTTAGGAAAGTGAGTCAATTGAGGTCACCATTAATATGTGTCATAATATAGCGGATCTTTTGAGTTTTAATTAAATTTTCTCTTGTTGATATTTGTCAATGATGACCTCAATTGACTTCCTTCTCTAAAATTTATGCTCTCAAATGAACTACTTGAAACATTGTAATATCAAATGAACTTACCCTTCAAACATTGTGACCTTGCAATGTAATTTATCCAAATATATACATATATATACACAACATATACAAATTATATAACATGTAGACTAGGTATTTATAATTAATATATGTATATGTATAAATGTTGAACCGCATAGTTTCGAGTTTTTTGTATGAGAACAAAATAAAAGCAATTTGTTTAAAAAATTTATCAATTTGAGCATATCCTCAAATGCTATAAAACTTGAAGAAAATGTTTAAGTGTTTGATATTAGGAGCTCGCTACAAATGCAACTAGCATTCAAATGTCAACCCTACTATAAAGCATAACGTCCATATGTTAGCTATAATAAGAAGATTTAATCATGTTCTCCATAAGATGTCTGGACGTCAGGGCATAGCATCCGAACGCCACTACATAGTATGCAAACACTAGGTGGTTTTGAACATGAACATAATCTTCTAATCATATGCGAATTGATGCAACGTTCAAACAAGAAGATGTGATGTTTTGACACTACCTATGTTTACACATGATCAAAAGCTTCTAATCATGGTGAATTTGTAATACCACTCGAATGCTAAGGTGTGACTGTTGGACACCATGTATGTCTCAAACTTTCCGTGCTCCTTGTGGACGATAGAAGGAATCAAGTGAAGACATAAAGCATCTCAAGATGACATTTGGACACATGGTGATGGCATCCAAATGCTAGCTCTACGAAACTAGCCACTAAGTGCACTAATTGCAGAGGCAAACTTGTCCAATTTTATGCAACGATCATTTTTTCTACATTAGCCATATATATTGAATGTTTAGCTAATCTTAGTTAATTAGTTGAGCTTGTATTTTGATAGCAAACCTATTTGTCACATTCTAATCAAAATATTTCTCTCTAGCTCTTTATTTTACAATTCTTAGAGAGAGAAACGTGAGTAGTTCTTTTATGAGTTTTTCTTTGTAAATTGTAAAAAACTAAGGACTTGCAAATTGATAAGTTGAAGCAAATATTAGAATATGTATTTTAGGTAATGGAACTTAAGACAAAGTAAACACTAAATACAATATTCCTAGTCTATTATTGATAATATTATTCATAAAGTATAATTTTTTTAATTCTTACTTATTCCATATTACCAAGTAAATGGGCCATTAGTGTAAAAGTAATAATGCCAGTGGAATGACAAATATTTAAAAGAAACAGAATGCAAATATACATTAATAAAGTGTCGAAACTAAATTGAGTAGTAAAAACCTAGGAAAATACAAAAGTTGCTATCTAAAATTTTTAGTGTTTCTTTTTAATTTTATATTTGAATTTTCGCAATGCTAGATGTCATATTAGACTAAGATTTAATTTTGTTTTCCATATTTACTATTTAATCTCTTACCATATATTCATATACATTGTCAATGTCAATCTCTATTATGTCATCTTTCTATATATTGTGTAGGTAGTAAATTTCATATGTAATAATAAGTTATATATGATACTCAACATTTTTTTTTTAATTTCAAATATAAAATAAATAAAGGCACGTAATGTTGATATAGCAATTTAGAATATATACCCTAAATTTCATAAAGTTCTAGCCCAATTAATTGGATTTGAATTACCTAATTTTATCTTCATAATATTTATCTTTCAACTTATAACTAAGGGGTTAAATGATGCCTTTACTTGCAATGATGTGCTTAGAAGATAAGCTTGTTTTGTGCACCGAGGAAGCTTCCTCAAAAGAATATGCATTTAATAGAAGTGGTTAATGTGCGTTGAACGTGGATTTGCAAATAATTAATATTGGCTGCTGTGAACATAAAGAGAAGATATATAATGGGTTAAGGTGCACGAAACATTCAAAAACCCATAGCGATTCATCATTCCAAAAAAGGAGCTCGATATGTGTGTCAAAGGCTTTTTGCCAGATCTCTTTTGGGCATTTTCTTATTATTGTTAAAGGTGTTTGTATGTACTCTATGAAATTATTACAAAAATTTCAAATGCCATCGAAAAGCAAAGTGTTATTCAATATTCATAATGCTTGTAGCACCACCATTATTGATCTTCATGTGCCATTCTTTAAATATGAACCGACATGGAAGATAATAATTCATAGGCCCCCCGGCCCCTCCCAACGAGCGGCGTGAGTCTCGGCCTCTCATGGTTTTCAATTGTAATATGTAAATAATATAACATCTCAAGTATATCTAGTAGATATAATTAAACCTTACAAGCATGTTCCTAAAGGCCCACAACTACAGGGCCAATGGGAAAAAAATTATATTAACAAAAAATTATATAAATGCCATTGAATCGAATAATAATTCTATAAATAGGCAATTTAAACTCTTCTATTGAATATACAAGTTTGTTTACGGAATTAAGTCAGATTGATGTTTAATCTCTTCAACAACACTTGAGTTTTAGAACAATCCAAATTTAACTTGCTCAATTTTAGGATTATTTTCGATGAATTTTTGTATTTTTTTATTGAAAATTTTATTTTATTTTTTTCCTTAACCCGACAACTATCCTTATCTATGGTTCTTAATATTTAGGAATTTTAGTACTAGTGAAAAATGTTACTATTTACCTATTTTATAAATCATGCAAAACAATACGACATCACATTTGGAATTTAGAGGTTCTATTTTGCACCAATCAATAGTTTAAAGGATTAAAATAAAAGAGGTAAATGTCACTCTAAGATCCGAATGTTGTCTATATGTGTAATCAATTGTCTAAAATTTAAAAATATCAATTTATTATTGACCAATTTTTCAAAATCATTTATAGTACGTACATAAGATTGTTAATAGAAAAAATAAATCAAATTCAAATAGATAGAAAAATTTAGTTACTTATTTGCAAAGATAAAAAAAAAAAAATCAGATACCAAATGTGATAATTACTCAAATAAAAACTAGCAAACATCTATTGGTAATAGTGGACATGCTTAAAAATCTAAAACAACACTATTAGAATAAGTTAAATATTTAGGCTTTCAGTATCTAGGAAGTAAGAATTTTCTTCCTGCAAATCTTAAATTATGAAAAAAAAAAAATTCAAATTGTGATATATGCATAATTACCATTATCGGCTTACGTTTTCCGGAAGTAGTAAATTGCTAAATTTATGCTATTACTTTACAAATTACATAGCTTCTATAAATATTTGCTAATAGAACGGGTTTAATATATAAAACAAACCACGTGATAGTAAAATATATAAATTTGTATATATCTTTTTTATATGTTTCATGAAAATCCTTGTTTATGTATAAATTAATAATCTTGGTAATTGTATTGATGATGAAGCTGGATGTACGAAAAAAAAGCGGCCCATCGATATGAAGTGTTTACATCGTTTTGGCTATGGCTGATAGCATGACATCAATCATTTTTTCAGAATTATTATTCATTGTTAGACCATGTTTAATTCTAAGTACCTCATTTAAAGTTTTTAGGTGCCAATTTAACATTCTAATGAACTCGCATTTTTTAAGAAACTTTCAACTTTTATTTTTAAAGATTTTAAAAGTAACTTTTAACATTTATTTATATTATTTAAATGACTCATATAATAAAATTATACACAAACAAACATTATAAAAAAATTTCATATTTCAAGGATCCTTATCAAAGGATCCCAACTTTCTTATGGACTGGATTGTAACGTTAAAGAATTCGTGCCTCGGTCCTTAGGCAGGAAAAAAATGCGCTAAGCACCTTGCATTAGAGTTGGTCTTATTATTATTATTTTTTTTTTGGTAAAAAACGTACTATTATAGACGACAAGAGAAAATACAAAAGATTCATCCAGGAGAATACACAATCCTTCCTGGAGTAGAGACAACACTACCTACACTAGGCAGTACGGAAGTACGTCTTGTCCGAGGAATCTACCAAAACACTCCGTCTGCTCGTATGCCTTGAGCAAACTGGGCAATGGCATCAGCTACTTGGTTGCCTCCTCGTGGTTGGTAAGTGATCTTAAATCCATTAAGTGTGATAGCCTTTCCTTGCAAATTGAGGGGAAATTAAAATATTTGATGTGAATGTTAGTGGAGGATGATAACAAGAACACAGCAGCTTGTGAATCAAGAGAAATATCAAGATAAAGAAATCTATGTTGAATGCATAATTCCAATCTATATGCTATTGTCCATAATTCTATTAGCAAAATTTCCATGGTGGAAATTTTTCGCCCATATCCTAACAACTAGTTGCTCATGGCATTTCGAACAACAACTCCAATAGTGGCCTGGTGGTTAGATGCTAGACATGAGCCATCTGTGTTGAGTTTGTTAAAACCCGGTGCAGGAGGAGACCAGGCGACTAAGACATGAGTTATGGTATATAGTTTCTGCCGATGGTGGAAGGTCCATAATTCATGCACTGATTGGTGTGAATCAAAAGCAAGGTCATCTGAGGCACCTATGTTATGGAAGATGAGGGTGTTTCTCGAGAACCAAATTCGCCATAGGGTGATAGCAAACTTAGATCCTTTAGGTGGAGAAACATGCTGGGCTTCGATGACCAAGATGAGGTAACAGCAGGGATAGGCACCTATAAGGAGGCATAGACTGAGGCAAAGCATGGGCAGGTGGCTAAGGCATGGATTATAGTCTCTTGTAACTCTCCACATCTTGGACATTGCGCATCAAGATGAATATTTCTATTGCGTAAATTGAGAGCAGTCGGAAGACTATCATGAAAAATGCTCCACAAGAATAACTTGATTTTGGGAGGAAAAATAGATCGCCACAACCAACTAATATAACATGCAGTTGAGGATAAACTTCGATCCTGAAGGCTATCATAGATGCTGCGGATACTCGGATATAACCTTAAGGTTGAAGAAATCATTTTTTCATCTGGTTGTAAAACGTAGTTAGATTGGTCCAAAAGAGGAGTTTAAAAATTGTGATATAGGGAAGCCGATGAGGGCCTCATTCTAGAGATGGTCTAATATCCAAAAATTGGCCACTTTAAGTTTTTTAGATGCGATCTGCAGGGTACCATAAAACAGTTTCCTCAAAGGAGCAAGGCCAGCCCACCAATCATACCAAAAGGAAGTTGATTTGCCATTGCCTAGCAAACTGAATCTATTATTGTCATGCCATTGGGTAGCTTGTAGAATGTCTTTGCATAAAGCCGATGTGCTTGAGTTTGATTGATGAGGGTCGGTTAGCCGCAAACAGCAATATTTAGCATTGAGTAAAGAAGTCCATTGTACATTTTAATTTTTCCAAGTATACCACCGGTGTAAGGTACAAGCCTTATTTCTAAGTTGAAGGTTTAATAAACCCAAACCTCCCTCACTCTTTGGTTAGGTTATCCATGCCTAAGAGATTTAGTGTGTGGTGCGATCTTCCCTGGTTCCCTGCCATATAAATTGATAGATAATATGGTCCATATGAGACAACAATCTAGCTGGTAACAAACCGGCCTGCATATAGTACATTGGCAGAGATTCTGAGACTGATTTGGCAAGGTCAATACGACCAGTCATACTTATGTCTAGATTTCTAACCTTTCAACTTAGTTTGAAAATTCTTTAACAGGAAGGAGAAGTCAGAGTATTTTGGTTTGCCTCCATTTGTTGATGGAAAACCTAGATACTTCCCAAAGGAAGTGACTTCCTTAAAGTGTAAACATTCCAAAATGACATCTCTAGTAGATCTTGTGGTTTTATTCAAATTGATGTTAAGGCTAGACACTTGACTAAATTCCCTCAGCAAGGTTTGGATAGTCGATGCATTCTGGGAATCGGCTCTAGCAACCAAAATAATGTCATCCGCAAACATGGTGTGTGATAAGGAAAATTGGGAGCAACGAAGTGTAAATGGTGTCCAATTTCCTAACTGAATTGGATACTCTATGGCTCGACTGAGAAACTCTAGGCTTAAGATGATTAAATAAGGAGAAAGGGGGTTTCCTTGATGGAGACCACGAATAGGTTGAGAGGAGCTGGACTATTATTGATCAAGACTTCTAAGTTAGTAGTAGAAAAATAGTTATCAATGAGAGTGGTCCACCAGTCAGGAAAATTAAGGTTTTTGAGGGCCCAATGAAGGAAATCCCATTCAATACAATCATAAGCTTTAGCTAGGTCAAGTTTTATCATCATCCACTGTCCCACTAAATTTTTCTTGTGAAAGGAATGAATAACTTCATTGATGAGAATGATGTGATCGATGACTTTTCGACCTTTGATGAAACTAGCCTGAGCAGGGTGAATCAAAGTATCAAGATGACGTCGAAGTCGATGGATCAATATTTTTTTCATCACTTTATATAAGGTCTGACATAGACTAATTGGCCGAAACTGATGCACTTGATTGACAGTTTGGAGCCTTGGAATGAGAATAAGTTGTGTGTGATTTACGCCAGGTGGGATGGAATAATTTTGGAAATGTCATGAACCACCTTTTGGACAGAAGTACCGATGGTCGACCAAAATTTTTCGAAGAAGAATGTGTGAAGACCATCCTTGCCTAGTGATTTCCATGATTCTATAGAATGGCGGGCGGTACAAATCTCTGAATCAGATAATGCTGTTGTAGAGTCACCAGCTGATCCGAAATAAGCCCACCTTGTAGCTCCACTGGATAGGGATTTTGTATGGCCACTACTATTTTGGAGGAACAAAAAAAGATGCTAATAATAACCATGGAAGGCCTTTTTGATCTAAGATGGATCACAAAGCCATTCCCCAACTGAATTTTTCAATGCTCGAATTCGGTTTTTCGAGTGCTGGCCTAAGTTAGAGCATGGTAATATCAAGTTTTTTCATTCACCATTCAAGATCCATTTTGCTTTAGATTTCATTCTCCACAAACTTTCCTCACGATCTAAAATGATCTTTAATTTTTCCTAACATGTTTTTTCTTCTAAGACTAGAGAGGAGGATGGCTAGTTTGTTATCGCCATAGTAAGATGGTGGAGTTGATATAGAAGCTTTGATTTTTCAACATGTAGAAGTCTAAAAACTTCTCTATTCCATCGTCGAAAAGTGGAAGGGATACATTGTATTGCTTTGAGACAGTCATGATTATTTGCATGCCAGACCTGTTCCACTAGATTTTGACAATGGGGGTGTTCGATCCAGATTGGTTGGAATCGAAAATTCCTATTCTTCATTTCTTGAGGATTATAAGGATGAGATTTTAAGAAAATAGGATAGTGGTCACAAAGGCCCCTTTGGCAGGTGAAAGATTTTAGTCTCAATATAAAAGTTTAGCCAATCTTGATTGGCCCAAGCACGATCAAGCCGTAATTGGACAAGACTAGTCAAGTGTTGTTTGTTTGCCTAGGTATACCTTGGACCTGCATAGCCTAAGTCAGAGACTCCACATTGAGACATGCATTCAGAATATAAATTTGCACGTGTACTGTTAAGAGCACTTCCTCCCCACTTTTCTGTATGATCTATTACATCATTGAAATCCCCCATGAGTAACTATGGTTGGTTGCCAACGAATTAGGAAAAAGAACACAAATGGACCAAAAAGACTGTTTTTAAGCAATACGGGGTGTCGCATAAATACTAGAAAAAACCAGGTGATAGGGAAAACATTACTACTGACCTGAATGAGGGCATGAAGATCATAGGATGATGATCTAATGATAGTAATATCCATGGCATCTTTCATCCACTGCAACAACATCCCTCCACTTTGACCTACCGAGTTAACATAATAAAAAGCATCCAAGGGGATTGTCTCCAGAAAAGCTCAGCTGAAGCCTGATCCAGCTTGGTCTCCAATAGCAAAACCATATCTAGTGTATATTCTGTTAGAATGGCTATAATGGACTCACGCTTCCTAAGCGAATTAAGGCCCCTTGTGTTCCAGGTAAGAATCCTTGTTAGTCAAATAGAGAATGGCATATGGGAATCAGTCATTTGTTAAGTAAGGAGACGATAATACTGAATATCCGAATGATAAACGTTTATGGCTTGCACTTCAAAGTAAAAATTAATCGGTGTTTGTAGGCAGTTTAACATCAGCATCGATTCCTCCCTATTTTGGAATGTGGGCGAAAACATTGGTCTTTGCGTCATCCATAGTGACATCAGGATTGGACAAGGGGGCAATGATAGATTCCCTGTGTTGACTATTTGTTGGGCTATTAAGAACAATGTCTTCTCCCAATGATTCATTAGTAGAGAGGGGTGCAGTTTGTCAAAGTTGAGTGCAATGGGTATCAATATGATATACTCCTTGAGGGATGTGGCCCTCTGATTGGCTTCGATAAGGTAAGTGATTCCTTCCATTTCAGAGATTGCCACATGGATCCACGAGACTTGCTCTATAGACATCAGGTCGTCTCAGATGAAGCGTATTTCCTCTTGACTCACAGCTATCCGATATCTTGAGGCTCCGTTCTCCTGGCGAAATATGCGGTATTGAGGATCAATCTAAGGCAAGTCAGAGGTCAAAGGTTGAACTTGTATGTTGAAGGTCGGGACACTTTTTTGATCCATTTGGTAGTTTTTCTCTTGCTACTATCTTAAGGCGTGGAGTCTTAAGGGGAGAATTTATCTGTTGAAAGGAGGATGAGAATTGGAAAGAAGGGGATACAGGTGTTGAGAGGAAGGATGGGGGTGATGTAGATGGTAATAAGTTAAAGCTGATACCCGATTGCCTGGAGAGGCGTTTCCATTTATGGGTAGCTTGAGATTGTTGGTTAGCAAAATTTGGCGCGGGTTTTAAAACATCTGAAGTACCGTTATTATTGAGTGGTGTGAGTGGAGGTGTAACGGGCCTGCGCGTCTTACTTTTTAGGCGACGACATGGTGGTACCAGCATCGATGCACCATATTTTGGATTAGACTTTGATGAGGTAGATTGCACAATTGATGGGGTAGTCAGGTCCACCTGGCTTTCATGCGACCATTTATTTTTATTATTTAAAATAGAGGGGCACGAAATAGAATTTGGTGGACTTGAATGACGCATGTTGGACTCTTATTGGGCTGTTTGGTAAACACCTGGTTCCTCCACTATCGAAGGGTGCGCTCCTTGGTATTGTTCGGTAGCTTGTGGGGTGTGTTGGGCCTTTTGTTTCTTATATTACTTATCAGCCTAGTATGAACAAGATTTCAAGGCATGCCTAGTATGCCCACATTGAACCCATAATCTATGAATACCCTTATACTGAAGTTGATAAGAATGGTTGTTAATAATAATAGAATGGATAAGAGACATATCCAAGTTGACTTGGACACAATAGCGGGCGTAACAACCTCTTTCCACATGTGAGGTGTAAATTTCTAGACGTAACACTAAGCCAATTGCTTTTGCAATTTTGGCAATGGCTTCAGGATTAAAATATTCCATGGGAAATTCATTTATTCAATCCCATACTGCTACTGATGAAACGAACGCAGCAGAAGCACAAAAATTAGGATCCTAACGATGAAGTGCCAAAAAAATGGCCATTAAGGGACCAAGGCCCATCTCGTATAATTCTCTGATAATCCTCAGTCATGTGAAATTGGGTCACGTAATACCCCAGTCCTAACACCACTAAGTTAAAATAACTCAAAAAGGACCATAAAGATTTCAATCGATGATAAAGAGATATATATCCTAAAGATTGATCGTGGAGTTTGATGATTAAAGCCAAATTCCAGGATTGTCTAAATCGTTACTTCTTCGCCATCATGAAGGATATGGTACAAGCACTATTTTCCAAGCATGTTTCTATTTGTTGGGGAAAATGCTGAAAGGTATCTTCGTTTATATCTATATCCTTAGGTGTAGACATATCCAAATCAAGACTGTGAGCATAGTTAGAATCACCTAAAGATAGAACTTTATCCCGATAAGATGGAAGGGGGGTATTTTGTGATGGATGCAAGGATTTGAAGACACAAGTGGGGAACAAGGAGGCAAGGAATCTTTCGATGTAGGATTGGATGTTCGTTTTTTCTTATGATTTATTAAGGAAACCATGAAGAGAGGGAAGGAGGAAAGCGAGACAACATTAGAGTGAGCAGTTTTCTTTGGAAATAAAGTTATTGAATATGAGCTTTTAGAGTTGCTTTTATTGACCCTAAAAAAGATTAATCTTAAAGAGACACGTATATTCATATAACTATCTTCACTGGCATGTACTACTATTTATCTAATCGTGGTTTCCAATTGTTGCTTGGAAATTAATTTTTTAAATCTTTTTGTCTAAATATACTATTTTTGTCTATACATGATATTTTCATCCAAATATAATAATTTAAATGTATTAGTATTGTTTTCATTCATATATCATAGTTACCAGACTTGCACCAATAAGATTCTATTGTTGTTATCTAATTATTTGTTATCTTTGGTTGATTGTTCATATTTAATTCTAGTTTCACAAACTATTTAAACTTATTGTTCTTCCTCTCATCACTTTCATAGAGAATTGATCACTACAACCTTGAAAATGATCTCAAGTTAAAGTGACCAACTCTTTAGAGGCCTCTTGAAAAATGAGTCTATTTTCCATTTTATAGAAGGCTGGATCTAGTTGCAATGATCACATGTGTGCAGCGTTTGGCTCACGCTACACATGCCTTTTGAGGAGTGACGACTTGGCAATGACATGTAAGAATGACTTAGAAAGAGTTTGCAAGAAGGAGAAGTAAACAATCTTAGATATCTCGAACATACATGACAGGTAGAAGAGTTATGTAGCATCAACTCTAATTTTTTTCAGAGAAGCAATGTATTATTTGTTTTAAACCCTGTTTGATCCCTGAGGTTATAATCCTACAGCATGACAATGTTTCTTTGAATCTTTGAAAATGCTAAATGAGGAGGACCCTTGTGATATTTATAGAGTTTAGCTATTGAGGACATCCATTAGATTGTATGGAGTGTCAATAGCTAAGATGAGTCATATTGCTACTAGATCCTTTCATGGGCTCATCTTGAGTTTCCCATGAAGAGGCTCTTTATATATATGAGCTTCTCTAAGAATGGTTGAGTGTGAACAGACAGGTTCAATGATCCTTATTTTAGGCCAACTATAGTAAATCTCTCATAAATCATCCCAAAACGTAGACTGGACTCTGAAGGCCCTAATACATAGCCTAAGAATCAAATCCATATTTAGGCCTCTACAAATTGTATGTCAAATCATCTCCAAATAAGCAATAAAACTTTCTTGAAATTGTAGTTTTCTATCGATTGATTTTTTATAACTCTATATTTAGTATTTGATTTAAAGTGATATAGGTAGTTCATATTAATAGTAAGAAATATATATCATATTTTCTATTCAAAGTAAAATTGGTTAGTCTCACTTTGTTAGTCTCTACCCGACATTTAAATATTTTTTTTGGCAAATTACCCGACATTTAGATTGATGTTTGAAATTTGGACTTTGATACCTATTACAATGGTTGAGATGCGCTTCCTGTTGCATAAAGCAATGGCCAAAGGACCATTAAAATCCAGCTTTGTCAAAATAAAATAAAATAAAATAAAGAAATGAAATTGGGAGGATGGGTTGTCGGCAAGACTTTGATGCTTAAGGCCTTCCTGGTGGAGGTCGTTCGTTTGGGTCTTCGTATTAGCAATCTGTGACTAAAATTGCTGTAACGACAACGATATATCTTTGAAGAGACGACGAGCACGACAACATCCGTTTGTTTCATTATATTCAGATAATTTTAATATTATATTTTTATAGTTTTTAGATAGATATTTATTAAAAAATAAATATGAATATAAAATTATAATTTTTTATTATAAAATAATCAAACAAATACTATATATAGATGATACAAATATGATAAAAATAATTTATAAATACAAATCTAATATGAAGAAAATAAAGATAAAAATCTAATAATCCAAATTGACTAAATATCTCTTTTTCATAGTTGGAAAATGGTGAAATCATGTTGTTTGCGCCACGTTTTGCAACTGCGGAAAAGAGTATTTTACAAAAATGGATCACTATGCAGACAGCATGACTTCACCATTTGAACAGGAGGACTATTTTTGGGCCACCAATCGAACGATACCAGGGATCATCCGATATGGCACGGAGGACCATTGTGGTCGCATGACGTACACTGCTATCATCTGAGTGCCAATCCATTAATTTCCACATGGCACGCATGAGGATATGTCAAATTTATAATATATGATTGTTTTTGCCCTTAATCAAAAGGATTATTTTCTTGTATTGGATACAATTACTAGCCAAACCTGAGTTGAACCAATTGATTCAACCAATTAAACCGAGCTAATTTTGAGAATGGTCCAATTTAATCCTTGATTCAATCCCTTAATCCTTGACCTCCAAGTATGTTTAGAACAATCCTTAAGTCAGATTAACAACATTGATTATTATTATGATTTTTTTAAATCACCATTAGATATTGAAAAGGCTTTATCTTTGAAGTTCTTTCCTTTAATCTTATTTAACTCATTGATTGTACTAATCTTGTTAATTAGATGTAGAGTGAGTCTTAACAATTCATCTAATCAATCCTTTCCTTTAATGTATATATGGTGAGCTATATTGGTTGTAAGATACTATACCTTGATTATAAATTTTTTAATTAGTAATTATTCATATCTTTTCTATTTTATTTGTTCCTAAAACACAAAACCAGTAAAATATCATCTTTATCCCTTAAAAACCTAAAATTTCTTTTGATTGTATCCTTCAAGGATCAAACCTTTGAGATCTTAGGGAAATGATAATTGTTATTAAAGCACGATTTTGATTTGCTTCAAATTGGTAAGTTCAAACTTAATCATATCTCTTTGTTAAACTTGTGGGGTTATGCCAAAGTGTGCTTATGGTTGTGGTGATTTATGGTTTTAGAAATGGAAAGATTCATTTTCTATGATCATAGTTTATCAATAGTGTGATTGTACACCATGTCTTTGATGAATTGCTTAGGAGAAGTTTCAATTAAAGTTTGTCAATTTGATATGTCTATAGAAAGTGTATGCAATGGTCATGGTGCTTAGAGAAGTGGAGACAATGCTAATTATAGAGGTGGTGAATGCTCGTAATGATAATGCAAGTCAATATAAGCAAATCTTCCCCTTCACTATAAAACCTAAAAAACTCTAAAATACAAAATATATAAATGTTCATGAAGATGCACTAAGAGTTGATAGTCATGATGTTATTGATGGAAAGCATCTAGAGAATGTTGGCTTGGTGGAAGATGGTTTAGATAATTTCAGTAATGTTGATTCTAGATTTTTGCAAATAGATGGTTAGAAGAAAGATGGGTCAAGATGACACGGAATCTGTACTAACAAACTATAAACAAAGAGAGACTTTGCTGAGTCAGAGTGTTATCTAGTATGACCACATTGATACTTAAGTTAACAAAGGGTTTGTGAAATAATAATGTAGTAGAGTGAGGGTTAGATGAGTTCAGATGATTTTATCAAGGCTCACTAGGGGTTATTTATAGTAGAGAAGATGGGCGGTTGTAGTAGCCCCATTAGTTATTGTGGGCGGTTACCCTTATTGAGATAATCTTCAATGGGATTACAAGAGGCGTATTCTAAGATCTTTGGCAACTTGATAGAAATGGCAAGCAATTATATTGTTCTACTAGAGGACAACTTGTGGAGTCAAGTTGAAAGTAAATATAATGATCATCTTTCCAAAGCATCTTTAAGGTTTTTGAGAGGTCGATAATGGGCTCTAATAGGTTGGCCTATGGTCCAATAAAGTTGGACTAAGCCTAAAAAACCCATTCCGAAAATGGTCTATCAATAGGCGATAAATATATTAAGTGAAGGAACTAGTAGATAGAGGAATACAGATTGTAACAATGAAAATTCTTCAATCTTAAAGTATGGCACACTTGATGATTATGTAGAAGAGCATCACGAGAAAAATGTTTTAGAATGTTATGAGTATAGTATGCATACTATGGTCCATTTATTTACCTTAGAAATGTGCAAGATATGATAATCCGAAGTCTAAAAGAAAGATGAGGGGGAGCCAAAAGTGATGACATGAGTTATAACGAAGAAGCTACTCCACAAGAATTTGCATCTCTTTATTATATGCATTTTTAATGCTGGATCCATCAAGGCAAGCAAGATTAGTTCCTAAAAAATATGTACATGATTATAAAACTCACTTAATTTTTTGTTAGCTTGATGACCAAAGGAATAAATCATTATCAGGTTCATCACAAGATTGGAGTTCAAGAGTTTTGACATAATTGAGCTACAATCTTAACCTTAGACGAAGGGATCAAGCTAACTCTTAGGATACAGAGACAAAAATAGAGAAGGCAAGTTGAAATGCATAGGTGATATGAACAAGAAGATTATCATTATCATAGCGACAAAGAGAAACCTTAAGTTAAGCAGAAAGTTGAGATGGTAGAAAATATGAGTAGGGTGATAGCAACACGCAAAATAATATCTTTAGATCCTACGTGTAAGAGCCAAAGCAGTGGTAACCCAAAAAGAAGACAATTGAGATGAAGTGCTTTAAATGTTTTAGGTATTGTTACTTATGAGAATCATAGTTCTAGTTATGGCTTCAACGGTGTAAGTGTCAAGTAAATACATGTTTAGGCCAAGATGGAATAGTGATTATGGAAGAAGCGAGTGACGAAACTATGAAAACTATACTTGTAATTCACCATCGAATAAAGCTCAAACCAAAGGCATACCAAGCTTCTAACTTCTCCACTTTCTTTTTATGATTATGGTTATAGATTTGGCTCTACATCTAGCACTACTAAAGTTTCAACTTATGGTAGTTTAGCTTACAAGGGTATTAACTAGTTGCTATTACAATAATAACCCAAATGTCAAAATATTATGTTGCTATTATTTTATGGTTGTTGGACTTTTATTTTATTTTCATTTTCTTTTATCGTTACTTGTAATTCATTTGAGGACATCTTTTTACTATATCTATATATGAGTCAAGCATACATAGACCTCACAAACCCTAATTATAGATGCTTAATGATTAATATGTTTTAGAATATATGTGTAAAACCTTTCTTTCATTATTGAAATTGTGTTTGATCTTTTTAATCAACTTTTGATTGTGCCTATCATAATAATCATTTCAATTATATGTCACATTGGTTAACCTTATGGTAAGTAATATCAATTATAGAAATTCAATAACCTTCTGCTATCTACACCCATTCAATCAATAATTTTTCGCATTCTATTTCTTTATTTTGTTTAATCCAAATAATATTTCCAACCCAATAAAATCCATTCTTTCATTAATTCAAATTCATAAATGTCAAGAGGAGTTAGTATCAAATTAGTTGCATGTTCCTAAATCATGCCTCTCAATCATTTGAGGGTCTTAGGCACATGACATAATCATTAAGGGAGACATTAAAAAGCTTATGATAGAAAGTGGGGAAGAGGAAATGAAGATTTAGTTGGCAAATATAGAGAATCAAATGAAAACCTTTAGTATATTGAAGTAAGCTTATATCTTTAATTTATCAATGCAAGTTAGTTGTTGAATCACCATCTAAAAATAAATGGAGTGAAAATTTGTTTTATAGTAAGTGATAAGTGAAGGAAAGAAATGTTCTTTAATTGTAGATGGAGATAGGAGATAGGAGATAGTTGTACATATGTGACCTCTATGGCTTTCATGCTTACTAGTTGAAGACAGTGGCGCAACTTAATAAGTAATATAGTCTTGTCGGTTTAGTGAACAAGAAAAAATTCATACTAGGACTCTTACTCATTGGAAAGTATGTATATCATATTACATGTAATGTAATGCTTATGAAAATTGATAATATTGGAAAGATTGTGGCAATTTGCCAGACTAGTATTATATAATAGATATAAGAATATCTCTACTTTTAAAAGATGGACAGTAGATATTACTATTACCCATTAGTCTAAATGAAATGAGAGGAGAGCAAGTTGCTAAGAGTAATCAAGAGTAAGGTGCAAAAGGTCTATTTTCTTGGAAGACTTCGTATACTCATCCCAAGCCGAAACACAAATTAAGTTTTATAGAAAATCTTCGAGGGGTGATTATAGAAATCAAAGTCTAGAGTTAAACATCTATTGAGATTCCAAGCAGTAGCTCACAATCAACCAAATTCGAGCTTGAAAGCCACTTGTTTTACAATTGGAAAACATGAGAATACATGGCAATAAAACAGCAGGACCATCTAGACATTAGGTCACTTACCAAGGTTACCTTTTTGATGAGACCCCATGATCGATTTTGGTCATAAAATACACACAACTACTATATCAACAGCATTCCACTGGAACTAGAAAACACAAAAAACATCATCCTCCAATTTATCTACTTAATTTTAGGGAACTTGTACAATCCTATCGACAAGATTGTCTAGCCAATCTTCTAACTATTAAAATAAATATAATAATTTATATATTTAGTATTTTAATGAAGCAATCTTAATTAGATATGAATTTAAGCCGTTAAATTACCAATAAAACTAGTCCCATTAAAAAACATGATAGCACCATAGAATTTTCTTTAGTTTTATTTCATGTCTTATTTTTCAATTTATGATGTCTTTTCCTTTGATAGTTTACCAGGATGTTAAAAGGATTAATTTCGTGTATTGAAAACAATTATTAATATTATCATATATATATAATATATATATATATTATGGAACATTTTGTCAATATCAAAAAGCTCTATTGTTGAAGTATTTTCCTCTAACCTTATCAATCTAACCTCATCTGGTTGTAGTGATTTTGTTAATTGGATCTACCATAATTCGTATTGGTAAATCTTTCATTTGACTCTTATAATCTTGAATTACGTCATTTGTAGGATTTCAATACTATTGTTAATTGTTCATTATAAAATCTTTAATTAGTTAATGTTTGTACCCTTTTTATTTTATTTTTTATTTTAAAAAAGCCGAAGAAGTATAGTCTTTACTTCTTTAAAATCCTAAATTCTTACTTCTTCTCCTACTCGTTTAATGTACTTCAAAGATTGTGCTTTTAGGAATCTAGGCATATCATATTGCTTTATGCTATTACTTTATAATGACTTTTTTTTTTTTTTTTATAAATCCTGCAATTTTAGTCCCATAAATAATATATATAAATTTATATAATAACCTTGATGATACAACCTTTAGGGACCATGTACAAAAAAACTATAAAGTTTCGAGTTGATGTGCACTTAGGAGCTAATCGGGTCCTTACCATTAAAAATCCTTTTAAAAAGCAACTCATTAAACAAAAGAGTTAAGAGGATTAAAGTAAGAATGTTAAAAGTTGGAGGACACATATAATAGGCTAATAATGTAACGTTGAATTTGTAGGTATGCACAACATAAATGAAATTAAGATTCCAAAGTTTGATTTCATATTTCCTAAATTTTTTAAGTGATGTTAAGAGGCAAGAAATGTGATTCATTAAAATTTGAGCATTTTCTCGTATTATCTGGCAGCAGCAGCTACAAAAAGAGCATTTTTGCTTTCAAGTTTGAATTTGATTATGGGATTAAAGGCTGGAGTTCTTCCCTTTAACCATAAGAAAATTATTTATCTGGCATTGTATTTTATTTTATTTTTTTTTTTTCATCTTTAAAAGCTCGTATACAAAATTGCAAATGCACCCACTATACTTTCTTTAGTGGCACATAGCGCCCTCGTAATTGAAAATAAGCATCTACCCTTAAATTTTTTAAAAAGTTCCTTTTCCTCCTCTAGTAGACTATTTCACCATTAAAAAAATAATGAAAAATGGTTTCTCGTAGTTTTTAATCACATAATCCAAGAGTAATACAATAACATGAGGTCGAAAAGGATGCTTTTCAAAAGATATAGAGGTCTCGACATCAACATAAGAGGTAAGCTTGTCAAATTTGTGATTTTATCTAGAATCATCAAAGGATTTACAGAATCGAAATATAAAATTTTTTTCTACAATCTAAGCAAATTAGACATTAAAAAATGTCAATTTACTACAATAGCGAAAGAAAACTTAAAATACATAATAAAAATGAAGCACTTTAGCATAAATTTTGGTTACAATATAAGTTATAGTATAGACAATCAAGTAAAAATTATCATGCCAAAAAATTAAATACAAATATAATGCAACTATAATTTACGTTATAAGAAAAAACATCATGATAAAATAAAAAACTTAAACAAATTACTATAAATCATTAGATGTGTTGTCATCACAAAAGCTACCATCTGATCTCCCATCACCATCATGATCATCACATTTTTTAGGTTATAATCTAGATCATCATCATTATTGTCATTGTCAATGTTGTTATTAGCACTACCATCAATGATATACATATTGTCTAACTCCAAGGCCTTTGGAGTACCCATTCATACTTTATTTTCATTAGCATCAAGTCATGAATCTCAAAATTAATCTTAAGTCTTATATCCACAACCTCTAAATCTTTATATATATCAATTACTCTCATAATATAACTTTCATATTTTCCCTTGCCACTTACACTTGAAAGGATACTCAACAATTCCTCATTCGATAAATATCTCTTCTTTGTTCATCACTGGATGAGAAATCTTCAACTGTCCAGCCATTAGGTTAATCAATTTTAGTTACAAAAAGCATATACGGTAGCATTTTGCTCATGAGATAGTGAGCTTGTTTCAAATTATAGAACCCAAGTCCTTTTTCATAGTTTACATTTCCCGTTAGACCTAGATCAAGCGTAGATATAATTCAAAATATCATATAGAATCAACGAGGACGCGTGTATAGTTTAGTATAATTATAAATTCATAAAATTATTATATATCTAAATTCATGAATCCTCCTTAAGCATATAAGTCTACACTTAAAACAATTTTATTTTAATTCAACTTCAAAAAAATGCAAAATATTGTAAACTTATTGAATCATATTATTTACCTTAAAATTTTAATAATGATGATGATGTTATAAACAAATCGCGCAATTGAAAACAATAATAGCAAGTAGAAAGTAAAGAACACACAGATTTTACGTGGAAACCATTTCGAGAAACACCACGAGCATATGCGAGAGAGAAATCATACTATATCAAAGTAGAAGTACAAAGATTTGAGAGAATTACAACTCTAAACTTTCAGATCTCTCAATGAAAATTTTGTGTATGTGATGTATTATGTATATAACCTTAGAAACAACACACACACACATATATGTGTGTGTAGAAGGACAATCGACATAATAGCCTAATTATTACATTTAAATATGTAACTAATGAGTAATAAAGGCCTGAATTATGACCGTTAAATGTATAATGAATGAATAATAAATGTGTAGTCGAATATTCATTCATTAACATTTAACTACGGGAGTCGGTTATAGAAATTAGGTCACAAACTCCAATAATCTCCACCTTGACACGAATTATGGAGTAACAAACAAAATAAACTCCAAAACTTTGATAAACAACTCCACCTCTTCCACAAGTTCCTCAAAGGACTCAATAAGCTACCGACAATTAGCAAGTTCAAGCAATGCTCAAACTTTGCAATGGGAAGTGTCTTAGTCAACATATCTGCAAGGTTGTCATGAGTGCTCACCTTGCTCATTGCAATATCTCCTCGAGCAATAATATCACACACAAAGTGATAATGGACGTCGATATGCTTAGTCCTTTTATGGAACATCTGATCCTTAGTAAAAAAAATTGCACTCTGACTATCACAAAATACTGTAGACGTCTTCAAATAACTAAGCTCAGAAAACAACCCTTTCAACCAAATAGCCTCTTTAATCGCCTCTGTAATAGCTATGTATTCCACCTCTGTAGTGGATAGAGCAACAGTAGCTTGTAAGATGGCTTTCCAACTAATTGCACAACCACCAAGAGAGAAAACATACCCTGTGATAGATCTTCTTTTATCCAAGTCCCTGGTGAAATCAAAATCAACATATCCAACGACCCCATCTCTAGTTTTCTCGAAATGTAAACATACATTAGTAGTTCCTCTTAAGTATTTGAAGATCCATTGGACTACTTTCCAGTGTTCCTTGCTAGGATTCGCCATATACCTGCTAACAACACTAACGACATATGCCAAATTTGGACGCGTGCAAATCATTGCATACATAAGAGACCCTACTACACTAAAGTAAGGAACCTTTGACATATAGTTAATTTCATCTTCTGATTTAGGAGACTGATCAGACGAAAGTCTAAAATGACCTGCTAAAGGGGGGTAACAGGTTTAGCACTCTTCATATTGAACCTGGAGAGTATCTTTTCAATATACCCTTTCTGACTCAGGTGTAATACACTTGATTTTCTGTCTCTTGAAATTTCCATACCAAGAATCTTCTTGGCTGTACCCAAGTCCTTCGTCTCAAATTCTTTGTTCAATTGTGCTTTGACCCTATCAATCTCTCCTCTATCATTAGCCGCTATCAACATATCATCCACATATAAAAGTAGATACAGAAACGACCCATCTTTACGGCACTTGAAATATACACAGCTGTCATAATTACTTCTCCTGAAATCATGAGAAGTAATAAAAGAATCAAATCTTTTATACCACTGTCGTGGTGATTACTTCGACCTATATAGGGATTTCTTTAATCTGCATACATGGTCTTCTTTCCCTAAGACCTCAAAACCTTCCGGTTGATGCACGTAAATGTCTTCTTCAAGTTCTCCATGCAAAAACGCAGTTTTCACATCAAGCTACTCTAACTCAAGATCCTCCATAGCCACAATACCAAGCAGTGCTTGAATCGAGCTATGTTTCACAATAGGAGAAAAAACATCAGTAAAATCAATCCCTGGTATTTTACTGTATCCTTTCGCTATAAGCCTTGCTTTGTATCTGGGTTCTTCACAACTTGAGTCTCCTTCCTTTTTTTTATAAATCCACTTGCAGTGAATGACTTTCTTGCCCTTAGGAAGTTTCACTAACTCCCATGTTCGATTCTTCTGGAGGGATTCCATATCTTCTTGCATGGCTATCATCCACTTACCAGAATTATTACAACTAATCACTTCTGTGTAAGTAGATGGTTCCAAACTTGAATCAACATCATCAGTAACATTCAACACATATGCAACTAGATCCGCTTCCCCATATCTCTGTGGAGGCCTTATCTCTCTCCTGGGTCTATCCTTGGCAATTAAATACTGTGGCTGCTGAGATGTAGAAGTCGATTGAGAGATAGGCTTTGTTGAATTTGTATTGATATCAGAATCCACCTGTACACTTGGTTTCTGCTCGGTTTCATCAGAAGTAACAGCAGGACATAAATCATGCAACATAGTAGATTCATCAAATACAATGTCCCTACTAATAACAACTTTCTTTAATTCGGGACACTACAATCTATATCCTTTAACCACAGTCTTGAAACCAAGAAACGCACACTTTAGGGATCTAGGCTCAAGTTTGTCATTGTTTACATGAGCATATGCAGGATATCCAAATATTTTCAAATCAGAATAATCTGCAAGGGATCCAGACCATACCTCATGTGGAGTCTTCTTCTTAATGGAAGTCGACAAAGATCTATTGATCAGCAAATAAGCTGTGGAGGCAGCTTCCGCCCAAAAAGATTTTGGCAACTTCGAATTGGAGAGCATACATCTCACCTTCTCCATAATGATCCTGTTCATACGTTATGCAACCTCGTTTTGTTGGGGTGTACCAGGAACCGTGAGATGTCTAACAATCCCTTCAGACTTGCACAAGTCATTGAATTCACTGGAGCAAAATTCCAAGCCATTATCAGTACGTAGATGCTTCACTTGTTTTCCAATCTGTTTTTTAATCATCGTCTTCAACACTTTGAACGTAGATAAGGCATCGCTTTTCTGCTTCAAGAAATATGCCCAAACCTTTCTAGAGTAATCATCTATAATGGTCATCATATAACTGGCACCGCCACTGGAGGGCACTCTAGCAGGACTCCAATGGTCAAAATGAATATAGTTGAGAGTGCCTTTAATATTATGGGTACCTGTGGTAAACCTGACCCGTTTTTGCTTCCCAAATACGTGGTGTTCGCAAAACTTCAATCTGTTGATGCCTTGCCCATCCAGAAGTCCTCGCTTACTTAATTCTGCCATACCAGCTTCACTCATATGCCCTAGACGCATATGCCATAGCCTAGTGACATCTTTATCCGATAAGGAGGAACCAACGGCTGCATCACCTATCACAACAAAACCCTGCAATGAATAAAGATTAGCAGTTTTTCTATGGCCTTTCATCACCACCAGCGAACCCTTATTGATCTTCAAGACTCCACCTTCACCTGTACACCGATATCCCTTCAAATCAAGGGTACTAAGAGCAATCAAATTTCTCTTCAAATCAGGAACGTATCTCACATTACCAAGCGTTTTAACCACGCCACCAAACATCTTGATCTTAATCCTTTCGATACCTGTAACTTTACAAGAAGTGTTATTATTTCCTATCAAAACAACACCTCTGGAAACCATTTCATATGTTGAAAACCTGTCCCGATTGGGATATATATGAAAGGTACATCCAGAGTCCAAAATCCACTCTTTACTGGCCTGTGAATCACTATCAGAAGCAACAAGAAGATCACCATCAGTATGATCTTCAACAACATCGGCCTCAGCCGTTTTATCAGATTGATTTTTCTTTTGATTCTCACCAGTCTTCTTATTTTTATTCTGCAGTTTATAACAATCTGCCTTAATGAGGCTTTTCTTCTTGCAATTATTATAGGTTTTAAATCTATTTGAAGATTTAGATCTGCCTCTAGAATTCCCACCAGACTTATGGTCTTGACTCCTACCACGTGCTACCAAACTTTCAGAAGTGAACTCAGATTTAATTACAAGATGTTTCATCTTTTCAAAAGAGCTTAAACCAGCATAAACTTCATCAATCGACAAAGTATCATGACTATACAGAAGGGTATCTCTAAAGGTCGCATATGATGGAGGCAAAGAACATAATAGGATTAAACCTAAATCCTCTTCATCATACTTAACTTCCAACGTTTCTAAATCAGAAACAATTTCTTTAAAGGTTGTTAAGTGATCATCAAGAGACGCACCTTCTTCCAAACGATGAGAATACAATCTCTGTTTCAAATGCAACCTACTAGTTAAGCTTTTCGTCATGCATAGTTGTTCTAGTTCAACCACAATGCGGCCACGGTCTTCTCCTTAAGCACATCCTGAAGAATCTGATTCGATTGATGGAGATGGATCTGCGAAAGGGCTTTTTGGTCTTTTCGCTGCTTTTCATTCGGTGACCAAGATGCAGGCATCTTGTCAAACCCTAGAAGTGCATCATCAAGATCCATCTGTGCTAGCACCGCTTGCATCTTCACCTGCCACATCGAGAATCTGGTGTTGCGATCCAAAAGAGGAATATTGTACTTCATGGTTGTCATTATCAAAACCTATGCTTTGATACCAATTTGTTATAAACAAATCACACAATCGAAAACAATAATAGCAAGCAGAAAGTAAAGAACACACAAATTTTACATGGAAACCCTTTTGGGAAAAACCACGGGCAGAGACGAGAGAGGAATCACACTATATCAAAGTAGAAGTACAAAGGTTTGAGAGAACTACAACTCTAAACTTTCAGATCTCTCAATGAAAATTTTGTGTATGTGATGTGTTGTGTATATAACCCTAGAAACAACATACACACACATATATAATAATCATTCAACCACCCCCTCTTGATTATTTAAGTGGGACCAACATTATGCATGTTATACATAGTGCTAATAATTGAATTATACATAAAATGTATTTTTCAGTGTATAACATAAAATCTTACATTAAATATAATGTATTATATGTTGCATGTTACGTGGATATTGATAGTTCATGGCATATAATGTTCATTATGTATTATATTCGTATATATTAAAGATAATAAGAATATTTTTATGCACATATGATAGTAGATTTATTATTACATTTCATTCCGAATACTTTCAAGTCAAATAAATTGTTGCAATGAAGTTATTATGAGGTGATTATTAACAGTTCTAAGATTTAAATAGTCGTTTGAATTTTTCCTTCTCCAAAATTTCATTTGTTACACCATATAATCCGTTCTATACCAATTAGTGTTAGCTGCTGACAATTTCATATGAATTTCTTGAACCATATTAGCCACGCAGCATGGAGTTTGACTAAAAGCTATTTTATTCTACGAGTCCATCCTATAAATCTTATTGGCAACATTATTAAAAAATAAGTCACTCATTATTAAAAAATGAGAGTTTTTTCTTTTTATATAGAACTCTATATAAAGCATTAAATATAGTTTTGAATAAATATTATAAATAGATAATTAATCATTTTTATTCATATGAAAAATATTTTAAACATTTAAATATTATTTACTTTTTTAATTTTTTATCATTTTATATTTTATATGTATGTTTCTTATTTTCATAATGAATAAATACTATATTTATTTTATATATTTTCTTTTAAAACCGGACGGATTGAACCCTAGACTCTTATGATTCATTGAGCCTAGAAGCCCGGGTGGCTCCAAAAGGCAAAGGCAGACCCTTTTAGATCAGGTTGGATCTGGTTACGATTTGGACTTGGCCTTTAGGAGATAAGTGCGTAGTCGGGCAATAATCAATATAAGGCTTAATGGCGGTCAAATGATTAAGCTAAGGAAAGGGAAAGGATAAGAATCAAAATGAAATGAAAGATACAGATAAATGAAATCTCGACCATATTGAATGAGACATTCCTTTGTTTTCATTCCAAACAGAAAGTTAGAACTTCGGCTAATCGAATGATTAGTCTCTTTGGCTAAGTTTTAGCCCTGTTTTTCAATCTTCTCATCTAAATTTTTTCAATTTTAGGTTTGGAATTCTAATCTAGACTCCTAAAGGTTCCTTTCCTACCATTTTAAGGCCTTACCTATATCCTTTAAATTCTGATTTTACAATTAGCGATCTCTACGGGAAGAAGAAAAATGTCGTTCTTGGCTCTAAATAATCTTCTTGCGTGAAAATGTCTTAATCAATGGATTTTTTTTTTCCAATCATTACAATGAAAAAATCAAACTTGAGATCTCCCACATAAGAGTTCGAGAGAAATACCGCTAAACCACAACTTCATTGGCTTATCAATGGATTAAACTATATAGATTTTCTTAATGGTTTGAGACAAGTGCATGTCTACTGAATTCTTCATTTATTGATTTCTTTCTTTACTGCCGAAGGGTATAGTTTTATATGTTGCTATATTAGATTTCTAATAAAAATGATGATCCAAAAAACGATTAAAAAGCAAAAATAACATATTTTAAAGGAGAAGTCTAAAAAAATTATATTTTTTCTATTTTAAAAATAAATAGAATAAAAGTTAAATATATATATAAATATATAAAAAATTTAATATTTAGTTTTATAAGATGGATATTGTTATTATTTATTATGTAAACACGGGTAAAAAAAAAAATAATCAAACAAAAAATTTGGGTGTTCTTAAAGTGAGATAAAAGCTCAACTTCATGGATTTCAGTCTAATAGGGGCATCCCCAACTGCAAGCACTTGGCATAAAAATATAAGAGTAAAGACTTCTTTTGCAGTCTTTCTATATTGAGTTTCGTCCTTAAGAAAAATTAAGGTCCTCTTATAAGGATTGGTCTTTAAGCTAACGAAGCAAATTTTTTCCAATTATGTTATATGTAATTTTATTATGTGAAATATGTAAAATTATAAAAAATTAAAAAATCTTATAAAAAACTTTAAAAATAAAATAACGAGGCCTTTAAAATAAACTTTTAAAATGCTGACGCGCATGTGAATGTTCTAAATTATAATTAAATTCACCGCCCACCAAGATCTGATTCAATTTCCTGGGAGAAAGTGCAGTAATGGGACATCTGGCCTTTTCTACTGCCACGCGTCCTTTTGTCACACCTCGGACGACGCTGCCCTTGTAGCCGTTGAGACTTGACCGGTGGTCGGCAATTTGTATTGGTGCTCTGTTATATACAACGCAAGCCAAGGTTTCTGATTACTGCTCCCTCTGACAAAAGCACAGGCATACGTTACTTTGCAATTTGCATGACTGATTACATTTAGTATTTGAATTTTATTAATTTATGTTATTAATTATTTATAAAAGTATTTATTTATTATTTAAATTTTATTTATTTTATATGAAAATTTGCTTTTTTTTTTTTCTATTAACTACCTAACTTAGATGCATACTTAAAAAATTCATAAATAGTAATTTGATACTTTAAAATTACAAATAACAATAAATTTCATATATTAAATACCATAATTACCCTTTACACTGAATCAACAACAAATTGATAGTCCACGATATATATAGCATCATTGTCAATATATTGAAAATTATAGATACCCTACTTAAGAATCCATCAATATGAAATTGTGCGGTTTGCAAACTTTCTTTTATATAGATAAACTACAAGGCACTTCATGACACCTGATTGAGGCACACATAAAACTAAAAAAGTTTCATAAGTTTATCAAGATTGTTGCCCGAAGTTCTGCTGGTTTGCAATAGCTTCATTCTACGCTTGTATATTTGACAAACTAATAAATTGAAAAATTAACATCAACACATGATTATGGATTCATATAAACTAACGTAATCTATTACATAATTACATAGTGTAACATGTTAATTCATAAAAATGAAAGATTGACACTATAAATGTATAAATTTGACTCAAATGAGCTTTTGGCCTCATTTTAATTTGATTTAACTCTTTAGGATAAGGTGGTAGGGTGTAAAGAGTTAAGCCTAGTTATTTGAGATAATCAAGAGAGATTTGATATGGTAGACCTTTCTCAAATTGGCTCACACATATTACAAATAAAGTCTTTATTAGGCCTAGGTCCATAAGGCAACTCACATCTATATCCATTATGAGAGTAACACATTCTAGCCATTGGTCATCCATCTCATCTGATGAGTGATATCAATAGTTAGATTTCCTATAAATACCTTTACTCCCCATCTCATTTGAATAAGCAAAATCTAGGATAAACACCATCACGCTGCCGGATTTCCATCTTATTGAATCAAACACTTGTCTTAATCAAGAACAGTTATCGATTCATCATACTTATTAAGGTTGATATTTTCTAATTTCCTTACCTATCACACGTATGTTAGAGCTTACCGAGACTGCCTATTCCTCCTCCCTACACACTTCTCTCTTAATTAACCTCATACATATCGTTTCCTTAGATCACGTGTAATGGGATAGTCACGCAGCATGTACGTAATGGTTACATCCAGAATCATACCTACGCAAGTACATACCTAGACTTCATTTGTTTCAAGACAAATACTTTTTGGAAAACATCGAAAATAACCCTTTAAGTAGAAAACATTTTCTCTTATAAGTAAAAATAATTTCTTACTAAAGAGAAGATCATACTCTTTTTAACGAAAATGACTTATTCCTTTTAAAATGAAACGTCGTATTCCGAATTAGTCTCCACAAGTGTTCTTAATTTAGGAATATGGCAGTCATTTGATTTTTATCCTAATTAACCAATAAAGTATATTTTAAACTTGAAAATACTATAATGGACAAAAGGAAAAATAAAAGCTCATAAAAAAATGATAAATATCAACCAAGAGTTTGTAAATAAATATCATAAAATAATTTATATTGTATATTTTATACTTTTAAATATGACGCATCGAGTAACGTAAGAAACAACATAGATAATCATTGATTAATCTAAAAGAAAGATCACACACTATTTTAGATAAATTCCAATCAACTGAATAATAATTTTATTAAGATATAATAATGTCTGAAACATGTAAAGGACGAATATGTATCACTCTAGAAAATTGTAAAGCAAAAAAAGAATATAGAAATTCAAAAAATTAATGAAAGTCCGTTTTCTACCTTAAATGATGGTTTTTGAGTTTACAACGACAAAGCATGAATGTTGTTTGGTAGCTTAGAATAACTATTGTTTCATTATATGGGTTGAAAATCATAGGTTTTGTTAAATTTGTTGTCCATGAATATAGGAATGTTAAGTATTGATGAGAGGGCATATTATCACAAAGGTCCAATTAAGATGTTAACAATGAAATAAAGAAAAAAAGAAATTCAAACATAGAGATTTCTTGAATAAAATATGTAAGCATTAGAATCAATACCACTGCCGTCAACTTTTAATAAGGCCCAACTCACTTATTTTGAATTTGCCCTAGGTATTTAAATGAACTTGTTCTATCTTTCACTTTCTTTGGCCAGGTAAACTCTCAACTCTCTCTCTATCCTTTTGGTGTTTATTTCTAGGGTTTCAATGATACTACTAATGAATGTTTGTTCCTTGCAAATAATATGAAATGATGCTAAGTATGGCTAATTCAAGTCTAGCCAAAGGACTCCTCAAGAGCAAACTCTTGTTTAGGGAAATAGTTTAGTGATCCCCTTTTTTGTATTTCTTTTCTTTTTATATGTATGCTCACATAACATATCTTTTTTATTTCTATTAAGATCTACTAATGTTGGTTACAAATCCATAACAACTTTAACTAAATTAACTATCTGAGCTAACTATATTGTTACCATGTAATATTTCAATATCTTAGGTTGTTTTCTATGTTTATCTTTTCTGTTCTTAATGATTGTACTCTGAGTTAAAATCCTACGTAGGCACCTATTTACCATCAAAATGTTGTAATGTATGAGTTGATATAGACATTGCGAATACTGTTGAAATGGTTGAAAATTATGGTGAGGAGCATTTGCAATAGCTTTATGTTAAAACTTTTAAAGATTGAGATGTTTCATCCGAATAGCCATCTCATCACAAAAAATTATAGATGTAAATACTCAAATTCAGTCTCCAAGATCATGAGAGTAAATGCAATTTAAAGACAAAATTTTCGTTACATAAGTTTATTGCTAAAGTTGTGTTTACAAATTCAATTAGTGACAAAATCATTCATTTATAAAAAAAATTGGGATAAGTTTCATTCACGTTACCTGAACTATTTTGTTTGTAACGAAATTGTAATTAAAAGAAGCTTTGTACCAAGAAAGTACCTGAACTTTTAAAAAGTTCCAACTAAAGTACCTTTGGACGGAATCCATTCATTTTTCCATTAAAACATTAAAGTGGCAAGCAGACCTGAATACAAAATTATTTTCTCTATCCTAGTTGGTAAAGTAAGTTTCATTTACGGTACCTGAACTTTCTGGTTTGTAACAGTTTAGTAACTAAACAAAAATTATACTATGATAATATTCAAATTTTTTAAAAATTTCACTCACAATACCTTTAGCCTAATATCGGCCATTTCTCATGTGACTCGGCGACATGGAATCAAAAGTTGATTAAAAAAAATGATATCTCTTTATCCTATTTAGCATTTTTTTTTTTTACTTTCTAAACGGAACCAAAACTTTATTTTTTTTAATTATTGAATTCATCCAATTTAGATGAGTTTGGTTATTAGAGTTAATTTCTTCTTTTTATTTTTTTTAAACATTGTATCTAATAATCACAATCTAAAAGCTAAAAGAAAAAAAATAATAGAAGAAGAAGAAGAAGAATAAAATGGAGGAAGGCAGGGGGGAGAGAGAAAGATAATAAAAAAGAAAAAAAATTCAACTAGGATAGAGAGATATCTTTTTTTTATTAAGTTTTAGTTCCACGTTAGAAGTCATCTGAGAATTGGTCACATTTCGACCAAATGTACCATGTGTGAAGTTTTTGAAAAGTTTAGGTATCATCATGGTATAATTTTTTTTATGTACTAAATTGTTAAAAATTATAAAGTTTAGGTATCGTAAATGAAGCTTATTTCCAACTATGATAGAAAAATAATTTTTATTTGTGTCTGCTTATTACATTAGCGTTTTAATGGAAAAATGAATGGATTTCATCCATTGGTACTTTAGGTGAAACTTTTAGAAAGTTCAAGTACTTTTTTAATATAAAATTTTCTTTAGGTACAATTCAATTATAAACGAAAAAGTTCAAATACTTTATATAAAACTTACCAAAAAAATTTGTGATAGAACTTTTATCTCTTATACAAGTGAGTTCTATTTCGGATTATAATAGAAGATTCAAAGACACATTTCCATTGCAAAATAAAAGGAAAATAATGTTGGTTTTAATTCCCTGCCAATAATTACAATTGATTTTTAATAAAAATTCTCCATTGCATATTTGTCATTGTTTTGGTGATAATTTCAATTAGATTCTTATTATTAATAATTTCTTTGCACATATATCTTTACAGTTCGCATACCTTTGATTTTGTACACACGATTTGTTTATCAAATCCACTCTCTCACATCTTGTATTTGCAAGGTTGGCAAAACCCACGTGAATGACAATTCTCATGTGAATCGAAAGAAAATTAGTATTAGTTTATAAGTATATGTAATTAACACAAAATAAATATTAACAAAAATTTTTTTGGCTAAATGGTTGAAAGGGGTCCATCATCGTCCCTTATCAGTAGGTGGACGATCTAAGATGAAATAAAGCAAAGTGCAACTCCTGACAAGGTTCTGGGTAACCTATAGGTCAATAAGGTAGCAATGAAACAGATACGTACTAAAATGGAGGAAGAGTTAGATCCAATTATAATGGACAAGCATGTTACCTATTTAAGGAGTAGGGAAAGACCTTTCCTTTTAGACTAGGAGATGCAAAGCTGTGGAAATTATAACACTTAGGCGACAAATGACAGAGAGACAATATTAAGGGTAAAATGCAAAAACTTTTAAACTTTAGAATTCATGTGAATTGACTCTTGAATTTTGAAAATATGATTTTTGACTCATCAAACTATAAACAATTTGCAATTAAGGATATTTGTATTTTTCTATCAAAAAGTATAAAAAAAAAAAATTTACTATTTTTGGTGTACTTTTTTTGTACAAAATTATACAAAAACTGACCCAAAAAAAGGGACCGGATGACCTTATTTACAAATTATTTATCGTTTAGGGTCAAAAACCATATTTTTAAAATTCAAGGAGTTAATTAACACCCCTTTAAAGTTTATGGGGGAAATTTACATTTTTTCCTAATATTAATTAGAAACTTTAGACTCAAATAATTGAAATGATCCATTAATCACATTTTAGTCTTATGAATTATTAATTATTTTATACATCCGTATTACATTGCCAACCTGACATGCATGAGTTGAACGCCATTAGAATTAGATATGTGTATCTAAATGAAGTTTGTAGGTTAGGCTCACAGAGTTCTGTCTATCTGAGGGTAAGTAAAGAATAAAAGGATAAGCAAGTTAAATTAATCACAAAGTTATTCAAGTTCATTTGGATATTTACCTAAATTTAACTCAAGAGTCGTCAATTTGAATTTAAATTTAAGTTAAACATTAAATCGAGTTAAATTTAAATTTTATAGGTTTGATTCAGAGTGTTACCTAATAAATTTGAGCTCGACTCACAAAGATTGTCAATTTAATTATTTAAAGACTTTTAATTTTTTAATTTAATTTATGCTATAGTCCCACCTCAGTTAAAACTCAATGAAATATTATATGAGTCATTAAGCCAAATAAATTGAGCACAACTTCAACTCTATAAATTATTTAGATAGTTTGAGCACAAACTCCATTTAGCTCCGTTTTAATCAAGTTATAATCATATAAATTTTTTAGCTGGCTTAAATAACTTCCAAAACGACTTGATAAATGAATGCCCCTTCTCTTGCTTATATGAATTCTCATTAATACATTTCATATTTTATCTTATTGATACGACAGAGGAAAAAATGTCACTGTTATGGACAACTAAAAGCGCAAAGCACTTAATGAACAACTATTATTATTATTATGGTTTCTATATATTTTTATAGTTATTTGTAAATGGTCCCTCAAAATATAGATACAAAGAAAAATATTTACTCATATTCTTCCAAAGGTAAAAAGAGAGTTCACCAAGCAATTTTTAAAAAACTAAAAAAGCAAATTAGATACAGGCAAAACTCAGATGTAATGAATTAAAAATGGTGAATTATGATAATATTTTTGGAATTATTAAAAACATAAAGGATTTTTTAATTGTACTTAAAACCCTTTAGAGACATTTCTTGAAATTCTATTTGTCTATTGTAATAGTAAGTCAATTTTTCTAAATAAACATTTATGTATTATTATTTTTGCAGGCCGATTCGTCACCTAATTTAAAAGTAGTCTATGGGTTAAATCAGGCAATAGACGAGATTTGTCCTAAGCTTGTTGTCCCTTTTACTTCTCCCTGATTAAATATTTGATACATGTTATGCGGTACTTCCTTTATTATAAATTTTTTTATTTTTTTAATTTATTTAACATATGTTAGATATTTATTCACAAGTATACAAATGAGACAACATGCTAGGGATAGCACACCCACCTCTAGCTTTGGAAATTTTATTGTATTTTTATAGTGGTACTAAGGACTAATTGTTTATTTCATCATTTTTTGATCATATTAATATCGTTTTCTGTCATTTTTAAACAAATGTTTATCAATAGACTGATACCAATAAAAAACCAATAGTTTACTCTTAATTAACAAAACAAAATTGATACTAATATGATACAGATATATTAT